>OZ038504.1:54835838-54850838 GCA_964036315.1 Acanthosepion esculentum
TTGTGAAAGTTGAATTTTATACATGATAATTTCTGATAAGAAAATAGATATTTACTACATGCCAGACTAGGTACTTATTCATGCATCCTCGTAAATAATGTATATTTTTTCAGCGCACACACGTCACTACTACCAAATGGGACACATGGTCGGGGTTTAAAGTGAGTTTAGCGGCAATACCGTGGAAAACTGCCCAAGCCCACTCGGCACTTCTCCTTTTGGGGACGCCTCAGGCGCTGAGTAAATACCTCTGATCCCTCCCGAAAGAGAGATACTGCCTGGAAGGAAGACCCCTGGGGCTGTGGCAATGATAATGATGAAATTAGCCATTTCCATTATCTCCTTTATTTCATCAGGGTTTAAGGCCATGTCACGTGAAAACACCGGTCCTCGTACGAAGACCGAAGTTAAACAACGTTATTGTCTCAGAGTAAAAGATAAATAAGAATAGGTAAGAATATAATTTCCTATTTATAGGTTTAAGAAGCGCTCTCTAGCGACGTTTTTTTTAAGTAAGGGGAGTAACTCACAGATGTAAGCAGGCTTATACGATTTTGTCATCGACGGGTTGAGGAAATCATAAATGAAATATATGAAAGTGATGACATACCTGAAGATCTTCGCAGCGCTACGTAAGAAGATAGGGGCAAATGAATGCGAGCTTCATCGGACGATCTGGTTAATGAGCCGCACATTATGAGCCACTTAGCATCTAAATTCTGATGAACAGAGCTTGTAGCAGAACTAGAGCGGAAATAGGACAAGAACAAATTGATTTCGTTTACACACACTGATACAAGAAATGCAATATATGTCAGAAGTATATCAGAGAGAGAGAGAGAGAGAAAGAAAGAGAGAGAGATGGGGAGAGACAGAGAAAGAAAGAGGAAGAGAGGGAGAGAAACAAAAAGAGAGAGGGAGTGAGAAAGAAGGAAAGAGAGGGAGAGAGAGAAAGAGGGAGAGAGAGTGACGGAGAAAGAGAGAGAGAGAGTGACGGAGAAAGAGAGAGAGAGAGTAATACAAATGCAGAAGTATGTATACCTATGTTTCATCGATTATACAAGTGAATTTGAGAAGGTAAGGCACAAAGAGTTATTTGAAGTGCTGGAAAAATATTAGAAATATATAGGCTAATATAGAAATGTACCGGGAGTATAGAACCTGCATGCGGAGATAAAATTAATTGAGTAAATGCACAATAATAGAAAAGGTCGTAAGACAAGGATGCATCCTCTCACCGGATTTATAGAAATGTCACTAGAAGTCCTATCAAGGTTTATTATTATTGGGCACACTTTTAACAATAAAAGATACACAGTTGACACCGTATTGATCGCAGATACAGAAAGAAAACTGTAAAAACTCATAGAAAATGTATTAAAGGAAAGCAAGAAGAAAGGACTAACTATCAATTGTAAGAAGATAGAATGTATGGTTGTCAGAAAAAGGAACAGTCCAAGATGCAAGCTCTGAATTGGAGATGTCAAAATCCAGTTTTTTTTATTAGGTTGTCACGCATGAAATGACGCATTTTTTGGTTGGTTGTTGATCCGGACGTCTAACGAAGTAACTTTCTTAGAATATAAAAAAATCTTATTCCTGACTTTTTTTCTTTCCAGATAATTTTTTTCAATATATTGTTACTCATAAGCCCAATGAAAATAAATATAATGAAACAATGTCGAGCAATCTTACTGTTTGAGTACAAACTGGAGAAAAGAACCATTTTTGCATCAAATCATTACATGCGATGAGAAATGGTTAGTTTTTGACAACAGTAAGAAAGTAGGCCAGTGGTTAAGTAAATCACCAAAACACTACCCAAAACCTCCACTGCACTCTAAAAAGTTAATGGTTACTGTATGGTGGTCTTTCAAAGGGGTTATTCATTATTCATGCTTGCGTCAAGGGGAAACAATAACAGCAACCTCGTATTGTGGAAAAATTAAAAAAGAAATATCCAAGATTTGTGAATAGGGATGGCCCAATTTTGCTGCACGTCAACGCACGGCCGAGCGCTGCTCACTCAACTGCCCAAAAGCTGCGTAGCTTGAATTATGAAATTTTGCCTCGTCCTCCATATTCAACTGATATCTCTCCTACTGATTATCACTTATTTAAGCATTTTGAGCAATAAAACATTCTCCAATAAGGAAGAGGTAATCGATGTATTTGAACTGTTTATAACATCAAAGGATGAGAATTTTAAGAAGATGGTACCAAGAATTTAGAGGTATGTTGGAGAACAGTCATTCTTCAACATGGTGCCTATTTCAATTAAATAAATTAGTTATTTAACATTTCAGAAGCGTTTTATTAATTTCCTATAAAGTGCGTCATTTCATGCGTGACAACCTAATATAAAAGTCAAATATCTCGGAAATGTTTTAACGATGGAAAATGTGACATTGAAATCCAAAGCCACATTGGAAGTACGATAGATACTTTCCATAAAACTAAACAAAGAAATATGAAAAAGAAGAAAAGAAAAGAGTGCTGAACCGCTCTGTAATATAAATCCTCCTATATAGCTGTAAATGCGGGATAGTTTCCTTACGCATGTCGCTGTCAATGCACCAGAAATATAATGTCTCGCCTATTTCATTTAAACATTTTTTTTATCGCTATGTTTGTTTGTTTTAAGCTTTTAATATGTTTGGTTTGTATAGAGTTGACTTCAATAAAGACATAATGGTGGTACACAATAAGAGAACCAACATCTGGCTAAGATTAAAACGAAACGAATTTAGAAATATGGAACGTGCGCACGCATGCGCACACGCATGCGCGAGCGCGCACACACACACAAACACACACACACAACACACACGCACACACACACACATATGTATAAATTGCTGTTATGAGCTATTTTCATGTTTTATCGATATATAAAATAAATACTTATTAGAATCTAAAAGTTTATTTGCAAAATGACGGTAACATCTGCTCAGTTAGAATGAAAGTTTGTTTGTTTTGCGCATAGGTAAATAAACACATGGGAACTTTGTATAAAATGTCCTGAATTTTAATGCTTCCAATTAATCCAATTCATTTAACGTAACGATATATTTAATAGGCGTGAAAAATAATAAAAGTTTGCATATCCTTTCCGGTGTAGTCTCGCTCCGTGTAACCGTTTCACGCATGACTTCACGTACGATTAATTTGACTTTTAGCATTCCAGAAGATTTCGAGGCTGTACCCAACAGAATCTTTTCTACTACACTGACAACATCCAGTTCTTGATAATGACTGAGGCGGCCGTAATTACATAAAAAAGAAAACAAGATATGAAATTCAGTTTATCCAAAATTTTGATCCCGATGTACAACATCTTATTCGGAAATTGAAAAAAATAGAATATAAAATTAAACAGATAATTTAACAAAATCTGTTTGGACCATATTTAGTGCAAGACATACTAACAGACCCCATGTACAATTAGTGTTGTTTATGAATTCTTATAATAATCTACAAACAACATTAAATTCTTACATAGGCCACATATATATCACACTCTCTCGTGGGTTAACTTGTAATTTGTCAAAATTTAGTGCAATCCACGCACATATAGATCCTATATAAAAATAACGTTTTAACGTTTTTATGAATTCATATAACAATCGTCAAACCACATTATATATATATATATATATATATATATATATATATATATATATATATATTATAAATATAAGTTATTATACTCGTCTGGAAAAACCATAGGTGTTTTGGCTTGTAAATGGCGAGCGTGAGAGCCAAAGCTGACTGACACGAATGTTAACTAGCATGCTAGCGTGCAAAAAAAAAAAAAAATCGATAGCTGCATTCGCCACAAGTGGGAAAAATTTAAATCTGCATGGCACTTTACTCCAATTGGCTCATTCGCTTGCTTAAACTCAACGTTGATTCTAATTCCGCAGAACTGGGTTGGATGTGAAAAAGTATTTGTTGTTAACATTCTTTTTTCATTCGGTTTTTCAGGTTACGAGTCCTTTTTTAAAGCTCATCGTTTTGTGTTCATTTTGTTTAGTTCTTTTTTCGTAACAGATTTAATGTTTAGTATAGAGCTTAGAAAAAAATCGCAGTGTGAGATAGGCAAGAAGTAAGGCATGTAGAAACATCAGCACGGCAAAGGGGACTCCTTTAAAGGCAAGGAAGGGCAAAATTATTTTAGCGATTGCTGTATGAGTCGTACGATTTTTGAATCAAGCACGGGCAACGCCGGGCCATGCTGCTAATATATATATATATATATATATATATATATATATATATATATATATATATATATATATATATATATATATATATAACAAATGAGAGAAAGAACAAATGGAGTAAAAATCCATGTTCGTAGCATTTATTTTAAAAAAGTGCTCAATACAAAGTAGTGCAATATATTATCATAATATTTTTTATTATAAGAGATTAATACATTTTGAAATCGCTGCACAAAACCTTTCATGTTTCAATACTATGATTGTACTTCTTCAGGCGATAAAAAAATCACCAGTTGCATACCATCGCCTGAAAAAGTACAATCATAGTATTGAAACATGAAAGGTTTTGTGTAGCGAATTCAAAAATGTTTTTATTATAATCTCTTTTAATAAAAATATAATATATATATAACCATCTTTGTTGCTCACCTGATGAGATTACCTTTTTGCCATCGAAACAAATATGCGTCCTTGTAGTGTTTATTTGTTTGTTCGTATGTAACAACTTATAATAAATAACTATTGCTCTACTTTTGGTATTGAGCACTCTTTTAAATTAATGTTATGAAAGTTTGAATTTAGATTCTTTTCGTTCTCATTACATTTGTGTGTGTATATATATATATATATATATATATATATATATATATATATATATATATATATATATATATAAAAGGAAGAGGTTATAATAGTTCCAACGAGAGAAAAGTGTGTATATTAAAAAGAAGTGAGAAACCGCAAACGTTTTTGGTTGTAATGTGGATTTTTAAAAAAAATATTATGCTTTATTTTCCATAATTTTGCTACACGCGTTTCCGGTCTCCCGACCGTCATCAGGCAAAGGGTGGAGATTTCCACATATTATTAAAAATAATTAATTTTTTCCTTTATGTTTTTCGATGTTAAATATTCTCGATATGAGACATTCTCTTTTTCTGTGTTAGTGACCAAAATGTCTTTCTTGAACTGGCAGTGAAGAGTTTTGCGTGAATGGTTATAAAACAATTAAGATTGGTCAGGAGAAATGGAGTATTTATCGGCATTCTTATCTTTTAATGACAACTGTGTGTTCTTAGATCTATTTCCATTTTCGTGTGTTTCTTCTGTCAGCATGCGTGCATATATGTGTATATCCCCTCTCCATACACACACATTGTCTGACTACGAGGAATCATTGAACTCATCTGTACACACACACACATAAACACACACGCATACACACACACGCAAACACACACACACGTACCGTCCCATTACAAGGAATCAGTACATACACACACACATACGTAAATACACATACTTCTCAAGTTACATGGAATCACTATATATATAAAATATATATATATATATATATATATATATATATATATATATATATATATATATATATATATTAAAATAATGAGAAAGAACAGTAGATTTATAATCCAGTGTTCTTATTAATTATTTTTATTAAAAAAAAACAGTGCTCGATACAATTCTGTAGAGACTAAACATTATAAATTTACTAATTTAAAAATATGGTCCCATCGCTACACGGGAATTACCATGTTTCAAAAACAGAAACTAAAGCTTTAAATTTAATTATAGAATTAAATTAAAATTCCAATATTGTTTCATTTTCAAGCGATTTTTGGAATAGCTCATTTAGAGATTTACTGAGTTTATAAGCACATACAATCTTGATATTTTAAGATGTTATGGCTACGGGAAATTCAATCATCTTGATAAGGAGTGGTAGCGTATTCATTTTCATAGACAACCTGTGTATCAAAATATAAGTTACTTTCAAAATCAGGTTAAGTTAAGGTAGGGTAAGGTTACCTGTTCAACAAAATATCCACAATAAAAACCTTAGGCAGATTTACGAGGCTGGCATGATAGCCACCTCACACACAATAAATACCCGACAAGGTTTCTTTCATATATCAAGTTGTCTAGCAAGATTAATGCTTGACAAACGTACCGATAAGCTATAGTTTTAAATAAGTCCCCCCACCTTCCACTTAGGATACAATCTTTTCCCTGTGAGCAGGTTTTCGTAGCGCCGCCCACGCGACGCCAGCGTATCCGACTCCAAGAAAGAATACTCTGACTTTAGAATTTCAGTTTTTCTGTTTCTGACCAGTCCTGTATATATCGTCTCTTCATCTAACTTAAATCTAATATATGTCTCCATTAACCATGTCCTGAAGAAGGTCTATTTGACCGAAACGTCTGACGTCGACAGAATAACAAAAACAAAAACAAAATAAAAACAGTAAACTCACATATTCGGATTTTGCTTTGTCTTTTCCACATTTTCATCATACCGTCGGATCTACATCCACATATTTGCTTACACACACACACACACACACACACACACACACACACACACACACACACACACACATATATATATATATATATATATATATATATAGCCATTAAACTGGGCTCATCGTTAAAAGAATCTTAATTCACAAGGACAAAATCTACATTTAGCGTGACAAAATGTTAAGCTTTTGAATGCTTAATGTTTTACTGCGTTGCTATAGAAGTTAGATTTGTAGTCATTAAACGATACAATTGTTCTTGGAAAATGGATCACGGAATTAATATGGAGACATATATTCACCCAATCAATCAAAAAGTTAATAAAAAATGAATTTAAAACATAGTAACGATTAATAGAATACCATCAAAAGGTATCTAAATTTTATGGCTTAGTAAAACACACAATACGACCTGTTATCTTTGGTATCGGCGACAGGTCTTTAGTCTAAGTCCTAACAAAAATGTTAACGCCCATTTTAAGAGTAATCAGCCTTTCACTTTTGCAAAAATTCTGGCGGTCGGATGAACAAATTGAAAAACAAATACAAAATATAAAGTCATGGCTAACTTAAATATTTAATTCTTATAAACGAATGTATACTGACGAATATTTAAATGTTCTCAGGAACTACCTGACAAAGTCAAAATACAATGCTGTTCGATAAAAGTGACTCACCTGATTTTTTCTACTTAAAAATCTTTTCGCCTATTGTTTTTGAGGTACCGCGCTGGTACCAAACTGTATTGGTTCCTTCTTTCCTTTGGACTCTGCTAGCAAGGCCGAGAGGGGGAACTAGACGTCCGGGCAGCCCTAGTTCTCCATACATCCCGCCCAGGCTCGAAGCGCACCTCAGTGCTACTCCATCGTCTCTCGAGATGGACGGATGACTTGCGTGTGCGGGTGCGTGACTCAGTAGAGCTTCAGTTCTAGGGTGGGAGGCAGTTGTGAGCACTTTGGATGAGTCGAGTGTTGAGTTGGATGAGAATTTCCGAGTAAAGCATTCAGCTTTATCTGCTGTGGATGTTAGGACTTCGGATTGATTGAATAGATACGGGATTGACGATTCCCCGTTGTTCAGCACACCCTTTCAGAACCACCAATAATCTCTACAACCAAAGTTGCGAGATGCTATACGTTGTTTCATTCTATCAGCAAACAGTAACTTTGCTTCATTGAGGACACACTTGCGCTCATTACGAGGAGAGACAAAGAGACGTCTGTTGCAATCAGACGTGTCGCTCTGGTACTGACAGAAGAAGTGATTCCTGTGGGCTATGGCGGCTCAGAAAGCAGGTGTGAACCATGGAGATGAGGGCAGTTTAACTTGGTATTTCCTTGCTGGAATGAAAGTATCGATACCGGCTTTTACCCAGGAGGAGACCTACATAGCAAGGGACGTCGCGAAGGAAATCACGGAACGAGTCCCAGTCTGCGCGTTGATAACAGAAAGATATTCTGTCGGTAGGAGTCTTCCAGTGTCCACCCTCTTGACCTAGGACAGCACTACCTCCTCAACGCACTTGATGTAGACCTCCGTGTTGAGTCTGAGGTTCTGTGAGAAGATGAATGTAGGCATAACGTCTCCATAACTAGTAAATACGCCAAACACCTTCGTAATCACTATGAGACACATTCAACGCTTTCCGAATCCACTGTACTGTATCAGATAGACACCCAAATGCTTTGAAATGTTCGTATTGGAGCTCTGGTACGAATGCAAGGCATCTATCTATCTATCTATCTATCTATCTATCTATCTATCTATCTATCTATCTATCTATCTATCTATCTATCTATCTCTGTGGGATTACCTCAATTTGTCTACAAGAGAACTTCTAACGCCCGTTGGTATTGCATAAAGCAGTATAAAAGGAATAGTCAAAAAATCTTCCTCTCTTCCTTCTTTTGATTTTCAACCACAGGATGCCGCAGAAACAAAACGTCTAGCTTCCCCTCTGATAAATAACGTATATATATATATATATATATATATATATATATATATATATATATATATATATATATATATATATATATATATATATATCTGTGGGATTACCTCAACTTGTCTACAAGAGAACTTCTAACGCCCGATATGTGGCATTGTATAAAGATTATGATTGCGCGCAAAAGCACTAAACTAGTAGTGGTTGGTCAATATTAGTAAGAAAATTAAACACACATACGCACACGAGCGCTGCACACACACACGCACACGCGCGCGTTCACACACACACGCACACGCGCGTGCGCACACACAGAGACATATATATATATATTCAGTTCTATGGATATCACATAAAAATTATATATATATATATATATATATATATATATATATATATATATATATATATATATATATATAATGTAAATGAAGAGATATGATCAACCAGCGATTACATACAAATACCGGTGAGCTATTTAATCAATAGTTGACACAAAATTTTTTGTACTTGATGAATGGGAAACCCATGAAATTCTGATTTGTACGGTAAACGTTTATATATATATATATATATATATATATATATATATATATATATATATATATATATATATATATATATATATATATGTATATATATATATATATTATAATAAAGAGAAAGAACAGTAAGATATATAATCCGGTGTTATTAATATTTTTATTTTTACAAAACAGTGCTCAATGCAAATTCACAGAGCATAAATATAAATTTACTTATTTAAAAATATGGCTCTATCGCTACACAGGAATTACCAGGTTTCAAAAACAGAAGCTAAAAACTTAATATTCAGTTATAGAAATAAATTAAATTAAAGTCCCTAGTTCTGTTTCATTTTCAAGCGAATTTTGGAATAAATTATTTTGAAATTTACTGAGTTTTATATGCACATATATTCCTAACATTAGTTTCTATGGATATAGGGAAAAACAATCATTTTAACAAGTGGCGGTAGGGTATTCTTTTTCACTGACAACTGGACACCATACCGTTGCGACCCTATCCAAAACTAATATACATTTAAATTTGAAATGTAAACTTCCAAAAATGACAGTGTGTAACTAACAAAACATTTGTCTACGATACTGAAATTAGGCAGTTTGTAGCAGGACGGTTGGGGGTGTGAAATGTGATGAGATGATGTGAGGAGATATCTCTGGGTTAAGATTTCCTGCTGGCCGGTCCAGCTACATGAGAATGTCGGACTTTGAATAAGTCCAAAGAAAACAAACAAACAAGACCGATATACATGTATGCAACAAATATATATTAATAATAAATTACAATGACATGAAAACAAGAAAAGTTACAGAGTGTTTGTATGGAGAAGTTATGCGTGTGTTGAGTGTCCGTACGAACGCGTATATTGTTTTTAGCGTGTTCCCAGAATTTGGGAAACGCTGTCTTTGTGCGAGGTCACATATTGGTGTAAGTGAAAAAGAGAAAGTTTTTTTACCTCGCCTCAGCGCGAGGTTGCGGCCCAAGGCCTGGGTAGAGAGAGAGAGAGAGAGAGAGAGAGAGAGAGAGAGAGAGAGAGAGAGAGAGAGAGAGAGAGAGAGAGAGGGTCAGCCAGTATTTATAGTCAGGGGATAGAGACCCCTGTTGAAGGATTAAGGAAATGATGAGGAGCTAACTGCGACAAGTTCTTTATATTGATCGAGACTAAAATACGAACTTTGCACCGTTTATCAACAATTTTAATCCGAATGTAAAAGAACTTATTTCAAACTGGTAAAAATACAATGGAAAAATAAGCGGAAAAATCTCGAACGGCTAATGAGGCCGCGGCCCATTTTTCGAAACATAACTTTTCACCATTGATCGTCTTTCATGAAAACAGGTGACTCTCATCTTCATTGATTCCTTTTGTTAAGTGTTTATTTAACATTCAACTGCACTTCATAAGGTCATGTTATTATGTCACGGATTACATTTTGTAAAATATCTGGAATATACTAATCATTCCATTTTTTTCAAACGGGACGCTTAAACTCATGGCATCTATCTATCTATCTATCTATCTATCTATCTATCTATCTATCTATCTATATGTTAATATCTATCTATCTATCTATCTATCATTATGTTCATATCTATCTATCTATCTATCTATCTATCATTATGTTCATATCTATCTATCTATCTATCTATCTATCTATCTATCTATCTATCTGTCTATCTGTCTATCTATCTATCTATCCCATTCTGTTCATATCTATCTATCTATCTATCTATCTATCTATCTATCTATCTATCCCATTCTGTTCATATCTATCTATCTATCTATCTATCTAACTATATGTTAATATCTATCTATCTATCATTATGTTCATATCTATCTATCTATCTATCTATCTATCTATCTATCTATCATTATGTTCATATCTATCTATCTATCTATCTATCTATCTATCTATCTATCTATCTATCTATCTATCATTATGTTCATATCTATCTATCTATCTATCTATCTATCTATCTATCTATCTATCTATCTATCTATCTATCCCATTCTGTTCATATCTATCTATCTATCTATCTATCTATCTATCTATCTATCTATCTATCTATCTATATGTTCATATCTATCTATCTATCATTATGTTCATATCTATCTATCTATCTATCTATCTATCTATCTATCTATCTATCTATTTATCTATTTATCTATCTATATATATATCCCATTCTGTTCATATCTATCTATCTATCTATCTATCTATCTATCTATCTATCTATCTATCATTATGTTCATATCTATCTATCTATCTATCATTATGTTCATATCTATCTATCTATCTATCTATCTATCTATCTATCTATCTATCATTATGTTCATATCTATCTATCTATCTATCTATCTATCTATCTATCTATCTATCTATCTATCTATCTATCTATCTTATTGTTTTACAACTCCTATTTCTCCGCTTAGCTGTGTTATAATGGCTTGACATTGTTAATCGGAAAGCCGAGTTCCAGTTCCGGTCGGGTTCTTTATATTCACTTATGCGCAACTACTCTTGGGAAAGGCATGAATCCACCTCTTCTTCCTCTAACTAATAACCCGTAAAAAACGAATCAATCCATATTTCTCCACTGTTTCGTCAGAGGTAGAATCATTTGACGCTTTTATTTCTGGAGTCGACGATCACCGGTCTTCAAATAAATGGTTCCAACCGGGTTGCTAAACATTTAAGACGTGAGAAATAAAATATTAGATCACATGGAAGTTATTTTTGGAGCATAATTACATGAAGCAATATCATAACCCGCGATACGTTTTTTGTTTAGATTCTATTTATTGTATTATTTATGAATATAGACAAAGATTGGAGATTTAATTAATTTCGCATAATAATTCATTGAGTCTAGAATAAGAAACTTCAACAGAATGCAGAAAGCAATTATTATGTGTAATTAATTAAATCTCCAATCTTTGTCTATATAAGCCTATTCTTGATCAATGTTTAATGCTCTGGATGGCGTGGCCTGGTGAAAGAAGACGTTGCTCTTGCGGCCGGTTATACAAAAATGAAATTCAAAATTATTAAACAAAATATAATAAAAAATACAAAATTATTAAAAAAATAATTAAAAAAAAATTATATTAACAGTTAAAATGTCTATTTCCGACACGAACCTAGTCTATACTGGGGTTGAATAAGACTGCATAATATTTTCGTAGGTCGAAATAACCTTATTCCCCATTTCGGATTTCATTGTGTATTAATATATATATATATATATATATATATATATATATACAACAGATCCTTGTTTGGAGACGAGTGGTTACAAGTAATATTGAACAAAATCCAACGAAAAAGTAAAACACACACATGACACATGCATGTGCTTCCTTAACATTTCTCTTGATCCTAATTTGTTTTCTTTTTGCCTCTCTTTCGTTATCGATCTATAAATTGTTATTACTTTTCATTGTTCAATGTCAGCGTTCTTCATTTTCTTAAAAGCAATCAACTGTCTGTCAGAGAAAAACAAAATACATTTTATACAATTTTGGTTTTAAAAAAATAAGACAGTTTTGCATTGTGAATGAGTAAGGAAGTTTCCGTTTTTTCAAAAATAAATGGCAAAAGATAGGCGTATGAAACGAAAAAGCAAAAGTCAAAAGTCCCCCCCCCCAAAAAAAAAACAAAGAAACAAAACAAAAAAAAAAAAACAGGTAGTGAAAAACAAAAAATATGATTTGGAATAAAACAAAATGGAAGTGTGCAAAGCCAAAAAACAAACAAACAAAAAACAAAAGAGGATTAAGACCACAAAACAAGACGAAACGCAAAAAGACGACATGGGAGGGGAAAATTTAAAGGCTAAAATAAAAATAAAAATAGTGATGCAATTTGAATTGAGTGATTTCATTTTTACCGTTTATCAACTCTTTGAGGGTTTCTTATAGCCAAAACATATTTGGGATTTTAAGAATAATTCGTTTTTTGCGAGTGAATAATGCATTAGCAATTCTTTGAGAATAAAAAATGATTTTTCCAGATACAAGTCCTACTATTTAACCCACAGCTGGGGGGAGAAGAGATGGATTCATAACTAAACAGACTGGAACTGTTGTAAGGTGAAAAAGACGAATGAAAATACAAGCTGGAAAAATCAATGCGTGAGGACAAAGGTTAAGAATAAAATTTCGTTTATTCTTGGGATAAATCCAGCTTTTCTCAGGGCCAAACTTTTGCGATAAATACCAATATGAATCTGGCAAATATTTTTTGAAGTAACTAATGAAATCTGTTAAAAGTAAACTTGCTGCATATGACAATAATTGGCTCTAACAACAAATAATCTTATTTCTCAGCTGTTTGTTTTAATGTCGATGTTAGTTTTAAAACATCTATTTCATTTTACCGTTTATCCTTGTTCCAAATAAGCTCTCTCAGAAAATACTACGAGAAAGAACTTTAATATAAACCAATATCTTTGAAAAATTGAAAACCAAATTAATGAAGCTGAAAAGCGTAGGCATTGTGTTAAAATCGGTATCACCCGATGCAAGGCATTAAAGCCACTAAGATACAAGAGGTTAAAGGTTGTGGAAGAAATAGAAACATTAATAATGAGCGGGAATAGGAAAGAGTAATCAGGAGGACAGTAGATAGCGATTGATATTGCGTTTAAGTGTTTGCATATTAAAGTTGGCTGGAAAGGATGTTGCCAGAAGGAAGTTCCACAAGCGAGAAGTGCGAGAAAATAAACTGTTAGCATAGAACTTACGGCTACATCTGTCCAGCTCAACTGTAAATTGATGATCTCCCGACGCTTAGATTCATGAAGTCGAGGCACTATAGTGAAGTGCTCATTCTAACAATTACCATGAACGTATTTTAGCACCCCCCATCTAATTGGTCAACAAACACGCAAGTCGACGCTGCTATCCACCCACGTACAATTTTTTTTTTCCCAGTGCGTGATCAAGTCAAATTTTTCCGCCAAAAATTAGAAATGCTTCTCGGAGCCGATCACGTGATTACGTTGATTATAAATACCAGACACGAGTTCGTTCTTCCTTTTTGTGATTACGAAAATGTAGCTGTAAAAGAAATCGCGTCTCGACCCCTTGCGGGCGGACGCTACGAAATCATATTCATACACACGCACACATACACGTTCGTACGGAACTTTTCAAACTTCATTACGAACATTACAAACTAACATATACGAACTTTCGACTAATCAACACATATGCGAACTTTCCACACTTTCACAGTGAGACAAAAAAAAAACGTCAATCAGACACATCGTTGTCACGCTAAAGAAATTAACTTGGATATTACAGTATTTTCCAGTTCTTCACCAGCAAGAAATAACTTAAAAGAAAAGGTTTTTCCTGAAGCTACAATTTTATTGAACACATTTTCAGCTCTTCAGGACATAATTCAAGAAACATTCTTAGTTCTATTTAACAAAATTTGCTTTTGTTGATGGACACTTTCTTTTATCGGCAAGTTTTATTGTAATTATTTTCAGAAGTACAAAAAATAAATTTTATTTCGTATCAATCAGAAACTTCTTGAAACATCAAGTAAATATTCAAAGTTCTATTTTACCAAACACGTTATCACAGTGAACATTGTCAGCGGCAAATTCATTCAGCTTTTTATGAGCTAAAATAAAAAAAAAAAATTTCATTAGTAAAGACTTTAATTCCAGTCAAAGGGAAGTAACCCCTATGCTTGTACATCATTACAGACATAGATAAAAATATTGTTTTGTTATAAAATCGTTTTGTGTTTCTCGTTGTTTCTCTTGTTGCTTTTGCATTTGCTTACACATTCGTAAAGTAAAAAAAAAAAAATGTACGGATTGATTTAGGCCGTCAATACCGCTATAGTATTTATAGAAAATACCGAAGTCTTCCAAATTTCATCAGAAGTATGGCAAGAAGAAAATGAGATCCCCAATATATTTAATCTTTTCCTAGACTATGCTC
>OZ038504.1:54855838-54950838 GCA_964036315.1 Acanthosepion esculentum
TGTAAAAACAATACGCTAGATTTAGTTGTGTAACTCTACCGAGTGAAGATAGCTCTGGCTGACACCAAATCAGTTGTCTTTCAATCTTGGCTTGAAGCATTCGGAAGTCTAATCGCACTGAGGAGCTGTGATACAGCGAAACAGTACTGTCTGTGAATGACATAATTTAGCTCTTGAAAATACATTTCAATTGAGCACTGTTGAGTGATAAGCTAATTCTATAAACAACAGCCACCTGCACTAATGCAAATCTCTTCAGTAAAATGAATGGAGCACTTTGGCTGATTGGCATTTGTTTACATTTGTAAAAACAATACGCTAGATTTAGTTGTGTAACTCTACCGAGTGAAGATAGCTCTGGCTGACACCAAATCAGTTGTCTTTCAATCTTGGCTTGAAGCATTCGGAAGTCTAATCGCACTGAGGAGCTGTGATACAGCGAAACAGTACTGTCTGTGAATGACATAATTTAGCTCTTGAAAATACATTTCAATTGAGCACTGTTGAGTGATAAGCTAATTCTATAAACAACAGCCACCTGCACTAATGCAAATCTCTTCAGTAAAATGAATGGAGCACTTTGGCTGATTGGCATTTGTTTACATTTGTAAAAACAATACGCTAGATTTAGTTGTGTAACTCTACCGAGTGAAGATAGCTCTGGCTGACACCAAATCAGTTGTCTTTCAATCTTGGCTTGAAGCATTCGGAAGTCTAATCGCACTGAGGAGCTGTGATACAGCGAAACAGTACTGTCTGTGAATGACATATATATATATATATATATATATATATATATATATATATATATATATATATATATTGTGACGAATGCAAGCCGACACATATACGCTATTCCCCTCCCCACTCCCACAACAGAACCTAAAGCAGACACGCATAGAAACACGCAGAGGTGAATACTAAAAATAGACTCAGACCCAGTAAAATAGCACATAAAAGAAACTACGCGATTGGTCAAAGGCAGCCAATCAGCAGTCGAGAAAAATAAGCGCCAAAAAGGAGACGCGCACGTGGAGAGAAGTGAATAGAAGCAGTTGAGAGGATAGATCGGCTGACGGAAGGTCACGCCAAAATCCACGCTCCTGGTGACATTCTGAGACGACACATTCCCAGAGGCAGAAAAGCAGACCGACCATCCAAATGCCAAGAATGTGAGGATAGTCCAAATGCAATCAGCTTGAACCACAAAGAGACCATCGCCTTAAGAAGAAATGCCGAGTAGAAATCAGAGGCAGAAAAGATGATCTCAATCGAAAACATAAAGCTCCAGACGCTGAATCAAGAAGATAAGAAAAGAGACTATGATCGCATGTGTTCGATGAACACATATTTCTGATAAGTCAATATCCCCCAAATAAACCCTAACGTTACTCTGAGTCACAAACACACAATAATATTACGTTCTCGCAGACACCTTTTCATATGGGCAAAAATGAGATTGATATTGATATTTCAGTTTATCTGTTGAGGATTCAATGATACAAGGGAGATAACCATACCAATTATTCAGTAGTCCTATAACGGAATGTTATTTGAGAATAAAGAGATAATGAATCATTGGGCAGAATATATAGATCTTAGCCTGGCATTGACTGTACCCACCCACAACGTTAACGCCAGATGGGTCTATAACAATAAAAGCGATATCTAAGGTTTGAAATGAATTTTTCAAAATGAAATCTGACGTCAAACCTGTGAGGAACCTTGTTATTCCAGGACAGAATTTTAAAAAGAGTAGATGGCATAGATCATCTTGAATAAATTGGAAACTGATGCTGGAATATATATATATATATATATATATATATATATATATATATATATATATATATATATATATATATATGTGTGTGTGTGTGTGTGTGTGTGTGTGTGTGTGTGTTATATATTTGAACTTTATATCAATATTTCATGAACTTCCGATCCGTAGCTATGATTAATTAATGATGAACATGTCCTTTTCATTTATGACCGATTTCATCACGATTCTTCTGTTAAGCTTGGAGAGTAATTATACATTCTTGTTGCTCAAAGTTCAATAGTGTTATAAAAACCTCGGAGAATTCCAGTAAGATATCTTTAATTACTTCTAATATAGACGGTTCAAAGCTTAATCCTACAGTTGGAAAATTTTGCTGCAACAGAAACCACATCACTTGACTACCAACAGCAGAGTCAGCTAAAATAGAATACACATGTAACTCGAAGAGAAAATAAGAGCATAATTAAGATTTTAACATTCCACAGTACCTCAAACAAAAGGTTAAGAAGATAATCTCCATTAAAGAGTGATAACTGGACTTGAGAAACCTATTTTCCTGAAAGATTGTGTGAAGAGAAAGATTTTATAGATTTCAACTGAAAGCAGTACTCGGTGAATGAATGCAAAATGTTTCCTTGTAGGGAAACGGCTAATATAATTATCTTTACCATTACTGATATTAGGATTATTTTTCTTTATTTTTTAAACTTCTCATAGGTGAAACTACTATATTCTACCGATTACTCCCGAAAGTCTTTTGGTAGCGGGGCTTTGAATTAGATTGTGCGAGTCTATCACGCACGAACGTACATAAAAACATACATACAAAAATACAAATCACATACAACGCCAAACATTCATTAGTTAATTAATCACCACTACGTTATTATAGACAATTTACAAATCGCAGCAATGCGACAATTTTGTAATCGCTCTATTTTTATGTAGTCAGTTTTGTGCACTTTTGGGAGAAACGGACCACAGAAGCTTTCTTAAGTCTTCCCAAAGCTCGCTCGCTGATTGGTCTATGCCAACCAATCAGATCGTGTCCACGTGAAGAATAATTCTTCCCGCGGAGTGATCTGGAGCCTATAGTCACTTATTTAAGCAAGAAATTTCGTTAGCTAATTAGTGAGAATTCAGCTGCCAAACCATTTGAAACCATGAGCCAACCTTCTCAGTTACACACACCAGTCACATTCTGAACATACCTTGTATATACTCACATAATCTTTTCTTACACAGCAAACTCTTTTGAGAACAGTCATTATGAGACTCTCATAAACATTCTTCCAGTGAACTTTGAAATACTAAAATAACAGATAAAAGAGAGACAACTCTTGTTTATTTCAACCCTTTCTTACTTAAATGCATGCTTTCTTTCACATCGTTGTTTGATATTGTACATCTTGTTAAATACATATTTTATGTGTAACAATCTCTTTGGCTTATCCTTTTCTACGTCAGTCCTGTTTCCTAATCTAAAGTTAAATTAATGTGGTGAAATCCTCCACAAGATATTGACTTAATATTTTTTTCTTTCAGAATCGGTAAAGAAAAAAATAAGGAAATTTTATTCGTCGTAGTTTTGATCCTTTTTTTTTTATTCGGGTTAAAAAAATGCGACATTAGTTTCCGAACAAGGGAAGACATTTATTTGTTATTTATTTTATATTTATTTTATATTGTTTTATTTTTATTTATACATACATTTGCATATACATACACATAGACACAAAAAAGAAGTTCGTAACCTGATGTTGAAAACAGGTTTTATTTGACATTCCTTGTCAATGCTCTTAATTCCGCAGTGAATATCATCCACACAGACTGAACTTTACACGGTGATAATTCATGTAAACGTTCTCCTACACTCCATAAAGCAAGGGCCGTATGCATTCATTCTCATCGAGATTGGAAGCGAAGAATTATGATGAAAGGGAAATAACTCATAAATTACTAAATTCATGTTCTAAGGGACGTAACTTTCGTTTGCCTATCACTTGAGTCGCTGATAGAAAGTAACTTGAGTGTTTTTTATGTGTATCATTTAGATGAGACACAATTATCTGTTTCTGATACTCATGAACGGTTTTATAAAGAATCCGTATTTTTATTTGTTTTCTTTCTAGCAGTGTTTTGAGATTTTGTATCTTTATATTACTTTTTCCTTCGAATAGAAATAGCGTAAATTATTCTTAATATCTAGGGCTACGTATTACACACAAGAACTAAATATTAACTTTCCTCCCCCAGCCACGTCCGCCATTTTAGCATCCCGCTACCACCATTTTTTTTCAACATCAATTTTCGTACAAAAAGTGGATCACAGAGCCTATTCAGCTTAATGTATATTTTCAGAAAATCTCAACTTCACTTAATATCGACCTAGTTCTGAACCTGACCAAAAGAATAATTTCGCCAAAATCTATCAAGCCTCTGTGAGCCTAACACGTGACCAAAGTTAGCAATAAAATATGAAACGTCTTTCATTTTCGACAGTAAGCCAATCGGAATCCTTTGAACTCGTCACACAGTTCCAGGCTTTACGTTAAAGTTCCTTAACATGATTCCAGCCTGAAAGAAGATTCACTCACACAGCAACATTTTATCACGAACAATCAACTCAAGTTTTCCACATTCAACTTGATACACGAATCTTTTTCATACGCTTTCAAGCTCAACGTTACTTATTGCAATTAACATAAACACAGCTTGTTAAGAACCACTCACTCCAACTAGAATATTCTCTTCGAACAAGTGAAAACAAATCAAAGAGCGACAATTCTGTAAAACTTCAAGTAAGTCGTAAACAATATTTCTCCACTTTAAGTACAAACTTGAACAGTTTATTTTTTTTTCTTAAATTACAATAATACCCAAACACATTTTCTCATTATTGTACAGACCATTCAACAACTTATAATCTATCAAACCAGAACTTTGACAACATTTCAATCTAAAAATAAAAGGACGTTTGAACTTTTTAAAACCACTTCTTTACTCCAGTTGTTTGTATCTCTTGTTTATATAAATATTTTATTCATTGTTGTGCAAAAACGGTTGTCTCTCATGTTGTCCTTCTTCTATGTTTGTTGAAAACTAAAATTTAATGTGAGAGGAAATTGTTTTTAATCCTAATTTACTCAACAATTTTTCATCCATATAATTTAATCCATTAACACAACCTCCACATCATCATATTTTGGATCGTATGACCGAATGTAATTTATAGCTAGGCGGAATATGTTGCATTGTCACAAGCAACACAAGAGGCTATTTTTCTTAAATTACTAATAAAAACAATTACAACACTGATAATAAGTGAGCCTATAACTATTTACTGTGACAATCAGGCCAGTATTGCTTTGGCTAAAAATCCAATAATACATCAAAGATCAAAGCATATTGATATTAAATATCAATTTGTTAAGAAAAACAGTACAAATTGAATATGTTCAATCAGAAAATAACGTGTCGGATTTGTTTACAAAGCCAATTACAAAATTGAAATTACGGGCTTTCATTCCTGTCATATTTGGTACTGACCTATAAGGTCCTTATTAGTCCTGGGTAGGACGTAAAACTGCATCCATTAGTTATTGTCTTAAGAGATGTCAGTTTTTGGTATGAATGTGAGTCCTTAGTTTCGGGGTATAAACGTAAATAGTCTATTTTTAGCCAAATCCTCTTCCGAATGACTCTCAGAATCACTCTGACCGGGAGTGATAGTGCCTGTTTTAATAGGTCCCAGCCATGGGTAAAATAACAACTTTTTCCACTTTTTTGTTGTGATCACAACCCAAATTTATAATATTGTTATTAATGTTTATTAACCTGAAATACTTAACAGTGGACAAAATGATATAACTAATTTTTGTGCATATTAAGTAAAAAAAAAAATTAATTACAAAACAAAAAGATATATTTTATGAATAATAAAGTATTTGTTCCATATGAATATTGACTTTACTAATATTTTGAAAGAAGATTCCATAATGTACCCAAAATGGGGGGGGGGGGTTGGATTTTGGGTACCATGGTGTACTAGTGAGCCAGCCAAAATGATCTGACACATTTTATAGTTCACCAATAGAAGATTAACCAATCAGAAGGCTCAAAATATTAACTTTGATGGCTGAACAGTCGAACTCTCTGCCTTCGGGCAGAGAGGAACCTGGACGAGGCTCCGCCGAGAGGCAGAGTCTCGTTCGGGGAGGTAGACTGTCCCTGAACCCGTTTTTTACGGGTTCTAATAGGGAATAATTTTGGCCGAGCCTACGGGCTCGGAAAACCCACGTTAAACCCGGCCTTGTGACACATATAACCCTTGTGGAGGGTGGCTAAATATTACAGCCAGCCTTTGATATCGAAGACTGAAGAATTACGGAACAGCTGCTAGTGGTATTGGCGATATAGTCAGATTCAGTAGAGTGTCTGACTCGTGAGTGTTAATCTTTAACGTTGTTTCATTGAACAGATTACGTACTGCGCTGTATTATATATTTATATAGACTATGGTGAACATGGTCAACAAGTTGTGGCTATATAACAGTATTCCTGTCTGATTAACCCACCCTGTTCATATCTTTCTTGATAGATTGCTATCTAGCTATTCTATATATTCGTATCTCTATATTTCCGTCTGCTCCTATCTATCTATTTTAAGACATTTTTAAGTTTATACATTTTTTATGGATACAAATATTTAAGTAAATGCTCTGTTTATAATAAACAGTATTGACAACATTTACCGGTCTGAATGTCCGAGAAATTGTCATAGAAAATATGCTTCCTCCGACAGGAATAGAACCTGTATCCTATATGAAACCGTCATATAGCCTGACGTGCATTTACCGATTTCGCCACAGAGAAGCGTTCGGTTAGCAAGGTCGATTTTACTGTTTTTATACTACAATTTTCCATGATTTTCTCACGTACATTTATATCTGCTCGATGCGTATCCAAATGTAAACAAATGAAATCACACATTATGAAGTGGACAAAGTTCGAGAATTATTTAAAGACATCTATCTATCTATCTATCTATCTATCTATCTATCTTTTCCGGTCTTTTCCGGTCTTTTCCGGTCTTTTCCTAATTTATATATCAAACTTCATTCCAAAATATAACTTCAACAAAATTACATCATAAAAGACACATCACTGCCTCTAGTAATTCTGTTCAAGTAAGCATGTATATTCACAAAGGTGAGTATCATCTACCATGTATTCAACTGTGAAAGAAGAATAACATAAATTTTATAACTTCAAAGCTCCCAAGAAAAGTAAATTTCAACATTAAATGACCCATGAGAAGATGATATGTCGTTAAACAAACAAATAAAATCTGTCTTCTGTTAAAACACTTTCTAGGTTGGGGCAATAAAATAAGCATATCCCATCTCCCCTCTCACTTGTAACCATCCATAGCGATAAAATAAACATTTTTCAGCGCTCAAGCTGAATTAGTCAAATAAAACTTCATAAGCTTCTACTTAGAATTATGGCTATATTACAGGTCTAGTAAATAAAAAAAGATATCTCATTGTAATAAAACTAGTAGAATTCTTGAATACGGTACAAAATATCACATTTAATAATTCATTTCCTTTTGCTTCTTTTCTTTTTCTTATCTTTTTTATAGTTATGTTTCTGCTATTATCCTGTTCTAAGCTAAAACATTTAAAGTTAACTCGCTAAATTACATTTAAACAAAGACACATGGTCATACTGCCTGAAAGTGATATTATTTTTTTGCCGCTTCCATTAATCCTATTAGTTGTAAAAAGCAGATATGGAGAGAAAGAGAGAGAAATGCAAATCATGCGAGACTGGATGCAACCAGTAAATAAAACCAAACCATTGAGTTTGTGGCGGGCCGGCGTTGAGAGATGTGTGTCTCCTGAAACGCCCATAGCAAACATGGCAGACTCGGAATGTGAGTCCACGTAAAGAAACAACATGAACCGATATCTATGTACAAAGAAATGTTAGGTTAAGTTGACAAAGACGATACTGTATGTAACAAATGAACGTGGAAACTTTCATGTAGGAAAAAGTACGTGAAGTGTGTGAATGTGTGTACGTATGTGTGTTTGTGTGCATTGTTCATGTGTTTCACAAAAGGGAACGCGTTATAATCGCGTTCTTCCGCGAGAAATTTACACGTTGCCGTAAAAAGTAAGAAGAGAGTGATAAAAAATTATCGCAGAGTATTTATAGTACCGGAAAGCGTCCCTTAGTAACAGTTTCGAAAATTAGAAGGGTAGTACATTAGCAAGAAAGATATACATTTTAATTAGTTTTTTTTTTTTTTTTTTTTTAAGCAAGGGAGATAATTCATAAATTCATATTGGTGAATGCGACGAGTTACACCGAAGAAAATGTTTTATAACAAACAAAAGTAAGAAAGAAATGTACAGGTGTGGTGGGTGTTTAAAATATCCGTAAAATCATATAAATCTTTTTTTTTTCAGTATTAACAAATATGTACTTGTTTTTGAAGACTAAATTTCGGGCCAGGTTAACGCTATCTCTTTCTACAGTGACGTAGCGATGAAAAAGAGGCCGAATCCTTGTGACCAATGGAGAGAGAGAGAGAGAGAGAGAGAGAGAGAGAGAGAGAGAGAGAGAGAGAGAGAGAGAGAGAGAGAGAGAGAGAGAGAGAGAGAGAGAGAGAGAGAGATTGAGAGAGAGAGAGAGAGAGGGTCTGCTGTCGGTTCAGAATCGTTCGTGTGAACGTATGTTCACACGAACGATTCTGATTGGCTCCGAGGTAGCATACGTAATGTCTATTTTGGGTCACGATAAAAGCGTCGCATGCAGATTTTAATTTCCGCTAAAGTTACTTAAGCAACACTGACGCCAGTAGTTTGTTTGTTAAGCGGCATATCAACACTTTATGGGTCATTTAATACCCAAATTTAATTTTCTTGCGATCATTAGGAAATTTCTTTACAGAAATGTATTGCTGGTAATTTCCCCTCCCCCCCAAATTATTGCTGGTAATTTTGTTACTATGAAAATAAATTGCTGGTATTTTTATACTATCATAGCATTTGACCCATGTTTAGTGGTGGTGGTGGGATTGGCTATTAACAGCTGCTGCCACCCCGAGTCAGTGTGGACCTTTGAACAACAGCAATTAAGAGGTGGTTCTATGCTCCTCAAACCTCTAATCTCCCGGTCAGACACCCCAGTAGTGGCTTTACTTCAGATCTAGTTAAATTTGAATACAGCTGTATTCAAATATGACTAGATCTGAAGTAAATCCGCAAATCTGATAGACACGTTGCTCGTAAAGAAATCGTGTTATGTGTAAGAAATATTTTAAATCACTTACTAAAAACGTTATTTTTTTTTTATAAATGATTCCCATAGATATTAAAGATAGTCTGGTTCACTTCATTCACTGTCAAAATTAGACATCTCGACAGAATAGTAGACACAAACATACATTGCAATATGTGTTTGTTTATAATTTAGTTTCTACTAGTATAAGTTTAATAGATGCACGGTAAAGTAAGGGAGAGCGGCTCGGTTTGAGGAATCTGAGAGCCGAGTTCGAATTCCAGTCAGTTCCTTGCATTCACTTACATGCAAACACCCTTGGGAAAAGGTATGAATCCATCTCTTATCCCCCAGCTACGGGTGAAATAGCAAACTGGGTCCTACAGCCTTGGGTGGCAACAAGTCTAGTAGAAGGAGAATTCTGAATTCAAACGGGACCTACAAGTCATCTGCTGCCCTGGAGGTTTGCCACTCTAACATCTGAAAGGTAGCACCGAGTAACCTTAGCAGTACCAGTGGAAAAGGAACTGGTAAGCTACTGAATTATTTTGTCTTGAATGTCACCATGAACCACAATTATGAGATGAGGAAGACTGGTGGCATTTTCCGTCGTGTTGGTGCACAAAACTTAACCGAATAAAGGATGAAGTTTATTTCCGCCTCAAATGTAAATATTGTCTTTTTGTAATCTATCCTAAACCCTGTCCTGACAATCATTTACACAACCAATTCTTCTTCTTCATCTTCTTTTTCTTCTTCATCTTCTTCTTCTTCTTTTTCTTCTTCTTTTTCTTCTTCTTCTTTTACATCTTCTTCTTCTTCTTCTTCTTCTTCTTCTTCTTCTTCTTCTTCTTCTTCTTCATTTTCTTCTTTTTCTTTTTTTCTTCTTTTTCACCCTTTTTTCTTCTTCTTTTTCATCATCTTCTTTTTCTTCTTTTTTCTTTTCTTCTTTTTTCTTCTACTTTTTTCTTCTTCTTCATTTTCATCTTTTTCTTCTTCTTTGTATCGTGTCTCTTGATGACGTTGGCGATCATGGCTTGCCACAGTTTCCTGTCCTTTGTAGCTGTTGGTAAATATTGTCTTTTTGTACTTTCTCCTAAACTGTGTTCTGCCATCCATTTACACAAGCTCGTTAGGCAGGGGTTATGCGTTCTTTTCCTCTGTCACTCTTGCCTTCAATATGCCCCCGCGAGTGATATTTTTAACCGGAGAACTGTAAATTGAAGAGATCTCGCCGCCATTCTAGTATTGCGCTTAAATTCATACAGTCGAGCGAAGAGCCCATCCGAACAATTACCAGGAGAATATTTATAAAAAAAGACAAAGAGAGGCAACCTTATGGCAGTGGAAAAGTGACTGAAGCCGAGCCGACAGATCAGGACCAATAATATTGCTGATTCTTCTTTGGATCTTATCAACGGGATTCAGGAAAATAGCAGGGGCACCGGACTATAGATGGCAGCAATATTCTAAGTATGGACGAATGATAGACTTTATAGATATGCAAGATAGATTCTGGAGAGAAAAATTGTGTCGTCCGACACAGTGAGCCGGCTTTCTAGTATTCAATGTAGTCTTTCCACCACGTGTCAGCTGAGGACGTTAGCCCGAGAAAGCGCAATGAGAAACTTTCTTGGGGGATAGCATAAGCCATGCCGATGGACGGTAGAGAAGGGTCTCTCAGATGATTAATGAGGTGAAGTTTAGTTTTGGAGCGTTAAAATCGACGATGCCAGTTAACGACGGTCTTGAGGTCGTTTTGCACATTTTCTGCCATTTACTTTTTTGAGTGATCAGCCTTACTTTCGATGCAGGAGTATATGGTAGTGTCGTTAGCGTATATGCAAAACAAAAAAACACCAAAAAACAAACAAACATAAAAACAAAACAAAAAACAAAAAAACAGCGTAGGACCAAGGATAAAGCCCTGGGGGACATCAATGTGAGTGCGAATGGATGTAAACAAGTGGCCGTTCAAGGACAACTTTCATTTCACGATTTGATAGAAATGACTGGATCAGCTCAAAAACGTACCCGGTGATACTGTAGCTTTTCAGCTTGTGGAGAAGACCTGAATGCCAGACCCTATGAAAGGCTTTCGAAATGTCCAATGCTACATCCCCGGCTTCACCGTTCTTATGTCGAGCATGACAGACTCTTTCCGCAATTATCGTCACTACGTCAGCAGTTGATTTGGAGAAACGAAAGCCGTATTGCCAGTCTGAGAAAATACCTTGTGATGAGAGATGATGAATCAATTCAGTATTAATTAGGGCCACTAGAAGTTTCCCCCAATAGAGGCAGAAGTGTGAGCGAGTGATAGTTGGAAGGGTCGGACGGCTCACCGGAGTTCTTAAAAACTGTAACCACATGATGACTTCTAGCAAGCAGGAAAGCAGGAGGCAGCGACGCATTTATTATACAGTTTAGAGAGAACAAGAGCCAGTTCGGGAACACACTTAATGACTATTACATAGATACCATCGGGTCCACATACTTTGGGGGATCAAGGTTAGAGATGATAGCAGAAACCATGGAAGGTGTTATATATATATCACTCAACAGAGAATCAGTCGTAAGTGGGGGGTTAGGCATGGATACGCCAGATACGCCAAGAGTAGAGTTTGAGGAGAATTTACGAGCAAAGCATAAAGCTTTATCAGCAGAGGATGATAACACCTCAAATTGTTTGAAGAGGGGATGAATAGAGACCTTGCAATTACTTGGTATCCTATTGCATCAATTCAATGTTTGTCTAATGACTATGATGGATTTTCCTTCTTTTATTAACTTCAAAATGGCTTGCTTTTCTCCCATAGACAGCTCTCTCGTCTTCATGTTATCCTTTCTAAGAAGAAATAAAATTTTTGCCGGTGAAGCCCGAGACTAAAACCAAAAGTAATCATTCAGAGCTATGTAATGGTTAAACAATCAATCTAAAAGGTAATACCTGGTCAACGAGAAACACCTGTCAATCATGTGTACTAGTGACTTTTCTCATTTGAAAAATGGTTGAGTTCAAACAAAAGGTGGTATGCCCTAAGTTGTTTAACATATCTAAATATGAATACCAGGAAATGAAAGCTGAAATTCTGAACTCTTGTCTCATATTAATCTTTTGATCGTAAAACAAAAGAATTGGCCTTGTTGTTCCAATATTTTGGAGGAGACTATATATATATATATATATATATATATATATATATATATATATATATGCTCCAAGTTAGCGGGGAGGCCAAGACCGATTTTGCATTTCCCAACTCCCATCGATAGTGGAAATAATCGATTTTTTCATGCTTCTACGGCAGTTTTCATGTAGTTTGCGGCCATTTTCTACTGGCCAGAGTGAGATCCTATAGCTGGCTGCCACGAATAGGCAAGAAGATTCTATTGGCCAGCGTGAGAGCCAACAGCTGACTGTCACGAATGTTAACTAGCATGCCAGCATGCAAAAAAATCGATAGCTGCATTCGTCACAAGTGGGAAAAATTTAAATCTGCACTTTACTCCAATTGGCTCATTCGCTTGCTTAAACTCAACGTTGATTCTGATTCCGCAGAACTGGGTTGGGTGTGAAAAAGTATTGTTGTTAACATTCTTTTTTCATTCGGTTTTTCCAGTTACGAGTCCTTTTTTAAAGATGATCGTTTTGTGTTCATTTTGTTTAGTTCTTTTTTCGTAACAGATTTAATGTTTAGTATAGAGCTTAGAAAAAAATTCGCAGTGTGAGATAGGCAAGAAGTAAGACATGTAACAACATCAGCACGGCAAAGGGCACTCATTTAAAAGTCAGTAAGGGCAAAAATATTTTAAGTCAAGTGATAGCGATTGCTGTATGAGTCGTACGATTTTTGAATCAAGCACGAGCAACGCCGAGCCATGCTGCTAGTATATATATATATATATATATATATATATCAAGGGAAGAAAATTTCTGAGGCCTGCTAAGTGGGGCCAGACAATTGTGCAAGTGGTTGTTGTTCGTAAGATGGTTCAACACAGAGTTTGAATGTCGATTTATTTGTCAAGAGCATCTCGCCCTAGAATACAGAAATCCCTCCACCGAGTTAATATTTGTGCCCTACAAAGTAAATCTTGTCCAGTTGAAATAGTCCATATCAAATGTATCCAAGTTATAGGTCTGTAGTTGCTAGCAATTAACAACACTTGAACATCTTCATTCCGACAACCTAAGAATCTTGCTTGCCGGACCGCATAAAATTCCAGTAAACAGAATAATATGGAGAATACACCGATATATTTGAATATAAATTATATGAGAATAAATTAAATTTATTTGTTTACTTTTTAATTGGTTGTTTTAATGATAATTTATAAAATCCAAAAAATGAAAAAATGTCTAATGTTATGCTAAAATAAACATCGAGGCTGTCGAATTTAGAATTCTTTAATTCGATTTCAAACTGAGACTAGTTTTTAACACATTTCACGCATTCGTTTAATTACGAGTCAAATCGCCTTTCGAAATCGGATCAACGACCTCTAGTGGCAGATTCGCAAACTAATGGTGGCAGTCTGTGATAATTTACTCGGATGGTTCCACCGATAACAATTTATTTTTTACCTTTCTTTTTATCAGTTTCTTCCGAACAAAATATTTCTTGTAATGTTATTAATTTGTTTTTTGACCAGACACATGTGTGCCATCATGTTGGAATCTTTCAAAATACGAAAATATTTCTGTCTTCTGTCTTTTTTCGTGCCCAGCAAAAAGATATGAGAACTGAACTTCTATGTAATACCTAATCGCCTATATAACAATGAATGCTGGATAATCCACACAAAACTGAAGGGGTAATTTGAAGTGACGGCGATGTTGTTCTACTAACAAATGCTGAGAATGCCATAGTTAGAACTATGTGAGCAATGAGGAAGTTTTAACGGAAAATCGGAACAAGGAAGAAACTGATACTTACAATCAACATCGGGAAGACGGAGGTCATAATGATAAACAACAGATAACTGCGACTACACCAAGAGGATATCAAGGAAGTTGATAAGTTTGTCTACCAGGGAAGCGTCGCCAGTAAAGATGGAGCGGGGGACAGATGAAGACATCAAGTGCCGAATCAACAAAGCCCGAAACGCTTTCAACACTCTGCGGCCAAGCTGAAGATCAGCAGCCCTCTCACTTTACAACAAGATCCGGATCTTCAACACCAACGTCAAGTCTGCCCTAATGTACGGCTCAGAAACCTGGCGGGTAACCAAGGCCAACACAAACAAAATTCAGACATTTACCAACTGATGTCTCAGGAACATCCGCAATATCAGGTGGCCGGAAGTCGTCTCCAACAACCAACTGTGGGACAGGACCAGACAGGCCCCAATCGAGATTGACATCAAGACGGAAATGGCGATGGATCAGCCACACACTCCACACGCCTGCTTCTAGTGTCACCTGGCAGGACCTTGACTAGAATCCACAAGGGAAGCAAAACGTAGGTCGACCAAAACAGACAGTGAGTAAATACTTTATTAATAATTATTTTTAATTTTATTTAATTTTATTTATTTATTTATTTATTTTTTTCTTGCTAAAAACTAACGTCTGCTAACCTCATTTTCCCTTCTCCAATTTTGTTTTTAATATAGACCACTGGGAATATAATCTGTTAGTCCACTTAATAGGCAATGTTTGAGATTTTCAGTTTATTTCTATCGTCAACTGCCTCCATTGAAACTTGTCGGCTCGAAAAGTCTGTGGTCAGAGACTATTGTCTTAAAGTCTCTGGTCAGAGACTATTGTCTTGTGGGTGCCATTTTGATTTGGACTTTCTCCTACAAAAAGCCCTTCCCCGGCCCACTGTTGTGGAAGAGGGGTCGTACGACCCCCCACTGCCATCAACACTGCGTTCTTTGTAACTTGACGCTTGGGGAATCGAGCATGCCGTTCACTTTCGCTTGTGTTTTTTGCGAAGTATGTCGTCGATATTAAAACTGAATTCCAGTGAGTAAATACTTTATTAATAATTATTTTTAATTTTATTTAATTTTATTTATTTATTTTTTTCTTGCTAAAAACTAACGCCTGCTAACCTCATTTTCCCTTCTCCAATTTTGTTTTTAATATAGACCACTGGGAATATAATCTGTTAGTCCACTTAATAGGCAATGTTTGAGATTTTCAGTTTATTTCTATCGTCAACTGCCTCCATTGAAACTTGTCGGCTCGAAAAGTCTGTGGTCAGAGACTATTGTCTTAAAGTCTCTGGTCAGAGACTATTGTCTTGTGGGTGCCATTTTGATTTGGACTTTCTCCTACAAAAAGCCCTTCCCATTATATTTAGAATTGGACATTGTCCGACAATTTATTTAAAGACATTTATATTATGTTTAACGTTCTTTTTATAGATACAAGTATTTAAGCAAATATCTATAAAAAGAACGTTAAACATAATATAAATGTCTTTAAATAAATTGTCGGACAATGTCCAATTCTAAAATATATGACGTCATTTGTTTACATTTGATACGCTAGAGCAGATATGAATAGAAGAGATTCATGGAAGATTTAAGTTTAAAGATAGTAAAATCGACCTTGCTCATCTGTGGCCGAAAGGTTAAGGCACATCACGCGAAATGATGGTTCCGTATAGGATACAGGTTCGATTCCTGTCGGAGAGCGAAAATTTTCTATGAAAATGTTTCGGACATTCAGGCCGGTAAATGTTATTTAATACTGTTTATTATAAAACAGAGCATTTGCTTAAATACTTGTATCTATAAAAAGAACGTTAAACATAATATAAATGTCTTTAAATATATATATATATATATATATATATATATATATATATATATATATACATATATATATATATATACATATATATATATATATATACATATATATATATATATATATACATATATATATATATACATATATACATATATATACATATATATATATATACATATATATATATATACATATATATATATATATATATATATATATACATATATATATATATATATATACATACATATATATATATATATATATATATATATATAACAAGACTCTTCGGTAAAGCAAATCGTGACCTCTCGCTCACTGTGTGTTTATAAAAAAATAAATAAGATGAAATTCACCTTCATCCCTGCCGTGCGCCGGCAGCTTAGTGCTATCATCTCTAACCTTGATCTCCAAAAGCATGTGGACCCGATGGTATCCCTGTAATAGTCATTAAGTGTGTTCCACAACTGGCTCTTTTTGTCTCTAAACTGAATAATAAATGTGTCGCTGCTCCTGCTTTCCTGCTTGCTGGAAGTCATCATGTTGTTCCAGTTTTTAAGAACTCCGGTGAGCCGTCCGACCCTTCCAACTATTACCCTATCACCCTTCTGATTCTCTTGGGGGAAACTCCTAGAGGCCCTAATCAATACTGAATTGATTCATCATCTCTCATCACAAGGTATTTTCTAATGGCATCGTCAACTCAACCATTTGGAATGTCCTGAAAGGAAAGAAACAATTAGTGTATTGAGGAACAGATATCGAACAGGTAGGCCACTGAAAACTGCAGCAGTTGATGACAAAAATATTGTTAGAGCTATGAGGAAAAAACCTAAACAATAGTCTGTGAGATCATTAACAACCTTCAGAGTGCAGGGGTGAAGTTTTCGCATTTCACCGTTCGAAGAAAACTTTGAGAGCAGAAATATCGAGGCCATACCAAAAGATGCAAACCACTCATCAGCAATAAGAATGGGAAGGCCAGGTTGGAATTTGCAAAGAAGTACAGAGACGAGCGACAAAAGTTCTGGAAGAATGTTTTAGACAGATGAGACCAAGATTAATCTCTACCAAAGTGATGGAGAAAGAAAGGATCTGCTTATGATCCAAAACATACACATTCATCTGTGAAGCATGGTGGAGGCTGTGTCTTTGTCTTGGGCTTGTATGGCTGCTTCTGAAACAGGTTCATTCATATGTATTGGTGATGGAACTCAGGATGTTAGCAGCTGAATGAATTCAGAAGTCTACAGAAATATTTTGTCTGCCAATTTACAGAGAAATGCTTCTGGTGGAAGTTTATCAGGCATCATGACAATAACTCAAAACAGACTGCCAACACACCTAAGGACTTCATCAGGGGAAAAAGTTGACAGTTTTAGACTGGCTATGTCAATCACTGGACCATAACTCAACAGAGCATGCATTTCATCTCCTGAAGAGGAGACTGAAGGAAGACACCCTCCGAAGCAAACAAGAACTGAAAGAGGCTTCATTAAAAGTCTGGAAAAGCATAAAAAAAATGAAGAATGCAACAGTTTGGTGATGTCAATGAGTGGTAGACAGAATGGAGTTATTAAAAGCAAGGGTTATGCAACCAAATGTTAAATGTTATTTACTTTAAGACTATCTGTTCCTTTACTTTTGCTCACATAAAAATTGGTGGGGGATATGATATAAAAGGTGGTATGTCCTAAGTTGGTTAACACATTTAAATGTAAATACCAGGAAATAAAAACTGAAATTAAGAGTCTCAGAATTTCGGTTTTTATTTCCTGGTATTTACATTTAAATGTGTTAACCAACTCATATTCATCTTAAACCCAAATGTTTTCAGTGAACAACAAAAACAAAGGAATTGTCATTGCCATTCCAATAGTTTGGAGGTGGCTACTCTGTATATACTAATAATTCTATCCCTCCGCCATCCATCAAACCATCTATACTAAAAATTACTACACGCATGCACAACCAAAGATCCATTCTATGACCATAATGGCAACATCTACACCCAAACTAATGGTGTTAGTATGGGAAATCCACTCGGTTCATGCTTTTCCAACTATTACATATCCCACGTAGAAAATACGATATTTACACAGGTCCGTAAACCGAAAATATATGTCCGCTACGTAGATGATATTTCTATTTTAGCAAATAACATTAAAGAAATAGATACACTTAAAACCACATTTGAAAAAAAAAACCCGTCATTAACGTTACCTATGAACTTAGTCAAAAAAACAAACTCCCATTCTTAGAAGTTCTCGTAGAATATAGCAATAACACGTTTATCACCTCATTATATAAAAAACTCACTAGCAAAAACTCTTGCCATCTTAACTTTAAAAGCGAATGCCCACTCAGATACAAAATAGCAGTAATAAAAAACTTCCTAAAAATTGCACACCAGAATTCATCCTCTCGACTACTCTTCTTCAAAGAACTTAATAATGTAAAACAAACACTAATCAACAACGGCTTCCCTAACCACCTTATAGACCACCAAATTAGACTATTTCTCCCCTAAGTAAGTAATAACGATAGTGAACACACAGTAAAAAATTACATAAACATTTATTACAAAAACCAAATGCACAAGACGAATCTTCACTAAGACATGTCATAAAGAAATACACTACCCCAATTGACCCGAATAAAAAAACAAATTAATTATCAATTATTAAAAATTTAAGACGGCTAACCTTATCCTAAAAAATAACAACACGCCAGTTAAGTCAAAATTACAATGAACGAACATTATCTATGAATTCAAATGCCCCTTAAGGAACTGTGCTCCTGATCAAACCGGACTCACAAATAATTACATCGGTTACACAACTACTTGCTTAAAAGCCTACTCTTAACAATATTAACTACGAACAAAGTAGCCACAATGTGCTAACCGTATTCGGAAATTAAAAACATCTCTACAACACACTAAAACATACACATAATGCACACACTCAATTAAGCTGAAAAATCGAATCATCCTTGATAATGGCTAAAGGTATATCCGAAAGCCCTCGGAAATATAAAACATTTGGACACTTCTTACACGCTCTTTGTCCAGAAAAGAAAGCTCTTGTTCGAACACAAGAAAAATGAAATAAAAAGCTTAACCGTAGTACCTTGTCTGTCGTTTTTTAATGAAACATGCATAAAAGAAGGATTTCTGCCTATATATATATATATATATATATATATATATATATATATATATATATATATATATATATATATAGAGAGAGAGAGAGAGAGAGAGATAAAAAGAAAGAGGCAGAGAGAAAGAAATAGATAGATATATAGGGAGAAATACACACACACACACACACACACACACACACATATATATATATATATATATATATCGAGAGAGAGAGAGAGAGAGAGAGAGAGAGAGAGAAGGACGATTTTTAGAGGAAAATCTTTATGCAGATAAGAATCAAGATGACCAACCATCATGGCATCATTTAGAACAGAGATCAACTTATCGTAAAATGTCTCACAGCACCCCCACATGAAAAGAGAAGACATATTAAGAGGTCAATCGATTAGAAACCCAGATTTTTGAATGTTGAAAAAAGAATTCTAGAAAACAGAGAACAATTTAACAGAAACATGTCAAATCCTGTTATTGTGACCATAACCGTTCATTCGGTTTTTGTGATGAAAGGGCATACAGAGATCGGTGAGAATAATCACCTCAGTGTACTTCTTCCATGTACCATGTCCCTGAGGGACGTAGGCGATCATAACTCTCAACAACTTCCTATCTATTACAGCTCTAAGCAATGCTTGTATCCTGGTCCCTCTTCTGTCTCTCATTTACAAAAGCTCATTACGGTGGTTTCCCGCTGTTTTTGCCCTCTTACCTTCAATATGCCTTGTGGTGATCTTCGAATCCTAGCTTAGATGTAGTACAGAGCCAAAGTTATGAGGCACCCAGTAAGGATCGAACTCACTATTTAGTCGTAACTGTTGTAGCAGGACAATTTAGCTAACCAGTACACCACGTCCAGGTGACCAAAAAGGTCTTGTGAGTGTCAAATACTCCAGACCGTCCTTTCTCATTATATGTCTAAGACATGTTGATTGCTTCCCTATCGCCTGGGCTTCAGAATACGCCGACTGTACCTCTGCAAAGGTTGAAGACACCCCTCCAAATAAGGCGTCCTGGCTAAGACGGCAAACTACATCCGACAGCAAGGCTTCTGATCAGAAGGTTTTGAGGAGCGTGGAACCACCTCTTAATTGCTGGTGTTCCCAGGTCCACCATGATCAGTGGTGGTAGCACCTGTTAGGGTCCCAGCTATGGGCAAATAGTTAACACCCAAATTGGGATCAAAACGCTATGAATGTGTAAAATAGGTTTTAATACCAGCAATACATTTTTGTAAAAAATTATTACCAGCAATACAGTTTTGAAAAAATATTACCAGCAATACATTATCACCAGCAATACATTTTTGAAGGAAAAAATTAATACCAGCAATACATTTTTGAAAAAAAAATATTACCAGCAATAAAAATCTTGTTGGTATTAAATAGCCCATTGAGGTTGGTATGTCATAAACCAAACCAAACGAAACCATGTCGATTGTCTCTTGCTTCTTTTTGTTTTCATTTTCCTTCAAAGTTTCTTGGTGCTTACAGGATCTGGTTATGGTATTCTCAGCATCCTGCGGTAGGACTACATCGCTACTGATTCAAGTCGTCTCTTTACAGCTATAGGGAAGGAGTCATATTGCATAGCAGTTCATTCTTTTCTTTGTTTCTAATGAAATGTCCTTGTTTCTTAATACTTAGATTTTGGAAGGCATCTTTCATTATTCGGATTTCGGTGTCATATTTTCCATTAAAAATCCGATATTGGTAAAATTATCACGGTATATTTATACGAGTAATACATTGTGTGAAGTTCAGTCTATAAAGTTTATCAAAACTAAAAATATCGCTTTAAGGGTGTCACCATTTATTAAACAAAGGTCAACGTAACGTTTTATTCATAAACCATCCCTAACGATATCAGCTGTAGTAACATATTCGATTAAGACAATATACATTATAACTGAATAAACTGTCATTTCATTATTTTCTATGTGAAAATGTCTTCCTTGAAATTTCTGTAATCTTTATCAGCTTGACCTTAATTGCTTTTGTAAACTTTTCAACTGTTTCGACATTTAACATTACTTCCAGATATCTTCGCTTCATAAAAAAAATTATACTGCACTTTGCAAAATAAAACTTGATTACATCCAAACAAGTTATTAAGACGTCTTATTAATAAGTAGAGATATTATTGATTAAAAAACATCCAATACATTACATATACACCTATAAGTGTATATTGAAAGGTTTAGCAATAGCTATCATTCATATCGTATTCGATTAGTAAGAAGTATTTATTTATGTATCTATCTATCTAGAAATTAGAATTAGTTACACATTCGACATTTGAAGAGTTAGAGGGGAGTGAATATTACGGAAATATAGTAGCTAATTAAGTTAAACCTATATTATGGAAAGTAGAATTTGTTTTTATGTCGACATTTTAACACTAATTCGTTCCTCTGATTTAATAGTTGGCTTTAATTATTGAATTTTATTATTCTAATTTTTTCTTCTAAACATAAGTTACACCTATCTCTAAGTTTATTAGGAGTATATGCAGAACTTATAATCTTCCAATCTATCTGTGGTTCTCAAACCTTTTCCCCTTCAATTCCCAAAATGTTTTGAAAGCGCTGTCTGGTGTTTTAATTTAGGGTTAATTTACCAAAACTCTCATTTCATTATTTTCCATGTTAAAATGGCTTCCTTGAAATTTCTGGAATCTTTATCAGCTTGACTTTAATTGTTTTTGTAAACTTTTCAACTGTTTCGACTTTTAACATTACTTCCAGCAGTTTTATTGCCTGCCAGAGATCTTAGCTCGAATAAAAATTTATGCTGCACTTTGCAAAATCTCTTTGAAATATCCGTCTGGTGTTTAAACTAATTCTAATTTCTATATTTCCCTCCCACTATAACCACTTTACCTATATTGATTATAATTTATAAACTTTCTCCTACCCTAAGATCCCCCCAACTCTCTTCCCATTAATCCCTTAGATCCCTTTATCTATATATTTTGAAGTTATTTTTAAACCCCTTTTTATTCCTCTTTTAATTTTAAATCGACCCCAAATTAATGTCATAAGGTTGATATTCGGGTTTAATTTTATAAAACTTCTTCCCTTTAAGACAAATGACTTCCATCCTCCCCTGAACCCTGACTCGTGCCTTTCGTCTGACTGAAACATTGAAATGGATAAATTCTGTATTAGTTTTTCCACTGTTTTTCTTTTTAGCTCTCACAGTTAACTTTCTATTTCTGACACGAACGCAGTTCAGACCGGAGTTGATAAGACAAACAACCGACCGATATCTTCGGCTGTCGAAATAGGCTATTCCTCATATGAGGTGATTTTGGATTTTATTGTCTAGCATATATATATATATATATATATATATATATATATATATATATATATATATATATATATGTGGTGCAGTTCAATTTATTTTACAATGAATCATTCATACAAAACGTAAATTAGTAAAGTTAATGATATAAAATGGTGAAATCCTTTTGCAAACAAAATTTTAAAGTTGGATTAACCTGCAAATAATTTCCATGCCTGAGGATGACTGAATGTACAGTTGAAAGTACTTGCGTATTAAAAAAGACCTTATACAGCTTATAATTATTAAAAACAAGGATCATAACATTCATCGAGTAATTTGTAGGTTAATGTAACTTTAAAATTTTGTTTGTGAAAGGATTTCGCCATTTTATATCATTAACTTTACTAATCTACTTTTTGTATGAATGATTCATTGTAATATATATATATATATATATATATATATATATATATATATATATATATATATATATATATATATATATATATATATATATCGGGAGTATTAACAAAATTGTTCAAATCCTGTAACAATAATCCCACTAAATGTTTAACATCTAAAAAAACACTAAACTAATTAAGTTTCTTTTTCCAGATTTTCAGGTAAGACGTTTAGCCATCTTGATACCATTTGTCATAAAAATCACTGAAAAACCCTTTGAGTTATACAGCTAGAAAGAGAACAGGTTAAAATCATTTTGCGTCAGACTCACTGTCTTCCCAACTGAACAATGTTGAGAGGAAAAAGATCATTCACTCCTTCAGTAATGGTACCAACATTAAAACTCTGGCTTCGATCTTCAAAGTTCAAAGAATAAGTTTTAAAAAGAGGGAACAGTAGAGAAGAAAACTGGATCAGGAGATCACAAGGAAGAGGGATCATCATTTCATCTCAGAACTAAATATACTCTTATTGTTCAAAGTAGAGTCCAATAGTGCCATAAAAACCTCGAATAATTGCAATAAGATATCTTTAATCATTTCTATGTTAATATGGTTTAACGCTTAAGCTAACAATTGAACAATTTTGCTGTTACACGATTTGAACAAATTTGCTGTTACACCCGGTATATATATATATGTATATATATATATATATATATGAAGAAATATAGTCTTAAGATGTGCTATATTTATGAGATAAAGTGCTCAATATCAGAGATAGAGCATGTGTAAATATAAAAGTTAACATAGAAGTCAACGCGTGGCCTGGCGATGGCATCTTGCATGAAACAGACTGTCGCCTCTAAGTGTTGACTAAGGGAAGCTGTTGTTGATTAGTGCTTATTTTGCATTATTGTAGCACCTTGTCTGTTGTTTTTAATGAAACATGCATAAATGAAAGATTGCTGCCTAAATACACAGTATATATATATATATATATATATATATATATATATATATATATATATATATGACAGGTAATATTTAGTATTTCCAATAAGTGACACACTTTGCTGTGTTTTAAAACGAATTTAAATTGATTGGAATGAGTTTTTTAATTTCTAAAATACCTGACTTTTGCCATATTTACAATTTTTTCAGCACAATGTAATTCTCTTTATTAAAAACATCTTTTAAAGATAAAATGGACATTTTCGAGGCTTTATTCGAGGAAAATTATCTGATTGAAAATTTGTCTTATTTGAAACAAACATTCATTTTAGTTTAAAATATTTCAGAAACTATTTTTTTAACACCAAAGTGGGTAATCTTTATGATGTGTTTGAAAAACTATCTCGATAGACTTACGATTGGAAATTTTTATATTTGGGAGGAGTGATGTTTATATTTTTTATTTGTAAAAATACTTGAATATAACGTGAGTGTTTTTTTTTATATATATTTTTTAACCGTTCAGTAATCTTAAAAACTTTGGAAAATATTCTAAATAATCTAATGGTGTATAGAATTTTAGGTACTTTGTCTTTAAATTTACTGTTGTTATCGCGCGTATTTTCTGATAAATTCGTGTCTGTTCATATTTATTCAGCACGTTTATATATACACACACACGCAGGCACAAAAGAAACCAAATTCTTTTTAAAATACTGGGGGTCGGTGAATTGTAGTCAGCTTTTCTATTGATGATTAGTAAATATAGTTTTTACTTAGTAACAATATAACATAATACAAATTAATAGAGAATTAAAAATTAAAAATTTCATAAATTATTCTAATTAAAATTTAAAAACAAAATGATAACAATTCTTGTAAACATTCATTATTTATCGAAAAAAAAATGTTTTTCTTAAGACAATAGCATCCATAATATATGTTATTCCTAAAAGAAATTAAAAGCTTTTCTAATTAAATAATGTCTTAGTTTTATTGCATTTTTTATTTTACGATTCAGAGCAGATTTTCAGTAACTGGGGGCCCTGCTATAAAATGAAATATATTGAGGATTTAAATGCCGCAGGGATTTCAGCTCATAACCGACACAAACGTGAGGCCGGGAAAAATGAATTTCTAAAAATTTAATAGAATCAAATAAGTTGAGGAAAACAGATGTAAAAAAAAATATTACCAAGATTTTCGAAAAAATAGACATGTTTCTAAAATAATTTCCTTCATTTATAAATAAGACCGGAAAGTTTCATTAAAATTCAACAATTATTGGATTTTTGAAAGATTTTCCAAATCGGTGTCTTTTTTAATGAAAGGAAAAAAAGAAAAGACGCTAAAATTTCCTATATTAATTTATCGTCACCAGCTGACGCAAGAAAAATAACTTTAACGAAAATTTCGAAGATTCTAAAAAGAATTAAAATATATAATCTAATAATCATAAAATCCATTGTACTTTCCTGTTAATAATAGCATAAAGATTTTGATGATAAAACTTTGTTTTTATTATGTTTGGGGCATTTTTCATCTTCTATGCTCATTTTTTGGCGAAACCTTTGGAAGTATCTATCTATCTATCTATCTATCTATCTATCTATCTATCTATCTATCTATCTATATATATATATATATATATATATATATATATATATATAGATATATCTGTTTCATGCTAGATGCAATCGTCAGGCTTGACGATTGCGTCTAGCATGAAACAACCTGTCGCCTCTAAGTGTTCACTTTTATATTTACACACGTTCTATATCTGACATTGATCACTTTATCCCATAAATGTAGCACACCATAAAAGTATATTTTTTCATATATATATATATATATATATATATATGTATATATATATATATATATATATATTAGTGAATATACATAATATCCAACGTCGAAATTCACGCCGGTAAATGTTACTAATACTATTTATTATAAAACAGAGCATTTACTTAAATATTTGTATCTATATAAAGAATGTATAAACATAAAAATGTCTTAAAATAATTGTTGGACTTTGTCCATTTCATAATATATATATATATATATATATATATATATATATATATATATATAGAGAGAGAGAGAGAGAGAGAGAGATAGAGAGAGAGAGAGAGAGAGATGTGTGTTGATGGCTATTGCGTTTTATATATGTGACTTATAATTATTTTTGTTGTCTATTATTATTGTGAGGTAGATTTGAGGTAAATATGAATAAAATATCGTGTTACGACCATTCCATCTTACTGTGGTCATTACTTATAAAATCTTGGATATTCCCGTAGCAACAATATCTTCTGAGCGTCACTGATACACGCAAAAGAAGGCTTTTCTGTTCTCTATTCATTGTTTCTTGAGGATACTGTCGAATTTTGACTTGTCATTGTGCTACTGGGGTCAAAGGCTAAACAGACTTCGGCTATGAGTGTGAAAGGTTTGATGCTACCAATGCCACCAATGCATAGAATGACATTTCCTCTTAACTAATTTGAATCTATGAATATTCACTAGGTACCGTCATCTCACCTGAGAAATATTTCTCACTTTCACATACCGCTGTCTTTGAATGGTGGTTGTTTACCTGAATCTGCCACTGGCTAAATATGAAAGATTGTGCTGCGTCATTTATCAGATCTGTCAATTGGAAAATTAGTTAATGCTGATTTACTTGTAGAGTTCTACGTTTGAGGAACGGGTTTCCAGTCAAGAGGTCTTTAAAAAAAACAAAAACAAAAGAAAAAACGATTTGAGCCGATAACTTTTCAGCACCCGTCTGCTGCTTTACGATTGCAAAGGCTGAGAGGCAATTATATAAAGGACGTGGAAAAGTTACTGGTTCGATTCACGTCTTAAAATCTGATAAAATGTCCAAGCATCGATATTTTTTCTTTAATCTTGGTGGGGCTGAGAAATTTTCACCCCCCTTTCCCCCATCGTAGCAGAATGTAGTTGAACCGACATAAAATGTACAAACAGACTATGTGGTATTATGAGCATGGAAGGCAGAAATTGGCGTTAAATAAATTCTGATATTGCTAACTCCGCTGTGTGATCATGTGCCTTAACACAGACAAACTTGTACCAAAATACCACATTATTACTTACTATTTTACAACAACCACCATAATACCCCAAAGTCTCTATGATGGCCTAATTAATCCCCATATGTGCAATTTGTCTGGGTGGGGAAGAATAACATTATTTAAACATAAAACACCAGTGAATATTTACAATGTGCATAATAACATATATTATAAAATATTTACAATATGCATAATAATATATATTATGAAATAGACGAAGTCCGACAATTATTATAAGATATTTTTATACATTCTTTTTATAGATACAAATATTTAAGTAAATTCTCTGTTTATAATAAACAGTATTAATAACATTATCATAGAAAATATTCGTTCTCCAACAGGAATCGAACCTGTATTCTATACGAAACCGTCATATAGCCTGACATGCCATAACTGATTGAGCCACAGAGGATCGTTCGGTTAACAAGGTCGATTTTTACTGCTTTTTAAACTACAATCTTCCATGAATCTTTCACGTACATTCATATTTGCTCAATGCGTGTCCAAATGTAAATAAATGACGTCACACATTATGAAATGGACAAAGTCTGACAATTCTTTTAAGACATTTTTATGTTTATACATTCATTTTATTCGGAGAAAGAATATTTTATTTAAAAATATTATCTATAAAAGATATAATTTTTCAGAAACAACACAATTAACTAAAAAGGTTTCACTTTATTTAAAAATTAAAACCAGCAAAAAACACAAATTATGAAATAGACACTAAAAAAGAAAATGTAAAAAAGAGACATGAACAAAAAGAATGAAAACATTTGACGTGAAAATTAAAAAGAATAAATTTACTGAAAAAAACACGACTAAAAAGGTATTTCCCCATTTAAAAAAAACCCAGCAAAATAATCAACTAATAAAATAAATACTACAAAAGAACATAGAGACTCGTAAAAAAAATCATTAGACAAAATGGCCGACTAGCACAAAAAGAAAATAAAAACAGATAAAATTAAACTCGCCTTGTTGCAGGGCGGAAACGAGCAAAGAAAAATGAAATTTAGGAAACAAAAAAGAAATAACACGTAAAAAATGAAAAACAAAAGGATTAAATAAAAAGGAAACATATAGGAAAAATAAATTAAGTTTACGGACGGGGGATGAAAAATAACTGAAAATTAAAATAGAATTGCACACACACAAAAATAAATTGATAAACAAGTGAAAGAAGATGTTACAATGGCAACAAAATGAAAGAAGATGTTACAATGGCAACAAGATGAAAGATGTTACAATAGCAACAAAATGAAAGAAGATGTTATAATGGCGACAAGATGAAAGAAGATGTTACAACAGCAACAAAATGAAAGAAGATGTTACAATGGCAACAAGATGAAAGAAAATGTTACAATATCAACAAAATGAAAGAAGATGTTAAAATGGCAACAAGATGAAAGAAGATGTTACAATGGCAACAAAATGAAAGAAGATGTTACAATGGCAACAAGATGAAAGATGTTACAATAGCAACAAAATGAAAGAAGATGTTATAATGGCGACAAGATGAAAGAAGATGTTACAACAGCAACAAAATGAAAGAAGATGTTACAATGGCAACAAGATGAAAGAAAATGTTACAATATCAACAAAATGAAAGAAGATGTTAAAATGGCAACAAGATGAAAGAAGATGTTACAATGGCAACAAAATGAAAGAAGATGTTACAATGGCAACAAGATGAAAGAAGATGTTACAATGGCAACAAAATGAAAGAAGATGTTACAATAGCAACAAAATGAAAGAAGATGTTACAATGGCAACAAAATGAAAGAAGATGTTACAATGGCAACAAAATGAAAGAAGATGTTACAATGGCAACAAGATGAAAGAACATGTTACAATGGCAACAAAATGAAAGAAGATGTTACAATGGCAACAAAAATAAAAAATAAGACTGTGAAGTGTGACAAAGAAAATACAAGAAGTTCCACAAAAAATCAGTTTGATAACGTAAACTATAACAGTTTTGCAACACAAAAATATAAGTTCCAAACGGTAAGTGACAAAAATACGTCCAGTGCGGAGCAAGACTAGAACCGTTCTGACTAAACTAAATCTGGACTGACTCCAAACTGTAAGGGATTTACCATGCCTCGCCACTTAGACGGGATGCGACGACACAAGGTCAGATTTAACATAAGGGACCCGAACGTGTACACTCGAACGCTGGTACAAAATTTACCCATTCCAGACAATTGCGGGAAGGGGTACTTTGCTTGTCTGTTTTTCTCAACCGAATCCCTATTCATAGAAAGAGACCTGACTGTGTCCCCTCTTCCCGTAGACAGAGGTCTTGTCAGTCGCGAGCCAGGCAGCGAACTGTCTGGGTCCAGGCTATTAGGTAGGCATATTATCTATGCTTCCCCACAGAGACGGGATGCGACACAACGTCAGGTTTTATGTAGGGTAGCCGAGCGTCTTCACTCGGGCCAATTAATCAAAATTTACCCAGCCCCCACCCCCGCATTCGCGGGATCAAGTACAATTCCTGTCTGTTTATCTCAGCCGAATCTCTTTCAGTAGACAGAGACCCGGTTGAGTCACACACTGCTCGAAGAGGTCTTATCAATCGCGAGCCAGACAGCGAACTGTCTGAGTCGAAACAACGAGGTATTTACCCAGGCTCCCCACTGGAATGAGATGTGACACAAGTCGGGATTATTGTGGTAAACCCGAGCAGGCACGCTCGGGCGAATGGTGGAAATCTAACCAACCCCTACAAAGGCGGGCTTTGGTACATTATTTGTCTGTTTTTCTCAGGCGTGTCTCTATCCGAAGACAAAGCATCGGCAGAGTCACCCTCTGCCCGAAGCCGGACAGCGGAATGTCTGATTCGAAACGATCAGGTATTTACCCAGTCCGCCCACTGGGATAAGATGTGACACAATGCCACGATAATTATGGGAAAACCGAGCGTGTCCACTCAGGTCAATGGTGAAAATTTGCCCAGATCCTGCTAAAGCATGCTCGGGTACAAGTCTTGTCTCTTTTTCTCAGCTGAGTTCTGTCAGTAGACAGAACACCGACTGAGTCATACTTTGCTCTAAGACAAATATCGGTCGTGAGGCAAACAGCGAAGTTCCTGACTCGAAATGACTAGGTATTTACCCATGCCTCCCCGCTGAGGTCAGGTTTGACGTATCGAGCAAGAACGCGAAAACTCGTGGCACGTGTCCAAAATTTACCCATTTTTCAAAATTCCAATGAACTGGTAATTTGCTTGTCTGTTTCACTCGACCGAGTCTCTGTCCGTAGACGGAGCCTTGACTGAGTGATTCTCTGCCCTAAGACAGAGGTCTTATCAGTCGTGAGGCAAACAGCATGTTAGATAAGGCCATCAACTTAGCTCAGGAACAAATAATAATAAAACCAAACGAAATCGACACCATTAAGCACCATTAAGCACTCCCGTAAATCATTACTATTTCACCATGAAGAAGCATGGATAAAGAAAGATGGGATATTTGACACTACAATGGGAAGCTTTGACGGTGCTAGGACATGCGAAATCGTAGGTATTTACTTACTACACGAACTAAGCAAAATAATAGATAGAAATGACACAGGACTCTACAGGGACAACGGCCTCATAATCTTAAGAAACTGTAACAAACAAAACACAGACAAAACTAGAAAAGTAATAATAAAGTTAAAAAAAAATAAAGGATTCGACATAGATATAACAACTAACCTAAACGAAGTAGATTTTCTAGATGTTACCTTCAACCTGAGAAAAGGCACATACAAACCATACAGAAAACCCAATGATAAACCACTCTATATACACACATCTTCCAACCACCCGCCTTCTATAATCAAACAGATACCAAAATCGATTAACCGCAGGCTTTCCGACAATTCCTTCAATGAATCTATATTTAACAAAGCTAAGAAAGACTACAAAACAGCCCTAAAAGATAGCGGATTCCCAGCAACACTCACATACTCACCACAGAACACAAAAAAGGCCAACAGGAAAAGAAATATCATATGGTTCAACCCACCGTACAGCAAAAACGTAAAAACAAACGTAGGAAAAATATTCTTCAAACTTTTACACAAACTTTCCCCGGAATCAAGCACCCTACACAAAATATTCAACAAAAACACAGTAAAAATCAGCTATAGTTGCACCGAGAACATGGCACAAATAATAAAAAAGTACAACAGGAAAATTATCAACAAACCACACGAACAAATTAAACCAACGTGCAACTGCAGATTAAAAACAAAATGTCCCTTAAACGGTAATTGTTTACAAAACAACGTAATATACCAAGCCAAGATAAAATCACCAGATAATGAAGAAAAAGTATACATAGGAGTAACTGAAGGACGATGGAAACAAAGAAATTATGTACACAAAACATCTTTCACAAATAGTAAATATGCGAACAGCACAATGCTTTCTAAGTATATCTGAGAAATTAAAAACAAAACGCACACCACACCAAAAATATCTTGGAAAATAAGGAAAATATCATCAGCCTACAACAACCAATCAAAAACTTGCAAACTTTGCTTGGAGGAAAAAATAGCTATCATTACTTTCCCAGACCAAAATAAATTATTAAATAAAAGATCCGAGCTCATCTCAAAATGCAAACATGAAAACAAATTTTTACTACGTTACTTAAAAATCGAAAACGGAAAAAAATACATAAACAGACAAAATGACAATAAAATATGCAAAATAAATTAATCCAAACAAATGACCAAATCACACCTGTTAGAATAGACGAAATAGAATGAAAATAAGAAACAAAATCAATAAATAAAGTAAATAATAAACAAATTAGCAAACTATTATGACCAAAATATTAGTTAGACTATAAAAATCAAAACAAAAAATCGGACGAAAAAAATAGCTATAACTGTTATATAACGATAAAAATAATGAATAAAAAAAAAAATAATATACGGCGTTACTTAAAAATCGAAAACCAAAAAGAGAAAATATACATTGTAACAAATAAATAACAACAAGTAAAATAAATTGATCTAAATACATCCAAATATATAAATAAACTAACAACCGATACCGATAAACTAGCCGTTAGAAAAAAACAAATAAAGATAATCAATACAAATAAATACATGAAGTAATATACAAATTAAAAACGGTTTCCGCCTAAATAATAACTACAACAATCAACTCCAAAATTGAACAAATAGCTTTATCTTCCCAAACAAAAACAAAACTATTAAATAAGCTATATAAACAAATTTTTACTACGTTAATAAAAACATCGATCAAAAAAAAAATATATATATATAAGATAAAAAATAAAATTAAATAAAAAGAAGCAAAGTAATTTAACCCAAATAAATAAATAAAGAAATAAACCACCAAAATCGACTACCCACAATGCACCACTGTTCCGTATATTCAAATAGCCGAGAAAAATAACAGCACTCGTGGCCTGACGATTGGTTCTAGCATGAAATTAATTGGGCTAGCATTTCATTAGAACTTTTACCAATCTTCAAACAAAACTTGATGTTAATCCACTGCTCCAGATTCATTTCATCCATTTTCAACCAAAAATATAATAAAAACATGCACAACTTCCTCTACTGGTTAACAACAAATAGCCTATCTGATTTGTCTCTCAATAAAGTGTAAATTAGAACATTATCATACCTTGTATGTTAAAAAATATGCAAAGACTGTTTAAATTTGGAAACTGTCGCCTCTAAGTGTTGACTTCTATGTTCACTTTTTTATATATATATATATATATATATATATATATATATATATATATATATATATATATATATGAACCGGTGTTTAAACGTGATGTGGCCGTAAGCCTAGGTGTGGTTTTCCTTGCAGAGAAGGAAGTAAACTGGAGCACATCAGCATGTGTAGTATGTTACACAAGTGTTGGATATACTATCGTCTAATTCATTTGCGTCGTTGAGAATTAATCGAACCGGTTGTTGAAATCTGGTCAATTCTTGGAATAGTAAAAAATGAATAAGTAAATAGAAAAGTAAAAAATTCAGCCCCTGACTTGATTTCTATTCCTTTGCAACGAGCCAATGTTTTTTCCTAGTTAAAAAAAAGCAAACAAACTTGTCTTTAAAGTTGTCACTGTTGGGGAACAAATTACGATTTCTCGTGAGAGCAATTTGTAGCCATCCAAGTTATACATGACCTCGTTACTTCCTTTCCCAGCTCGGGATTAACTGAATTTAACTTGTACGATTTTACTATGAGTGTTACTTTCTTCTAAAAACTACCATTACTGTTGTAGCATACCTACGGACGATAATGGGTATGTCCCTATTCACATAAATACAGTAGTAAATACTCTACGTTGGTCTAGAGTTGGAGATTTATCTCCAGCTGTGCTGGACAAACTCTCTACCTCCGGGTAGAGAGGAACCCCAGACGAGGCTATATTGAAGGACAGAGTCTCGTCTCGGGAAACAACTACCCAACTCTGTTTTATACGAGGCCTACGAGGAAGTTTTGGCCGAGCTTTTTGTTCGGGCTCGGATACCCCACATTAAATTCAGCTTTGTGCCACATCTGACCGCATGGGGCGGTTGGTAGATATTCTAGAGTTGGAGATTCATTGTGGAATTCACTTGACTCACTTCAAGCAGTTGACTGCTACTTCTACGCGCCACTGGCGAATCTTATATGTGTTGTTCTTGTTCTAAGTATTATCGTTCATTACCAACCTTCGATTGATTATTCAATTCAGTAGCCTTCCCTAGGTTACAACAATTACCAAAGGTCTCAAGTTCAGGAAAGCGTAAAGTACGTGTGCAGGAATTAACCCTAAGAAGAATATTATATTAAGTCGATGATTTTGGAAATCTTAAGATATAACCCAAAACTTAACACTGGAAATAATAATAATAATAATAATAATAATAATAATAATAATGATGATGATAACGACAACAACAACAACAATAACAATAATAATAATATAAAATGTATGTGTCCAGATCCAAAGGAGGCAGAGGATTAGTTCAAGTAGAATTGTCTTTCAAAACCACAACAACAATTGGTCTTCAAAAACACCTGGAAACTATAGAAGACTGGATGATGATCTGCGTCAAAGAACATGGAAGAAATAAGAAAACTTTATTCAATAATAAATGAAGCCAACAAATTCAAAACGGAATTTTAAGTGGATGAAGAAGTGAAAGTACACCATCTACTGCAACGGTAAAGAACCTAAAAAAGAAAACAAAAACAAATGCAATGCACCAAATGCAGTAATGATGGCAAGATACCCTTCCCTAAGGGGGGTTACGCAGTGCAGCATTAAAAGAAGCAACCTGAGGTCTTATTCTTGCTGCGTAGGACCAATGCTTGCTAACTAGAAATTACTAAGCACACATACTGAACAATTGTGTTGACTCTAAATGCAGATTCTGTGATAAATATGCAAAAACAATTGACCATCTTGTATCAGGTTGCACAGTGTTAGCACCAACTAAAAAGCAATATAAAACACCGCATGATAGAGTGGGCCATCGCCATTAGAAAATATGCAACTTTTACGAGAAGGAAACTGCAATAAACTGGTATAAAAATCACCCAGACCAGGTTACAGAAATAGGGCCTGCGATAATTTTATGGAACTTTACAATACACACAGACGGAACGATCAAAACTAATCGACCAGACATCTTGATCAGAGAACACAAAAACAGAATGTACTTTCTTATGGACATGGCAGACTGTAATGTATCTTTGAAGATCTTCAAAACACTATCAGAGTACAAGGATCTTTAATTGAAAATCTTAAAAACGTGGAATATGAGGACATCATTAATTCCAGTTGTAGTTGAAACACTCGTATTGATTCGAAGATGTTCTAATAGACTCACTGAAGGGATTCCTGGTAGCCCATGCTTTAAAGAAATACAAAAGAAATGTACTCATAAGTAGAGTTTATACATTACGAAGAGCCTTAACAATGTAAAATGTGTGTGTCCGTAGATGAGGAGTGGAAAATGTCATGAAGCCACTTCTGACATTGGGTTTCTGGTAGGAACCCGGAAAGAAATGAGTATACAACAGAAATCAAAGGGAATAATAATAATAATAATAATAATAATAATAATAATAATAATAATAATAATAATAATAATAAACAAACAAAATGATTGACGTAACTTTTCAACACTTAAGAGAAAACGCGACGTAAGAAAAACATAGTGTTTGACAATGTTTGACATTATGTCAGTCTTCTTCAATTTATATTCAAACATATTTTTCAAGTATAAAAATATATAGACCGACAAAAAATTATAAGTTGCTTGTCTTGTAATATGATGGTGATCTTGCTTATCATGCAATTTTCCTTTAGTTGATTAGTTACTCAGATGAATTAATGAAACAGCTTAGTATAAATCTTATGGAACTCACCTGTAACTCTGTTCTTTCCCCCGGGGCGAGAAGTTTGCAATTTGCATATGCAACCATGCAGAGGTCGAAAGGTCGGCAGACCTTGAAGACTCTCCCAAAACGTGCACCCCAACAAATTCCCCAGTTCCAAAATGAAGAAGGATAAAAAAAAAAAATTATGAGCAAATGTTGCTTGTCTTGTAATGAAAAAGCGGATGTTCTGATAATGAACGATTCAAAACGAATGAAACGCCGCCAGCGTGAAGGCATGAAACTGAAAAGTGCTTAATATGATGGTGATCTTGTTCATCTTGGGATTTTCCCTCCGTTGATTAGAGGAATTAATGGAACAGCTTAGTATAAATCTTATGGAACTCTCCTGTAAGTCTGTTCATTCCCCCCGGGCGGGAAGTTAGTATTTTGCATACGTAACTATCCTGTGCACAACTTTTTCATGGAATTATTATTATTATTGAAATTGCTTTGATTGCGTCATTCTTCAACTTCCAAAGCGGAGAGAGATCAAACTTTAGGGGTTCATAAATGGTTATTTTCTCCGCTTCCTTTCGCCATATCCTTGGATCAAAAACGATACGATGGATCAATGGTTATCCCATCTTTTTTTATTTTCTCTTTCGCCAATATATCAGTTTTTTTGTGCCCCGGTTTCGTATGTATATATATATATATATATATATATATATATATATATATATATATATATATATATATATATAATCGCAAATAATCTTGAAGGTTTCTCACTCAAGTACTTTCTCAGGTTTATAGATCTGCCATTCCTTTTCTAGCTGAAAATCCCATTTCTCACACAACTTCCAATGATAATAATAATAATAATAATAATAATAAACATGATTGACGTAACTCTTCCAATATTTTCGACACTTCAGAGAAGTGCGCGATTTAAGAACAGAAAAGAAAAAATAGTGTTTGACAAGGTTCATCAATATTTTCAACAAAATATCTACTCCTTCAAAAATTCAAGTATAAATATATAGACCTACAAAAAAGTAAAAGTCTTTGTACAAACGTTGCTTGTTTTGTAATGAAAAAAAAAACGGCTGTACTGGTAATGAACGCGCGAAAACGAATGAAACGCCGCCAGCGTGAAGGCATGAAACTGAAAAGTGCGTAATATAATGGTGATCTTTATTATCTTGCAATTTTCGCTTAATTGATTAGTTACTAATAGGAATTAATGAAACAGATTAGTATGAATCTTATGGAACTCTCCTGTCACTCTGTTCATTCTCCCGGGGTGGGAAGTTAATAATAATAATAATAATAATAATAATAATAATAATAATAATAATAATAATAATTGTGTCAGGTTGCACGATATTGGCATCCACTGAATATAAAACCCGGCATGACAGAGTGGGTCAATATCTGCAAGGGAAAATATGTAACTTCTACGGGAAGGAAACTGAAAGAAACTGGTATGAACACCACCCAGACCCAGTTACGGAGATAGGACCTGTTACCATCCTATGGAACTACACTATACACACTGACAGAACAATTAAAGCCAACCGCCCAGACATTGTTATTAAAGACCACAAACAAAAAAGTCCCTCCTTATAGATATGGCAGTCCCTGCAGACTGCAATGTATCTTTGAAGATATTCAAAAAGCTGTCAAAATACAAGGACCTTGAAATAGAAATCTCAAAAATGTGGCACATGGGAATATCAATAATCCCTGTTGTAGTTGGAGCCCTAGGATTTGTTGGAAAAGATTCCAGTAGAAGGGATTCCTGGAAGTCCACGCCTCAAAGAGACATAAAAAATTGTTCTGACAAGTACATCCCACACTTTACTTTATACCTGTCTACATTTATGGGATGAGGTATTGTAACTATTTACACAATTTACATCATTCGGACTGTTGTCCTCATTTTTATTGGCATATTCACGACGTTTCGGTCATCGTACGCCCCAGCCTTCCTCAGGTGATATTTGGAATTTATTTGGTCCACGGTGGTACATTTTTCTAATTCCAGGAGCCGCGGCTTTTTTGGATATATCAGTTTGTAATATGAGCTTTGGTAAAAACGATTATTGGAACATTAGGTTTATAAATCTCCCAGATTCACACACTATGTCCCCAAGTGGATCAAAGCGTTTGTCGATTGATTCAAAAAGAGACTTGTACCAAAGGACTGTGAGGTCAATCACTGGCATCAGCGGAGAAAACAAAAACTTAGGGAATAATCAAGGCTAATTAACTAAAAATTAGATACCCAGAAAAGGCATGGCACGTGAAACTAGCATATAAATCGATACGTCCTGAATGTGACAGTAAAGATGAGGACAACAGTCCGGACAATGTAAATAGTGTAAATGGTTACAATACCTCATTTCAGAAATATAGACAGAGCCTGAAGAAGACCGGAGCGTACAACGGCCGAAACGTTGTGAATGTGACGGTAAAGATGAAGACAACAGTCCGGAGAATGTAAATAGTGAAAATGGTTACAATACCTCATTTCAGAAATATAGAGAGAGCCTGAATAAGACCGGAGCGTACAATGGCCGAAACGTTGTGAATGTGACGGTAAAGATGAGGACATCTCTCCGGACAATGTAAATAGTGCAAATGGTAGGACTGGTATCTGGAAAAACCATTGTTATTCTGAAAAAAATTGTTAATGCAAATAAATCGCACAAGAAAACGAATTAACCTTACAACCCATGTTTCAGCTTTAAATGATCCGTAAAGGGTAGATAAGCCGTAAAAAACAACCAATTCTCCCTTTTCTTGAAGAATTCTGCTGTCAATGAATTTAAAGTGTAAAAAACAAACCAGTGTTATTAACTTTCTATTGTTTTAGTGGACGACTTGTCCAGTTCCTCCATCAAGGCCCCGTTTTAAAAGAGGAAAAAAAAATTACGGACATTTTTGTCATATGAGCTACGCCATTTGCTTCGTTTGTTGATTTCTACCTTCAAACTGAAATGTTCACGAAAAAAGATGAGAGAGTGAGAGAGAAAGAGAGAGAGAGAGAAAGAGAGTGAGAGAAGTAGAGCGTGAGTGAGGGAGTAAGAGAGAGATAGTAAGAGAGAGTGTGTGTGTGAGAGAGTGCGTAAGAGAAAGAAAGAGATAGATAAAGAAGGAGAGACAGTCGAGTTGTCAGTATTCTTCGTTGCTAGTCGATGACCATGTCGGAAGAGGACAAAAAGCGGCCGCGGACAGACCAAGTATATTGACTATTCGGAATCCTCCGGGACAGGTCGGCAGGTGACGTACTTAACCGAAGGATAACGTCCTCGCGATTAATAATGGGGTCAGAGGTTGCATGATCTGATACGCTCCAGTCTATCTGAAGCGAAACACGCAGAAGTAAACCGATCCGTTAGTTACCGTTTCTTGTTCTCGTCGGAATCGAGGGGGAATAAATCGATATGTTACGACAAACGTTGTATGCGGCGCGAGGCTGCATTTCCAGGCTTTTTGAAGCGGTAAAATCACCGTTAAGTTGTAGAAACTGTTCTTATTTTATCAATTAAAGCCAGGATTTCTTGATATAAAATAAATTTAAATTAGTAAAAGAGCAAATAACGTTAGACAGAAAGGACTATCGCGTTCTTTCCATATTCCCGGAAAAAGTGATTACCGTAGCCAGTAGTAACTGAACAGGCAGGCAGGTTTGAACCAAGGAGAAGATTTGTAGTTTCACCTGGTAATTTTTGAGAGGAAATTTAAAAATCGATGGCGACTTTTACACAAGAAGAAACTTGGCACAAAATCCAAAGAATACGCAATATTATCAGGTTTGACCTATTATCTCGCCTTCCGTTACTTTCCCACCGTCGTAACAAAACTGTCCTGTATTTTGTCCTATAAATATTTTCATGGTAATTCTTCTGAATTCTTCTTTAAGAGATGTACTAGATTGGCAGTTAGGTCTCATCCTTTTATAGTTGAAATTGCTTGATATAACCGTAAGTTCTATGCTAACACTTACTTCTCCCGCACTTCTTACTTGTGGAACTCTCATCCGGTTTTGTGCTTTCCAGTCAGCTTTGATCTTCAAAAGCTTAAATACAATATCAATCACTTTTTGATTGTTCTCTTTTTTTTAAAATAATGTTTTTATTCTTTTTCTCATATTCTTTCACTCCCACTAACCTCTTGTGTCTTAGTGGCTTTATTACCTTGCTTGGGGTGAAGTGACTAAAATAAAGTCACTGCCGGATTAAACTAGTAAGAAAAGTAGCAAATACTACGGGTCTTGCATTTTCTAGGGTCGCACATTAAGCTGTTTGCTGAAGTCAGCATATTACGATCTGGAAATGTAGATGTTTATCTTATGTTATCTCTAGCATGAGTAAAATCCATCATGTCAGGTAGCATTATATCGAGGTCGTTAAAATAAGCTCTCTTATCGGGAGATAGGTTTTGAGGAGCGCGGAACCACCTCTTAATTGTTGTGCTTCCCTGATCCACCGTGACCCGGGGTGGTAGCACCTGTCAGGGTCCAAGCTATGGGCAAATAGTGGACTCTCAAACAAAAGCAAAAAGCCATAAAATTGTCTTCAAAATACTTAGATTTCGGCATTAAATAACCCATAGAGGTGTTGATATGACGCCAAACAAAATCAACCAACCAACCAACATGAAAGAACTCTTTCATGACATTAATCCATATAATATCTTACATTTCTTAAAGAAATCAAAATGTATTCCAGAATATAACCTCAACAAAGCTACAAATAAAACACACCTATCACCGCTTCTAGTAATTATGTTGACACAATCATGTATGTGCACAAAAGCTACCATGTATACAATTGTGAAAACAGAATAACATATATCATATGTTTATTATTTCAAAACCTCCAAAAACGTCCTCGGTAAGGCGATAAACTACATCCGCATCCTGGGTAAGACGATAAACTACATCCAGCAGCAAGGCCTCTGATCAGGAGGTTTTGAGGAGCGTGGAACCACCTCTTAATTGCTGATATTCCCAGGTCCACTCTGACCCGGTGTGGTAGCACCTGTTAGGGTCCCAACTATGGGCAAAAAGTTAAACCCCCAAAAGGGGTCAAAACACTATGAAAGTGTAAAAATAGGTTTTAATACCAGTAATTTATTTTGTAAAAAATTATTACACCTACTTAACGAACTTGTGTAAATGATGGGGAGAGCAAGGATTAGGAGTGATAGTGAAAAGACATACCTTACTAAGAGTTACAAAGGATAGGAAATTGTGGAGAGCCATGATCACGTCCTGAAGAAGTAGAAAAGAAGTCTGGCACAGTTGAGATCGTGGATCATACAGATTTAGAAACTGGATTACAAAGCAAACTAGTAGGCATGTCCCCTTTATTTAACAAGAATATTGGCGCATCACAGTCTTTCGCATTAATTTGGCGTTGTCTCGGACTAATTTAAACGAATGACTATATCGATAATCCTGAAAACAAGCGATTACTTTGTGGCTGAGTAGTTGTTCTTACGAAATTATTTCTTATTGGTCTGAATGTTGTTTTATTGGATACCCGTGTTTCAGCAGAAGCTTTGTTATGAATTACGTCTACCGGCCTGTGCATTCGAGAGACATATTGAAAAAAGAAAATGTCAGGATATCTCAGGATTCTCAATATTCACACCCAATGAGTACAAAATTCGTCATTACCGCAGTTCAATATCTGCAGTGGTAGATCTTTCATCACTACGGGATAAAAAATGCTGACGTAGATCAATTCGCATGCCACCTGTGGCTGAGGAATTCAAGAATTAAGGGTGAGAATGAAGGGTTTATTCTTGCTGCACACAACCAGAGACTGTTTACACGTAACTACTAAAAACTTGTACAAAAGTACGGACCCAAAATGTAGGTTATGTGACCAATAGATTGAAACTACTGATCACCTTATCTCAGGATACTCAATATTCCCACCCAATGAGTACAAAATTCTTGATGACAGTAGGTCATTATCTGCAGTGGAAGATCTGTCATCACTACGGGATAAAAACAGTTGTAAACTGGCATGAACATTATCCTGAATCTGTAATTGAGGGAGCAGATTTTACAATCCTCTGGGATTTTTCTATCAACACAGATCGAAGAATGCAATCAAATCGCACAGACATTATTATCAAAAACAGAAAAGAAAAACACCTGTCTACATTTATGAGATGAGGTATTGTAACTATTTACACTATTTACATCGTTCGGACTGTTGTCCTCATCTTTAGTGCCATATTCACGATGTTTCCGTCATTGTACACGCCAGCCTTCCCCAGGTGATATTTGGAATTTATTTGGTCCACGGGGGTACATTTTTCTAATTCCACGAACCGCGGCTTTTTTGGATATCTCAGTTTGTAATATGGGCATTGGTAAAAACGATTATTGAAATATTAGGTTTATAAATCTCCCAGATTCACACACTATGTCCCCAAGTGGATGAAAGCGTTTGTCGATTGATTCAAAAAGAGACTTGCACCAAAGAACTGTGAGGTCAATAACTGGCCTCAGCGGAGAAAACAAAAACTTAGGGAATTATCAAGTCTAATTAACTAAAAATTAGATACCCAGAAAAGGCATGGCACGTGAAACTAGAACAATCTACACCTGTGGACTAAAAACTGGGTTCGGTACGAAATTACAACAAATGTCACCTGTAGAAAACCGGCCTTTTTACGCCCCAGCTTTCTCCAGGTGATATTTGGAATTTCAAACCGAACTCTTTATTTTGTCCACGAGGATGTGGGATCGAATCTGTGTCTCCATTTGCACTGTTTAGAAAAACAAACAAGCAAACAAACTGACAAACAAAGAAAACAAAAAACAGGGCGTCTACTCTAACATGGTGTCATATAAGAAAATGAGTAACTATACCGACATTGAGGTCTTGAGCGTGACACTCTGGACTTCTGAATATATATTTTCCGCCTGGTGTATAAATAGCGGTGTCAGCCTATTGGCTGTAGTGACTACTGAGTGGAATTATCCAGTCGAATTAGTGTGAATTATTCTAGGTCGATGATTTGCGTTTTGATTTAGGATTTACCGGACGTTAAGCCGAACCGCGCTATTAGCAAGGTATTCACTGAAATGGTTAATTATCTTTGGTTGACTTTTACTTCTTTGTTCTTGTTAAGTATTTATTTGAGGTTGTAATTAAATACTGTTTAATCTTAACATTCAAGGCTTGAGTTATACTTAATTATTAACGGCCACCGTACGTCAAAAAAAAAAAAAAATGGGTATCCAGTAAAATAACTTTTAGAGTAATAAAAAGTAACATCTTAAAAATAAAATCCATTAATTCCTATACTAGTCTATTCGCACGTTAAAATGGGGCTTTCATTCCGATTTTAAACAATTTTTTTAATTTTAAATAAATTACGTCTCTTTGTTGCCGCATAGGACTGCCGTTTTAAGTTAGATCTTTTTGCAGTGGAAAAATTGGTGCAGCACAATCTTACTCCCTTTTGTCTATTACTTGCCGTTTATTACGTTTTTTTCTTACCCACTGAACATTATCATCCTTGCCCCATTGATTAAATTTTCTTATTTTTCAATCCCCTGTCCACTGCCAACTCGTTTATCAGATTCCTTTTTTATTTTCACCGATCTATTTACCCCCCTCCTTTATTACATTTTCTTATTCGCCCCTGCCCACTGACCATTAATCCTCATTTTCCCACCTCCCCGTTTATTAACCCACCCCGTTTATAACCTTCCCCGTTTATTACGTTCACGTTCATTGTATTTTCTCATTTTTTTCCCAACTGCCCGTTTGTCACATTTTCATGATGTTTTCGAATCCTCCCCTACATTAAGACCGTCCCTTTTATTTGGTCCTCCCCCGGTGAATAAATATCTATAATGGTGAGCACGAGAGCGTGGTGGCTGAGATAGTTGTGAAGTCAACGTTCAAGTCTATTGAAAAAGTTAAGGTTTCGAAAGCATTGTTTTTTTTTTCTTTTTTAAGGCAGTAACACACGGATAAAATTAGAGCAACATTATCATTGTCTTCATTTCTTCCCATTTGGCCTTGTTCTAGAGCTTGGTAAATATATCGATGCTATCTAGGGGTTCAGATAGCAAGGTAGGCATTCTCAGCATCGCGTATCGAAAAGAGAAATATACTCCTCCCCCAACAGAAGCGAGTCAAAGAGAGAGAGAGAGAGAGAGAGAGAGAGAGAGAGAGAGAGAGAGAGAGAGAGAGAGAGAGAGAGAGGGAGAGAGAATAACAGAAAGTAAGAGTAGGCCGACATTTATTGATCTTTGCCGTAAAGGACAACGAGATTTTCTATTTGGAGATACCTGAAATAGATATAGTCCATTCCCCAAAGGGATAAATACAAAGAAGTCAATGGTTGTGATTTCATGGCGAACTCCGGATCTCTACAGCACGTCAAGAGTGAAAGGTTTCGATATAGCGGCGGACAACTGGGACAAGCGTTACTTTAGAAAGTTACTTTGCCTTGCAGTCACGTCACAACTTTGTCGTGGATCGAACTTTTCTGCCGACTGTGACATCATATATCAATATCCCTATAAACTAGTTGTACACAAAAGTCTATAACGAAAATTCGTTTTTTAAATACGTTACATTTCAATATATATATATATATATATATATATATATATATATATATATATATATATATATATTATTGTCATCCACAGACAGACTGTTTCGCTGTATCACAGCTCATCAGTGTGGCTAGACGTTTGGTTGCCTCTAGCTAGGATCGAAACCCGGCTGAATTGGCGTCAGTCGGAAATTCTATCACTAAGCCGTCGGCACACGGCAGGGATGAAGGTGAATTTTAGCGTATTTATTTTTAGATTTAGATGAACAAGCAGTGACTGACAGTGACTCAATTCTGCCGAAGAGTCTTGCTATATTAGCATTAATAGTCACTGTTTACAAACACACGCTTCATTCCCACAGAGCTCAACCGAAATTAATTTTTCATATATATATATATATATATATATATATATATATATATATATATATATATATATATATATATCGACGCAAAAAACATAGATATAACTGTTATATAACTATAAAAAATAAAATAAAAAATACTACGTTACTTAAAAATCGAAAACCGAAAAGAGTAAATAAAAATATACAGTATGATAAATAAATACTAAAAAACAAGTAAAATAAATGAATCTAAATTCATCCAAATAAATAAATAAAACGATTCCGATAAATTAACCTTTAGAAAAAACAAATAAAGATAATCAATACAAATAAATAAATGAGTAATAAAAAATTAAAAACTGCTCCCGCCAAAATAATAGTTAGAATAAACTACAGCAATCAACCCCAAAATTGAATAAATAGCTTTAATTATCTTCACAATCCAAATCAAACTATTAAATAAGCGATATTAACAAATTTTTACGACGTTAATAAAACCGATTAAAATTAAAATAAATATTTAAGATAAGAAATAAAAAAAAATAAAAACAAGCAAAATAATCTAACCCAAATAAATAAATAAACAAATAAACGACTTGTGGCAAAATAACCGCCAAAATAGACTACTCACAATGCACCATTGACCCGAATATATAAATAGCCGACGACTGCGTCTAGCATGAAACAACCTGTGGCCTCTAAATGTTGACTTCAATGTCCACTTTTACAGACACACACACACACACACACACACACACACACACACACACACACACACACACACACACACACACACATATTCAAACAGGTTTAGTTAAGATCTTTTCATATTAGCCGCGAATAAGTTTTTTGTGCTGTTGTTAAAAGACGAGAGGAAAACACCGTGTTGGCTAATATTGCGTTTATACTGAATATTTTCGACATAGCATATTGTCATCATCAGAGTATTGTTATTTACCTGAATAATACTTCCAAACCACTTTGAAGATGGCTCATGTGAGCCGAAAGCTTAGATCAAGGAAGAGCTTAATAAAAAATATCTAAATGTTGAACAATTTTTGTCTTTATTTTCACCCGAAATTAAAGCAAATATACGGAGTTTAGAACGGCTCATGCTCAAACATAATAGACATTCATTGTCTGTTATATTTAACAATATGTGTTTAAATAATGATCTGCTGCCCCAACACACACACACACACACACACACACACACACACACACACACACATATATATGTATATATATAACATTTTCAGTTTAAATAATTATAGATAACAATGTCCAATATGAAGAGCATATCCACTTCTTATATCTGAGGATCGATATTTATTGTGAAACTGACAGTAAAACAGTTTGCGAAAACTGTGATTTTAAACGTTTTTTAAGGTTTATGAATGGCGATTTTAAGCATTGCTCTATATCTATAACTTTATACATATACATAGAAATATATGAATAAAAAGAGACAATAGGAAAAACTATACTTAGCCGATGCGTTTCGTCCTCTGAGGGGACTTTATCAAAGCAATGTAGGGTTTATTATATGCACAGAAGTTAGGATTTCATAGGTTTATCAAAGTTCTTAAATTTCAGAACGTTTATGAATATTCATCAGGTGGCTGAAAGGTCAGTCAAAGCATGTAGAAGACACAAAGTGTCCTAATTCAAAGTTTGATGAAATGTACAGCGAGCGAGTAAAATTCATTATTTTTAAAAAATGAATATTGTTTGGATTGTGATTAGATTGTTATGCTATGAGATGGACGTTTGGACTGTACGTTATCAAAGACTGAAGTGATGGATTTAAACGTTTTTTGTTGTTGTCTTTTTTTTGGGGGGGTGTTTTTTTTCAACATATTTGTTGTTGTGTTGGCTTCAGAAAGTAGTAATTATTTCAAGATAGATGAAATTGAGAAAAAAAAACGGGGCGTAGACTGATATTTTGATAATATTCGATGACTATATATATAGAAAAACATTTGCTCCTCTTCGACTTATTTGGAATTAGCTATTTCAAGCTCGAAAGTCCGATGCGCAAGTTTAAATTCCGTTCGATTTTATTGCGTTTCCTTTCGTAAAAATCACCTCGGGAAAGACAAATTCATCTTTTCTCCCTATTGCTATAGGTTAAATAACAGATTATAATATCTCCTCTGGCCTTAGGTGGCAGCCAATTTAAACTTAAAGAAAATTCCTAAACTCAAAATATGGTGAAGTCACTGGATCTTCTCCACTATCTTTCCCAAGAAGTCACAACAATTCACGGACAATGAATAAATGGAATCTGTGGAGAGACATAATCGCCTATGCCCTGCATGTATTTGGCCTTAAAAGAAGTTCCAGGGTATTCTCTGTCGTCCTTTTTGGTGGATAGGGACTAAAAACAAGAATAAAAGATCACCATATGAATAAAAAGAGACAATAGGAAAAACTACACTTATCCGATGCGTTTCGTCCTCTGAGGGGACTTTATCAAAGCAATGTAGGGTTTATTATATGCACAGAAGTTAGGATTTCATAGGTTTATCAAAGTTCTTAAATTTCAGAACGTTTATGAATATTCATCAGGTGGCTGAAAGGTCAGTCAAAGCATGGAGAAGACACAAAGTGTCCTAATTCAAAGTCATCAACGTTCACAAATTTAAAAACCCAGATAAACCAATGTCATGCTCGCCTTTGTTTATATAAACACGTACAGCATAATAAATCCAACATTGCCTTGAATAAAATCTACTCTTCTACAGCTACACACCATCTGCTAATATATATATATATATATATATATATATATATATATATATATATATATATATATATATATATATATATATATATATATATATGGTATAAGATGATAATTCGAAAAATACTTATCTTTTTGCTGACGCGTTTCTTCTTTCGACTTTTCAAGGCAAAATGAAATCGAAATGTTTTTGTTGTTAGAGTTACATTACAAAATACAAATTAAAAAAAAAGGGAGACGCTTTTGCATAAGCCGCTTTCTGGTTAATGTAAATTGATCTGAGAATTGAACTATATATATATATATATATATATATATATATATATATATATATATATATATATAAACACACACATATATATATATATATATTTACACACAAACACTTATTTATATTTGTGTGTATATATATATATAGAGAGAGAGAGAGAGAGAAGGAGAGAGAGAAAGAGAGAGAGAGAGTGAGAGAGATGTAAGTTCCACTCGAGCAGCCTTTTCCTCTACGAATCTCTGCTTTGTGGAATCGTCTTTCAAGAGGATGCTACTCCGATCACTACAATCTTAACCTGTGCAAGTTTTAGGTCAATAGTTATATTCCCCACGTATCTCCATAAACTGTGCCTCTTACCCTATAAAACTCTACCTCGAGTTGCTCTTGGTCTTTGTACAGGATGAACATGCGTAAGATGGATTCTTAAGCGAAAAAAATGTCGAGCACGACACAGCGAATAAACCTTCCCAGTAGAAAACCTAGGAATTCATTCGATATAATTACTCCACTTCATGTCAGTGGAAAACGTGAGGCCAAGAAATCGATTTCAGTTGCTCTGCTGGAGGTTAGCATCTGCCATGCTGATGGAAGACAATGTTGATTAAAGGATAGCAGCTCCGCTTTGGAGATTTGCAAGCCATTCCTTGCCCCAGTTAACAACTGATCGGCGGGCATTTTTAAGAGCAGTTGCTACTTTTACTTTTACTTTGTCAGTTTTATCGGGCTTACATATTTATGACAGGAGTAAATAGTCGTGTTATCAGCATAATTACCAACTGATAACATCGAGAAGAGCCCAGATTCATCTGAGTTCACTTTCTATTTATGCTCAGTACGCACATATTTTGTGGCTCGATTGTGTACTTGGAGGCTTTGAGGTTACCTCCTGGGAGGCATGTAGCTCTTTCATTGATCTGAGATGAAACCGAGTACAAAACGTACTTTGATATCTTTTCGGGTCAACCTAATATATATATGGGTTAGCACAGATCAGCATTTCCTGATCCACTTTAAGTTCGAATCAAACCTCTGGTATTTCCTGGAGTTTCTTATACGAGATGAATAATAAAATCTTTGGCTAGAATCCAGACTTCAAGCAACAAGGAATAAAATAATTAGTTGCATTGTGGGATTTTATCATTGCGAATAATAATTACGTTCATGAGAAATAATTGTTTGTTACATTTGATTGGTCTTTAATTTCGTTTTAAAAAATGTGAGATTATTGTGAAAACAATCTAATATATCTCTTGTGTGATAGCAGGGTTTTTCCGGAGTTCAATATTCGCCATAACGGTAGACTACTTCCCGCGTCTCATTTCTTCGAGAACGGCTGTCTCGAGAGTAGGAAGAAACATTTCCTAGAAATTCTATCAGCCGTTTCTAATTACTTGTCGTTCCAAATCGTTCGCACAAGAGGAAGAAAGGCGTGTGGCGTGAGAATGGCGGGGTGTATGAGGTGATAAGTATGTGGCGGGGGGCGACCTGACGAATCCAATATTTGCAGGGTTAATTTCGACTCACGAGAACTTGCGAGATTTTGTTATGAGAGGATCGGAAATAAAATCAAAGTTGAGAAGGCGGAGACAGGAATTTGGGAGGAGGAGGAGGAGGAGGAGGAGGAGGAGGAGGAAAGGAAAATAGAATTCAAGAAAGGCAATTCCGAAGAACATCAGAACATAATGACGTTTATTTATTAAAATACATACATATATATATATATATATATATATATATATATATATATATATATATATATATTAATAAATAAACGTCATTATGTTCTGATGTTCTTCGGAATTGCCTTTATATAACGTTTATACTAATAATATACATATTTGTTAATTATATATATATATATATATATATATATATATATATATATATATAATTAACAAATATGTATATTAATAGTATAAACGTTACTTTAAGTGTGTACACATTTTTGAGTCGGTTTTATTAATTTTTTTTTTTACAACAGTGGAATTAGTATCAGTCGGCCAATATCGAAAGTCTTACTAACGAAAAATTGCCCCTGCCAACAGGATACGAACCTGCATACCTTTTTTTCCAATAAGGGAAAACGCTCCTCTAACTTTAACGTGCCGCTACCAATTTGTCCACGGGAGAAAAATAACATTTAAATAAAGAAAAAATAATGCAGGATTAAACAATTATATATTCATTCCAGCTTATGTAACAGCGTTTCCCCTTGCGAGGGATGTTTGATTGATTTGAACCTTTTAAAACCCTTTATTCTACATTCAACACCATCACTTGATAAGACATCAGAAGCGTTGAAACAAAATGGCTAGTTTTGTAGCGATTTTATAACATATTTATGGCATAATTTTTCAAAAAATAATTAATAAATAATTATATATATATATATATATATATATATGCGTTTTACCAGTTTGTGACTGGAAGGGATAATTCCGAGGAGGATATAAATCCAGGGAGAGCTCATTGTAGACTACGGAGCATTATAATCATAATCACCGTGTTCAGGAAATAAAAACCACTATCAATCTAATGAGTCCGTCCGATGTGCTTTCTCCATTTGCGGAGGAAATTTCGGTCTGCTGAGTTGAACCTCGGTGTTCACGAAATAAAAATTATAAAGAAAATGGATAATTAAAATCTCCGTCTTATCATTATATATATATATATATATATATATATATATATATATATATATATATATATATATATATATATATATATATATATATAAAGAAAGAACAGTAAGATATATAATCCGGTGTACTTACTGTATAATATATGTAATATATTACACACACACACACACACACATATATCTATATTTATATTTATATAGACACACTTTACACACATACACACACACACACACACACACACATATACATATATATATATGTATATGAACACGCAACCAGAAACACAAAAGAGTCTTGCGATTAGATAGACATTCAAACTCTCTCGTCTTCCACCACAACAACGTGGCACATAACTTTAATTTCACCAATGCCAGCCATATGAAAAAAGACATAACCCTTTAAAGAGAAAATATTATGAAAACATATTTATAGCAATAGTAACAACTCTTAATACACTTTTAAAAAACTTCATAATGTCACCATTTTTCTACAGATCCATTATTCATGAATCTGACCCCCCACCACACACATATACAGGCTGCAATGGATAATTTGTCGTCTAAGTTGCGCAAAAATGAATATCACATTGACATTTCATTTTAACATATAATTACCAAAATTACACCAAAATATCTTGAAATGCTAAAGAGTAAAATTTATTCAATAAAATCGCTATTGGCTTCAACCATGGCCTCCAGAAGACTTCCGAATTTCCCGCAACACTTCTGGACGGTCTCCGTGTTTACGTTTGCGAGTACTTGCCTTCAGTTCCTCTTTAGTGTTACAAGGAGTTTTGTTGGTCTCTCGCTCAACTGCGTCCCACATATAATCAAGGGGGTTGCCGTGTGTGGAGTTAGGTGGCCAGGTGTAAGGGGTAATGTGGTCGCAGAAATTGTCTGACAGCCATGACTGGGTTCTCCTGCTTGTATGATATTGTGCAGAGTCCTGTTGCCAGACACCGGGTCTTCCAACTGCAACCTTTTTGACCCAGAGCAGCACTACCTCCTCAAGGCAGTTGATGTAGGCCTCCGTTTTGAGTCTGAGGCCATGTGGGAAGATGAATAGAGGCATAACGTCGGCATTACTAGTGATCACTCCAAACACCTTCGTAATCACCATTAGACTCATTCAACTCTTTCCGAATCCTCCGCACTGTCCTCAGATTGACACGCAAAACATCTGCAATTTTCGTATTGGCCTTTCCGGAGGAACTTCCAAGCAGTGCAGCATGTCGTTTCCAAAATTCTGGTGGAGTGAATTGTGTCATATTGTCCTATTCTCACAGGTGTTGCCCAACTGACCCTACTATACTGTGCAGTCGACAAAATCAAAAGCAAATAAAGCACATGCGTGAGATTAAATGAAACGGAGACAATTTACCCATCGCACACTCCCCCTCTCTCTCTTTCTTCTTTCTTTCTCTCTCTCTCTCTCTCTCTCTCTCTCTCTCTATATATATATATATATATATATATTAGTAAATATAGACAAAAGGGAACCTTTGCTTAGCCGACGCGTTTCTTCCTCTGAAGAAGGCAACTTATTAAGGCAACTTTTACTTTGTAACAAGTATTTATATACAAGAGCAAAAATGTTATTTGTTTTTCAAAATTTTTAAGTTGAGGAACGCTCATAAATATTCATCAGGTTAGCTGAAAAGCCAGGCAAACTATGGAGGACATGAAGTGACACAATTCAGTGTCTAATAAACAAAAGCAAACAAGTGAACTATATATATATATATATATATATATATATATATATATATATATATATATAATTTCGTATTTAAATTATTTCGGATTGGCATTGAATTATGATATATATTTTTTGAATAACATGAGGTGATAGATTGAAGCGAGTTTTTTTTATTTTTAGTATTTTTGTTGTCATCAAATCCTGGGCGTAGATATATATTTTGATAAGATTCGATAGTGGCACTTTCGACAATTTGACTTCTGAGTTAATTTTTTTTTTAATACGTGTGGCACAATTTAGATCAAATTTGTGTTTCAATTTATTTCTATGTATTTGATAAATGCATTTGATAAACTTCTGTGTTATCAGTTCTCTTTTGTGTTCATAGATAAGTTTCTTTTAATGTCTACAAGTTTAACCAATGTGATGAAAGGTTCAGGCAATTTAAGTATTCATATACCTGCTTCAGAATTATTACTGTTATTATTTAGGTCTATTTGCTTCTCATCAGATACATAATAGTTTTGAATGTGGTTGTAATTATTTTCATGTTGTTTAGATTGGAGAGATTGTTGTGGATAGTGGATGTTATGAGGCTAGTAGATATTATTATGTGTCTGTTTTTATCTAGTTTATTGTTGTTTTTAACATTATTATTCATTTTGAGGTTGTATATTTTGTGGGAATTATTATAGCATTATATTTAAGTGCACTGAATATCTTCAGCATATAATTAGTATAACATTCTATTTAATTGAACTAAATATCTGCAGATTATGATAAGCATTTTATTTAAGTGCACTAGATATCTGCAGATTATAATTAATATAGCATTCTACTTAAGAACACTATCTGCAGCTTAGAATAATTATAGCATTCTATTTCAGAGCAATAAATAACTGCAGCTTATAATAATTATAGAATTCTACGTAAGAACACTAAATAACTGCAGCTAATAAATAGTATAGCATTCTATTTAAGAGCACTAAATATCTGCAGCTTGTAATAATTATAGTATTCTTTTTAAGAGCACTAACTCTCTGCAACTTATAATATTAATAGCATTCTATTTCAGAGCACTAATATCTGCAGCTTATAATAATTATAGCATTCTATTTAAGTGTACTACTTATCTGCATCTAATAATTAGTATAGCATTCTATTCAAGAGCACTAAATTACTGCAGCTTATAATAATTATAGCATTCTATTTCAGAGCAATAAATATTTGCAACTTATAATAATTATAGCATTCTATATAAGATCACGAAATATCTGCAGCTTAAATATTATTATAGCATTCTATTTCAGAGCAATAAATATCTGCAGCTTATAATAATTATAGCATTCTATTTCAGAGCAATAAATATCTGCAGCTTATAATAATTATAGCATTCTATTTCAGAGCAATAAATATCTGCAGCTTATAATTAGTATAGCATTCTATTTAAGTGCACTAAATATCCGCAGCTTATAATAATTATAGCATTCTATTTAAAAGCACTAATTATCTGCAGCTTATAATTAGTATAGCATTCTATTCAAGAGCACTAAATTACTGCAGCTTATAATAATTATAGCATTCTATTTCAGAGCAATAAATATTTGCAACTTATAATAATTATAGCATTCTATTTAAGATCACGAAATATCTGCAGCTTAAATATTATTATAGCATTCTATTTCAGAGCAATAATTATCTGCAGCTTATAATAATTATAGCATTCTATTTCAGAGCAATAAATATCTGCAGCTTATAATAATTATAGCATTCTATTTCAGAGCAATAAATATCTGCAGCTTATAATTAGTATAGCATTCTATTTAAGTGCACTAAATATCCGCAGCTTATAATAATTATAGCATTCTATTTAAAAGCACTAATTATCTGCAGCTTATAATTAGTATAGCATTCTATTCAAGAGCACTAAATTACTGCAGCTTATAATAATTATAGCATTCTATTTCAGAGCAATAAATATTTGCAACTTATAATAATTATAGCATTCTATTTAAGATCACGAAATATCTGCAGCTTAAATATTATTATAGCATTCTATTTCAGAGCAATAAATATCTGCAGCTTATAATAATTATAGCATTCTATTTCAGAGCAATAAATATCTGCAGCTTATAATAATTATAGCATTCTATTTCAGAGCAATAAATATCTGCAGCTTATAATTAGTATGGCATTCTATTTAAGTGCACTAAATATCCGCAGCTTATAATAATTATAGCATTCTATTTAAAAGCACTAATTATCTGCAGCTTATAATTAGTATAGCATTCTATTCAAGAGCACTAAATTACTGCAGCTTCATTCTATTCAAGAGCACTAAATTACTGCAGCTTATAATAATTATAGCATTCTATTTCAGAGCAATAAATATTTGCAGCTTATAATTAGTATAGAAATTCTATTTAAGTGCACTAAATATCCGCAGCTTATAATAATTATAGCATTCTATTTAAAAGCACTAATTATCTGCAGCTTATAATTAGTATAGCATTCTATTCAAGAGCACTAAATTACTGCAGCTTATAATAATTATAGCATTCTATTTCAGAGCAATAAATATTTGCAGCTTATAATTAGTATAGCATTCTATTTAAGTGCACTAAATATCCGCGGCTTATAATAATTATAGCATTCTATTTAAAAGCACTAATTATCTGCAGCTTATAATTAGTATAGCATTCTATTCAAGATCACGAAATATATGCAGCTTATAATGATTATAGCATTTTATTTAACAGCACTAGATATCTTCAGCTCCCAATACTTAACCAAAGAAGAAACATGCATTCACCCCCACCCCAATATCCTTTAATTTAATCCACAATGCTAAGTGAACGGCATATAATATAATGCTTTGGCGCTCTAATATTCTACGAATGGTCCCCACTGAGGACATGCAATTTGATGGAGAACACATATAATGCAAGATCTCCAGTTGAAAATAAATAACCGCGCGAAAGAAGAAAGTATAATAATAATAATAATAATAATAATAATAATAATAATAATAATAATAATAATAATAATGCACTGGAAAATTTGCAACTCCTATGGGAAGGAAACTGGAAGAAATTGGTACGAACACCACCCTGACCCGGTTACGGAGATAGGACCTGTTACAATTCTATGGGACTACACAATATACACTGACAGAACAATCAAAGCCAACCGCCCAGACATTGTTATTAAAGACCACAAACAAAATAAGTGCCTCCTTATTGATATGGCAGTCCCTGCAGACTGCAATGTGTCTTTGAAGATATTCGAAAAACTGTCAAAATACAAGGACCTTGAAATCGAAATCTCAAAAATGTGGCACATGGGAACATCAACAATTCCTGTTGTAGTTGGAGCCCTTGGACTGGTTGGAAAAGATTCCAGTAGGCTGATTGAAGGGATCCCTGGAAGTCCATGCCTCAAAGAGATACAAAAAATTGTTCTGACAAGTACAGCCCACACTTTACGAAGGGCTTTATCTATGTAATTTTTTTTTTTTTTTTTTTTTTTTCAGTGGAAAGTGTCATGATGCCATTTCTAACCTTAGGTCCCTGGGCGGGACCCGGAAAGAAATGTGTAAACGCCAGATATCAAAGGGAATAATAATAATAATAATAATAATAATAATAATAATAATAATAATATAACTATCCGAAGTACCCGGCGTTGCACGGATGTACATGGCTGCAATTGCATAACCGCACCTCCCTGTATACCCGCATCCCTCGTCTGGAAATGTCTGCCCGCGTCCCCGCTTGCATGCATCATCTGTTGTTATACTAAGCTACCCACACTCTCATCTTTCTTATGGTATGCCCTTCGCAAGTTTTTGATTGTTCCTCATAAAAGCATTCCATCGATAAAAACTATAGTAATTGAAAATTGATTTTTTTTATAGTTACCGATGTATAAATTAACCACACTAATCGAGGGATTCATATATATATATATATATATATATATATATATATATATATATATTATATATATATATATATATAAATATATATATATATATATATATATATATATATGTGTGTGTGTGTGTGTGTGTATATATTTACACCTATATATACTCATGCATATATATATATATATATATATATATATATATATATATATATTTATCGTAATCTAATCAACGAGGTAGTACATATTTATATATACTATATTCATGCGGCTAATTGTGTACAAAATATATTGCTTAAAATTTCCTATATATATATTTATATCTATCTTCTCTTTTGCTCTCTCTATCGCTATATATATATATATATATTATATATATGTGTGTGTATGTGTGTGTGTGTGTGTATGTATATATATATGCTCCGCCTCACGTACATGCACACACATACACACACATATATATACATACCTATATATATATATATATATATATATATAGTGGGTATAATCAAAACAAGACGCGTACTTACATATCTATATATGTAGTTATTTTGTTTTGATTATGCCACTGTTGTGCCTAGTCTTAGATAATTAGAGTCTGTTTGTCCGACTGGATTTTTCACCTGACCTCGTCTGTTGTGTATTTTCTATGATTAACCACACCTCATGATCAGACCAACATTCGACCTTCCTCCCTTTTATTTACTTTTAATTTATCTGATTCATCGCTTTTCTCTTATTTCCCGCTTTTCTATTCGTTGCACCCTCCTCCTCTTTGTATTGTTTTCTAATCTTCTTCTTCTTCTTCTTCTTCTTCTTCTTCTTCTTCTTCTTCTTCTTCTTCTTCTTCTTCTTCTTCTTCTTCTTCTTCTTCTTCTTCTTCTTCTTCTTCTTCTTCTTCTTCTTCTTCTTCTTCTTCTTCTTCTTCTCTTCTTCTTCTTCTTCTTCTTCTTCTTCTTCTTCTTCTTCTTCTTCTTCTTCTTCTTCTTCTCTTCTTCTTCTTCTTCTTCTTCTTCTTCTTCTTCTTCTTCTTCTTCTTCTTCTTCTTCTTCTTCTTCTTCTTCTTCTTCTTCTTCTTCTCTTCTTCTTCTTCTTCTTCTTCTTCTTCTTCTTCTTCTTCTTCTTCTTCTTCTTCTTCTTCTTCTTCTTCTTCTTCTTCTTCTTCTTCTTCTTCTTCTTCTTCTTCTTCTTCTTCTTCTCTTCTTCTTCTTCTCTTCTTCTTCTTCTTCTTCTTCTTCTTCTTCTTCTTCTTCTCATCTTCTTCTTCTTCTTCTTCTTCTTCTTCTTCTTCTTCTTCTTCTTCTTCTTCTTCTTCTTCTTCTTCTTCTTCTTCTTCTTCTTCTTCTTCTTCTTCTTCTTCTTCTTCTCTTCTTCTTCTTCTTCTTCTTCTTCTTCTTCTTCTTCTTCTTCTTCTTCTTCTTCTTCTTCTTCTTCTTCTTCTTCTTCTCTTCTTCTTCTTCTCTCTTCTTCTTCTTCTTCTTCTTCTTCTTCTTCTTCTTCTTCTTCTTCTTCTTCTTCTTCTTCTTCTTCTTCTTCTTCTTCTTCTTCTTCTTCTTCTTCTTCTTCTTCTTCTTCTTCTTCTTCTTCTTCTTCTTCTTCTTCTTCTTCTTCTTCTTCTTCTTCTTCTTCTTCTTCTTCTTCTTCTTCTTCTTCTTCTTTCTTCTTCTTCTTCTTCTTCTTCTTCTTCTTCTTCTTCTTCTTCTTCTTCTTCTTCTTCTTCTTCTTCTTCTTCTTCTTCTTCTTCTTCTTCTTCTTCTTCTTCTTCTTCTTCTTCTTCTTCTTCTTCTTCTTCTTCTTCTTCTTCTTCTTCTTCTTCTTCTTCTTCTTCTTCTTCTTCTTCTTCTTCTTCTTCTTCTTCTTCTTCTTCTTCTTCTTCTTCTTCTTCTTCTTCTTCTTCTTCTCCTTCTTCTTCTTCTTCTTGCTCAACTTAGGCCCTTGACGCTGCACCAAAATAGCTCTCTTCACGTCTTATTCCTCAACCTATTTTCATTTGCCGACCGCTTTTTTATAAGTCATCCGTCGCAATATGTAGAGATGTACTTGACCCCTCCCCGACTAAGTCAGGTTGTGACACAAGGTCATTTTTTAACGTGGAGACCAGAGTGCTTTCACTCTGGCCACTGGTCCAAGCTGGTCTTCCATGGTCATAGCTTGTCCGAGTTTAAACTCATCAGAGCTGGTCATAGCTGGTCCAAGCTAGTCAAGGCCGTGATACCACTAGCACATGGACGGATCACTGTGCCAGGTAAGTATTCCGTCGCAATATGTAGTAGGAAATATTTTGTGCATTTTGCATCTTGCCATTCGGTATGAGTTTGTTGTGTTCTCGTCGTATATTACACATTCGTTTTCCAACCTTCTTGTTTTGTCTATAATTCTTGTTGTCGCTAAATTTGAGAAGCGATAATCAATAATATTCCAAATTTAATCTGGACCATTGAATCCATCAAACCTGTTCTTCGTTTCTGGCCTCTACTTTTCTTATATACTCTATATCTTCTTTAATTTTTTCTCTATATCTTCTTTTCTTATTTTCTCTATATCTACTTTGCTTATATTCTCTATATCTTATTTGCTTATATTCTATATATCATATTTGCTTATTTTCTCTATATCTTCTTTTCTTATTTTTCTATATCTTCTTTGCATGTACACTATATCTCTTTTGCTTATATTCTCTATATCTTCTTTTTTAATTTTCTCTATATCTTCTTTGCTTATACTCTATATCTTCTTTTCTTATTTTCTCTATATCTTCTTTTCATATTTTCTATATCTTCTTTGCTTATTTTCTCTATATTTATTTTGCTTATATACTCTATATCTTCTTTGCTTATATTCTCTATATCTTCTTCTCTTATTGTCTCGATACCTTCTATTCTTTATTCTCCATATCTTCTTTGCTTATATACTCTATAACTTCTTGGCTTACATTCTCTATATCAGCTTCTCTTATTTTCTCAATATCTTCTTTGCTTATTTTCTCTATATCTTCTTTTCTTATTTTGTCTTTATCTTCTTTTCTTATTTTCTCTATACCTTCTTTTCTAATTTACTCTTTATCTTTGTTTATACACTCTATATCTTCTTTGCTTATATTCTATATATCTTCTTTGCTTGTATTCTACATAACTTCTTTGCTTATATTATCTATATCTTCTATCCTTTTTTTCCCTATATCTTCTTGTTATATTTTCTCTACATCTACTTTGCTTATATTCTTTATATCTTCTATTCTTATTATCTCTATACTTTTAATTTCTTATTTTCTCTAAATCTCATTTGCGTATATTCTCTATATCATCTTTGCAATTATTCTCCATATCTTCTTTGCTTATATTCTCTATATGTTCCTCTTTTATCTATATATATATATATTCTTTTCTTATTTTCTCTATATATTTTCTGCATATATTCTCTATATCTTCTTTGCTTATATTCTCTATATATTCTTTTCTTATTTTCTCTATATCTACTTGTCTAATTTACTCCTTATCTTCTTTGCTTATACACTCAATATCTTCTTTGCTTATATGTAAATAACGTCTTTGCTTATATTCTCTATATCTGCTTTTCTTTTTTTCCCTGTATCTTCTTGTCTTATTTTCTCTACATCTTTGCTTATATTCTCTATATATTCTTTTCTCCTTTTCTCTATATCTTCTTAGCTTATATTCTCTATATCTTCTATTCTTATTTTCTCTATACTTTTAATTTCTTATTTTTTCTATATCTCCTTTGCTTATATTCGCTATATCTTCTTTGCTTAGCTTCTCTATATATTCTTTGCTTATATTCTCTATATATCCTTCTTTTATCTATATATATTCTTTTCTTATTTTCCCTATATATTCTCTGCATATATTCTCTATATCTTCTTTGCTTATATTCTCTATATCTTTTTTCTCTATATCTTCATTTCTTATTTTCTCTATATGTCCTTTGCTTATATTCTCTATATCCTATTTGCTTATATTCTCTATATCTTCTTTTCTTATTTTCTCTATATCTTCTTTGATTATATTCTCGATATCTTCTTTTCCTTTTTAATTTATATAATCTTTTCTAATTTTCTCTATATCATCTTCTTTTATCTATAACTTTTTTTCCTATTTCTTCGATATTTTCTTTGCTTTCTTCTCAAATATCTACTTGTCTTACTTTCTGTATATCTTCTTTACTTATATTCTCTATATCTTTTTATTTTTTTCCCTATATCTTCGTTAATAATATTATCTTCTTTTCTTATATTTCCTATATTTCATTTTTTTAATATCTCTATATATCGTTTGCTTTTATTCCCCATATTTTCTTTGCTTATAATCTCTATATATTCTTTTCTTTTTTCCCTATAACTTCTTGACTTATTTTCTCTATATTTTCTTTGATAATAATCTGTATATCTTCTTTTCTTTTTTCTCTATTTCTTCTTAGATTATAATCTCTATATCTTATTTTCTCTATATTTACTTTTATTATTTTCTCTATATCTCTTTGCTTATATTCTCTATGTCTTCTTTGCAATTATTCTCCATATCTTCTTTACTTATATTCTCTATATCTTCTTTTCTTTTTTCTATATATGTTCATTTCTTTTTTCTCTATATGTCTTTGATTACATTCTCTATATCTTTTTGCATATATTCTCTATATATTCTTTTCTTATTTTCTCTCTATCTTCTTTTCTTATTTTCTCTATATCTTCTTTGCTCATATTCTCTATATCTTCTTTTCTTATTTTCTTTATATCTTCTTTGCTTATTTACTCCATATCTTTTATGCTTATATTCTCTATATCTTCTTTGCTTATATTCTCAATATCTTCTTTTCTTATATTCTCTATATCTTTTTTTATTTTCTCTATATCCTCTTTTCTTATTTTCTCTAAATCTTCTTTGCTTATATTCTCTATATCTTCTTTTCTTATTTTCTCCGTATCTTCTTTTTTTTCTCTATATTTCCTTGTTTATATTCTCTATATCTTCTTTTCTTATTTTCTCTGTATCTTCTTTTCTTATTTTCTCTGTATCTTCTTTGCTTATATTCTGTATATCTTTTTTTCTTATTTTCTCTATATCTTCTTTTCTTATATTCTCTCTATCTTCCTTTCTTATTTTCTCTATATCTTTTTTGCTTATATTTTCTATATCTTCTTTGCTCATGTTCTCTATATCTTCTTTTCTTTTTTTTCTCTATATCTACTTTGCTTATATTCACTATATCTATAGAATGGATCGGTTGAAAGAATAACATCTAGATAAGTATTTTTTTATTCACTGTCGTTTTTTATTTTGTTTGTTCATTTTCCCTTTGTTTATTAGCATTTGTTTTTCATTCTTTCTTTCTTTTATTGCTCTCTTTCTATCTTTCTTTGTTTTTTAGTGTTCTCTTTCTTTTTCTTTTTTTGTTCTTTTCTATTCTTTTTTTCATTGTCTTTTTGTGTTCTCTGTTTTCTTTCCATTAATTGTTCTTCATCTTTTTTGTTTTTTCTTTCTTTCAACCTTTCTTTCTATCCTTCTTTTGTTTTCTTTTTATTGGTCGTTTTTTCTTTCTTATTTCGTTCTCTTTTTGCTTTTTCTGTGGTTTTTGTGTTGTATTTCTTTTTATTTTTGTTGTGGTAGGATCCACCTAATCTGCATAGGTGACTACCGACTATATAAATAATGGTTGGTACCGGAAGACGAGGAGGGGAATCACGAGATCCAGCTAGAGACTCTGCCCGACTGCGACTTAGTGAACACATTCTCCAGGAACGGTCTTCCCAGAAATATACCGAATTACTAGATGTAAATATTGTGTACACTTTCTTGTTATAATACATTCTTGTTCTAAGTACATTTTGTGTTGCATTATTATTCCATGCATTAGTCGAGATTCAACAATGAGTCAAGACTCAACAATTTTGTATTCTCTTTCTCTTCCTTTTTTATGTTTTCTTTCTTTCTTTCTTTCTTTCACATTTTTGTGTTTTCTTTTTGTCTTAACTTTCTATTTCTTTTTGTGTTGTTTCCCTTCTTTCTTTCTTTTTGTGATCTCCTTCTTTCTCTTTTCATGTTCCCGTTCTCTTTTTGTTTTCTCTTCCTTCCTTTCTTTTTCTTTCTTCCTCTTCTTTCTTTCTTTCTTTCTTTCTTTCTTTCTTTCTTTATGCTCGTTTACTTTCTCTTTGTGTGATCTTCTTCTTTCTCTTTTTTATGTTCACTTTTTGTGTTGTCTATCTTTCTTTTTTCCTCTCTTTCTTCTCTTTCTCAAAGAATTTATAATTGGTATAACAAAAAGTACAGGTGTCTAACACTTTTGATGCACGATTAACATGATTTACATAAAAAATATTTTAAAACTCACCTTCCTTCCTTCCTTCCTTCCTTCCTTGCCCTTAGAGTATTTCGTTGGATACTCAATTCGTATCTTCTCGCTTCTTTTTTCCTTTTTTTTATTTTATTATTATTCCCCAATTTTTTCTTTCTCACTGCGCCTGGCCTTCTCGAAAGTCATAAACTGAAAAATTTCTTGTAGCTAATTATATGTTTTTTTTCCCCCTCATATCTCGATTCTAAATATGGAAGACAGGTCGGATGAAAATCAATTGTAACTGTAAGGCAAAAAATATTTTGAAAATTCATCGCCTTCTTTCAGTTTCTTTTACTCCAGACCAAATCCCACACGGATACTAAATATTAGCGTTTAATTTCTGACGCGCAACGGAAGAAGCTCTCCTGAGATGGAAACAAAACTTGCATTTGCTGAGAACACGACATTTTCACAATTACACACAATCAACAATGAAAATCTTTTCTTTTTTAAGCAATATTATATCATGAAAGATTTTAAATAAATGAAACCTAAGAGCAATAGGATCCAAATCTTGAAAAAAAATATTGATTTGGATGGTTAGTTGATTTTATTTAGTGGCATATCAACACCTTTATGGGTTGTTCTATGCTGAACGTGACATCTGTCCTTCTTTACGGCAGCGAATGTTGGACGATTTCCTCAAAGATGAAGAAGAGACTCGAGGCGACAGAGATGTGGTTCTACAGAAGGATGCTCAGGATATCATGGACCGAGAGTGTGAGCAACGATGAGATCTTAGAGAGGATGCAAACAAAGAGGAGGCTTATACTTAACGCTAGAACACTAGCCATCAATTAAAGTTACACCACTACTAAGCATGGGTATATCATACCCGGTTTTGAAAATATAAAAAAAAAAAAAAGAAAAAAAAAGAAAAAATTAAATATAAATCTTTATTTGAAATATTTTACATGCAGGCATTTCAAACTTTGTACTTTGAGTTAACATTAACAGGAATTGAAAAACATTATTAAGGTAAGAAAATCAGGTACTGAAAATTGTAATTAAAAATGGAAAAATTTGCGCTGGGTACTATATACCCATGGTTAGTGTTCTAGGGTTAATATCAGAAAGAGGCAAATGAAGTTTCTGGGATAAATAATGAGGAAGGAGGGCCTGGAAAATCTGATACTCACGGGTCGAATAGAGGGAAAGAGAGACAAGAGAAGACAACGCGTGACATACCTGGCGGACTTAAGCAAGTGGATGACAGAATGTGGTCTGGGGGAGGAAGCAGGTGGGAGGAACTTGTTGAGATCTGCAAGGGATGGGAGGAGGTGGAGAGCCATGATCTAGAATAGATGCGCACAGCAGATGAGTCCCAAATATAGGACGAAACGGTCGTCCAGTGCTTCCTGCATTCTGTTGAGGTTTCTTCTAGACTCTATGAATTACTTAATTATGATTATCTCAAATACTCCTTATAATTTCTATGACTTGTTTTATCCTTGCTTGAACCGGCTTCTAATGCTCTGGATGGAGCGGCTTGGGGATAGTAGACGTGGCTCGTGGGAGCACAGTCCTATGGGTAAGGGAAACACGGGTGAGTTCCACCACAGAATTTGTGATCGAGCAGCGCTATACCGAGTCTAATTCGTTCCCTCTTCGTCACCGTTGGCCCGTTGGTATGACTTGCTTCTTATCATAACTGTCCGAGTTTCAATTCTCGGTAGTGGATGCGCACTGCTGATGAGTCCCCAATATAGGACAAAACGTCCGGCCTGTCCTTGCTTCATTCTGTTGAGGTTTCTTCTAGACTCGATGAATTAGTTAATTATGATATACATATATAAATTTACACACACACACACACACACACACACACACACACACACACACGCGCGCACACACACACACACACACACACACACACACACACACACACATATATATATATATATATATATATATATATATATATAGTGAACATTGAAGTCAACACTCAGAGGTAACAGGCTGTTTCATGCCAGACGCAATCATCAGGCCATCTTGATGATTGCGTCTGGGATGAAACAGCCTGTCGCCTCTGAGTGTTGACTTCAATGTTGACTTTTATATTTACATACGCTCTATCTTTGATATTAAGCACTTTACCCCATAAATATAGCACATCTTAAATTTATATTTCTTCATTCATATATATATATATATATATATATATATATATATATATATATATATATATTAAGACATGTCTTATTAAATAATTTAGACAAATATTTTCATGGTATTTATTCTAATGAACTCCCCCCCTTGACACCTCGACTTCATGAACTTCAGTGTCTTACTAGATTGGCAACTAGGTCCCATCGCATAACTATTGAAATAGTTAGATGTAATCGTAAGTTCCGTTCTTACCTCTGCTTCCCTGCTACCTACAATCTCCAAAAATTTTAATGCAGCGTCAATCGCCATGATCCCTGAATCCTGTTCCTTTATTTTTCCTTTCTCGTCCCTAAAGTCTTCTCATTCTCTTCCCTTCACAGTAACCTCTTGCATCTTATCGACTTGCTTGGGGTGAAATGTTTTAAACAAAAAGGACATGGTGATCTTTTATTCTTTTTTTTAGTCCCTATCCACCAAAAAGGACGACAGAGAATACCCTGGAACTCCTTTTAAGGCCAAATACATGCAGGGCATAGGCGATTATGTCTCTCCACAGATTCCATTTATTCATTGTCCGTGAATTGTTGTGACTTCTTGGGAAAGATAGTGGAGAAGATCCAGTGACTTCACCATATTTTGAGTTTAGGAATTTTCTTTAAGTTTAAATTGGCTGCCACCTAAGGCCAGAGGAGATATTATAATCTGTTATTTAACCTATAGCAATAGGGAGAAAAGATGAATTTGTCTTTCCCGAGGTGATTTTTACGAAAGGAAACGCAATAAAATCGAACGGAATTTAAACTTGGCGCATCGGACTTTCGAGCTTGAAATAGCTAATTCCAAATAAGTCGAAGAGGAGCAAATGTTTTTCTATATATATAGTCATCGAATATTATCAAAATATCAGTCTACGCCCCGTTTTTTTTTCTCAATTTCATCTATCTTGAAATAATTACTACTTTCTGAAGCCAACACAACAACAAATATGTTGAAAAAAAAACACACAAAAAACACCCCCCCCCCAAAAAAAGACAACAACAAAAAACGGTTAAATCCATCACTTCAGTCTTTGATAACGTACAGTCCAAACGTCCATCTCATAGCATAACAATCTAATCACAATCCAAACAATATTCATTTTTTAAAAATAATGAATTTTACTCGCTCGCTGTACATTTCATCAAACTTTGAATTAGGACACTTTGTGTCTTCTACATGCTTTGACTGACCTTTCAACCACCTGATGAATATTCATAAACGCTCTTAAATTTATGAACTTTGATAAACCAATGACATCCTTACTTCTGTGCATATAATAAACCCTACATTGCCTTGATAACGTCCCCTCAGAGGACGAAACGCATCGGCTAAGTATAGTTTTTCCTATTGTCTTTTTTTATTCATATATTTCTATGTATATGTATAAAGTTATAGATATAGAGTAATGCTTAAAATCGCCATTCATAAACCTTAAAAAACGTTTAAAATCCCAGTCTTCGCAAACTGTTTTACATGACATTCCTCGCTTGTGTATATAAGCACATGCAGTATAATAAATTCTACATTGGCTTAAAAAAGTCCCCCAGTAGATGAAACGCGTCGGCTAAGTATAATTTTTACTCTTGTCCCTTTTGATTCATTTCTCTTTTCTACAGATAAACTCCATTTCGGAATATTAACACGCACGCACGCACGCACACACACATATATATATCGCCCTTGCATGGAGTATTGCTGTCATATATGGTCTGGAGCCCCTGCTGTTTGACTCAGGGTTCTTGATAAGATCCTGAGACGGATTGTCAATGTAATTGGCCCTGATCTGTCATCTCGTCTGCAGTCGCTCTCTCACAGACGCGACGTTGCTTCGCTCTGTCTTTTTTACAAAAACTTTCACGGTAATTGCTCCGAGGAGCTGCTTTCGCTGGTTCCTAGGCCTCATGAATTTAAACGTCCTACGAGGCTGGCATCCCGTTCCCACCCCTTCACCGTTGAAACTGTTAGATGTAGACGTCTTTTCTACTCCGTAGACGACTTTTCTAATAGCTTCATGTCTCGCACATCTCGCCTGTGGAACTCCCTTCCTTATTCCTGTTTCCCTGACAAATACAATCTCCAACTATTTAAGTGTAACGTCAATCGACATCTCCAGTTGCCTTGATCTATCCACTTCCCTTCTCCACATCCTTTCACCTTTCATTCCTATCTGCTCTCGCTCCAAATCTTCAGTAACCCCCTTGCTTTGATCGATCCACTATCTTTCTCCACATCCTCTCCTTTACCACTCCTATCTGCTCTTCCTCCAAACCTTCTGTAACCCCTTGCGTGCTAGTGGCTTCCAGCCTTGCTTGGGGTGATAAGCTTAATATATATATATATATATGTCTGATTAAATAAATTACAAACATTATGTCTGCTTATTTTTAGCATAATCCATTCATATTCACGGATTCCGTGTATTACAATCAAATAATGCAAGAATTGCACTATAATAGTGAAAATCACTTTTATTTCCCAAGTACTTTCCATCTCTTTTTGCTAGCATCATCAGGCGTGTAGAAATGATGAGATGATCTCAGAAAGAGATGGAAAGTACTTGGGAAATAAAAGTGATTTTCACTATTATAGTGCAATTCTTGCATTATTTGATTGCAATACACGGAGTTTCCGGCGCGAATGACAAGTAGTACGACATGCCGTTTCCAAAGTTTTGGCGGAGTGAATTGCGTCATGGACAGACTGTGCCCAACTGACCCTACTATACTGTGCAGTTGACAAAATCAAAAACAAACAACGCGCATGCACAAAATTAAAATCATAAAATAGACAATTTGATAAGAAGTCCAAACAAAACACGAAATTAAAATCATAAAATAGACAATTTGATAAGAATTCCAAACAAAACACGAGAAAATAATGGTAATAATCATTCAAAATAGATAAAAATATTTAAATTTTCAATGTCAGCTACTCTCTATGGAATGAGAAGCCTCGGAACGTCTCTCGAGATTTTGCGAGATTTGTCAGCCACAACAAAATATCTAATTTTCTTCGGTTTTCATTTTTTTAACCCCAAGAGATATAAGTATAGTTGACAAGCATGAGAAATGACCAAAAGTGGATCTTTTTTTTAATTTGCAGTAGATATCAAATAAATGGATAAAGCTGTTCAGAAGTAGAAGAGATATGCTAATCCCGAAGGAGTTCGACATATTCCGGTTAATCTCGGTAGATAACGAAAAATTTCAGCTAACATCACTGGATACTGACATATTTGACTAACGTTGGTGTACATCGGTACATTTCGGCAAAGTTTAGTGATATCGACATAATATAATCTCAAAAGACATCGCCTACTTCTGGGTGATATCGACATATTTGTTTTTTTTTTCTACGTTGATATCGATTCATTTTATTTAACAACTTCGGTCGGTATAGAAACTTTTTTAGTTACTTCCATGGACATAAATACAATTGGTTAACTTTGGTAAGTATCGACACATTTCGGCTTCCTTCGGTGGAGATAGACAAATTTCAGTTAACTTCGGTGAGCATTGACAGATTTCGGATAATCGCGGTGAGTATCATCTTAAAAATCTCCTATTTGCAACTGCAGGATTGCAAATAAACTTCGAACAATGGATAATAAAACTGTAGAGATATGTAAATGACTACCTGATTATCATAGTACAGGTATAGAGACTATATAAGTGCCCAGGTAGTAAGGGGAGGGGCAGAATACGATACGCGAGTTTTGCGAGTCGGACTTGTGAGATTTGGTTTGTCGTTTATCGTCTATCAGTTGTGTCTTTGTCTTCGTACGAAGCTCAGCCAAAAAATTGAGATGTACTTAGATGCTTAGAATTCCATGGACGTAGTGCGTAATCAACAAAAAACTTTTAAGGATATAAAAACGAAAAGGATACTCACTATTTACATTATTCGGACTATTGTCATCATCTTTGTTGCTATATTTATCACAACGTTTCGACCGTTGTACGCTCCGGCCTTCTTCAGGTGGTTTGAATGTCGAACTGAACCCTTTTTTTCGCTTGCTGGGGTAGACTGTTCTTGTTCCACGTATCATGTCTAATGGACGTCAGTTATCAGTTATCTGTGTTAATCTCCAAGTTCTCCACTGCCTTAAGCAGGTATTGAACTCACAACTCTTTTGGGTCCTGTCACTGGATCTAACGAACGACTTTATCCACTATACCATGCGTACTTAAGGGCATCTGTGTGTGAATTTCTGGATTTATAGACTTAATGTCTTCAGCAACCATCTTTTTTACTAGAGCTCATATTGCAATTTTTGCTGTTATCATTGCATGTTATTTACCAGAGCTCATATTTCAATTTTCGTTCTTATTTTTGCTTTTCTCTGGCACTCCTTATTACTGGTTCCCATACTGTATTCATTTCTATGCTTGGTCGGCCCAGGAGATTTTTGTGGCCTCGCATATGTACTGATTCCTTAAGTTTATGAATTTTCCAATGATGTTCTTTGTCTATGATTTCAAACTGATCCCACAGAGGGCGGTGATCTCCCTTTTCTCTCCATATGTGGTCTGCCACGCCTGATTTTTCCATTTCCCCTCCTTGTTACAGCTTTTTGGTGTTCTTGAAGCCTTACCTTAAGGGGGGGGCTTTTCCCCCCTTTATATTTCTTTCCACAGCTGCACGGGATGGCGTACACACAGTCTTTAGTCATGTTCTCCTGGGGTGGGGGGTCTTACTTGGGAGAGGTATCTGCGAGGTGTCATCCAGATTTTGAACATTCCAACCACCTGAAGAAGGCCGGAGCATACAACGGCCGAAACGTTGTTATAAATATGGCAACAAAAATGAGGACAATAGTCCGAATAATGTAAATAGTGTACATAATACCTCAACTCAGAAATATAGACAGATACAAAAAGGATATTTTTACTCAGAATCAGAAGTGTCTATGATTTCTTGGACATTGTGCGAATGTACGACAGAATGGTTTGTGGGATGCTTGACAGGGGACACATATTGGTTTGAGTTAGTTTGAATCGTTTCCTATCGCTTATAAACCTTTTGCAGTTTATTTAAAACCAGAAATTCTTTTAGATTGTAAGATTTGTTTGGTGATAATAATGATTTAGTGATGCAAGTCTTACTAATTAACCCATAGCTGGGAGTAGAAGACGTGCATTCATACCTTTCTCTAGGATATTTGCTCGTAAGTAAATATAATAAACCCAATAGGATTTGGATCTCGGCTCTTCGATTAAATATTCCAAGCCATTATCCATTACACCACACGCACATCTAAGTTTACAGAACCTATTATTCCCAAGCGGTCACCCATCTAGGAACTGAATAGGATCGATGTTCCTTAAATTCGGTGATCGTACGGGAACCGGTGTTTCAACATGATGAGGCCGATATCTACAGATATTGGTAATGTCTACAAGGGAGAGGCGGTTGTGATGAGCCAGGATTTGTTCACGTCCTGCATACGCATATAAAAGAAGAAGAATAAAGGTTAAAGTAACATCAAATTTATAAAGAAAAAAATACTGTTAATGCTTCGGGGTTGCTTCATAGTTGAGAGAGTCATTTAGTTCCCATTACTCGAGTTGAGGTAAAAACACACGAACAACTGGTATTCGAATGCTTATCTTTTTAGGTCAGCATGTTCTCTTCATTTGAAAGACTTGCGCTACACAAGCTTACTGTGTCCTATTTGATTTTTTTGTCGTACTACATGTCGATATTTACGTTTTAATGACACAATTGTAAATAATGACATCTTTTTACGACAAGTATAGCATGCATCAACAAGATTCCAAGTAGCTAACATGAAGTTAAAGATCTTTTTTAAGCATCAAAAATCTCACTTCGATATTCTTTTAATTTCCAAGTCCTTCTTCTTCAATATTTTTCTTACTTTTTCCAAATTTCCACCTTATTTCTTGTTCACTTCATTTTTCTCTTGCTATGTTTCTTCTTCTTCTTCTTCTTCTTCTTCTTCTTCTTCTTCTTCTTCTTCTTCTTCTTCTTCTTCTTCTTCTTCTTCTTCTTCTATCCTCCATTTTGTTTCTGTTCGTCTTTTTTCTCCTTTTTTCTCTTTTTTCTTCACTTTTCTTCTTTCCCTGCTTATTATTAGTCTTCATCCAACTTTTTTCTTTCTTTCTTTCTTTCTTTCTTTCTTTCTTTCTTAATCTTTCTTCTTCATCTCCTTCTTCTTCTTTTCCCCTTTTCTTCACGTTTCTTCTTCTTAATCTTTCTTCCTCTTAACCACTTTTTTCTTTTCTTATTCAACTTTTTGTTTTTCTACATCCTTTTTCACCTTCTTTTCTTCTTCACTTTTTTTCTTGCACTTCTTGGTTTCATCTACCTCTTCTTTCTTTCTTTCTTTCTTTCTTTCTTCTTCACCTTTCTTCTTCCTAACCTCTTTTGTTCTTCGTCTTATTCTTCCCCTCCTTTTTCCTTCTTCTTTTTGCTCTTTTTCTTTTTCCTTTTTTCTTCAGCTATTCTTTTTAAATTCCGGCCCTGCCACACGGCCAATGGCGTTGAAAGTCTTCGTCAGTATCTATTATCATTACAGAAAAACTTTGCCGGCACATCGTCCCATTAAAAAAAAATCAACTGCATTGAGTAATAAAAAACTACAGAAATCCTTGACAGAAAATCCATATGCACAAGAGTGCCCGGATGAAACAAGTCCTGGTAGATTTCACTCTCGCACTTTGGTGACATTTCTCGGGATGCAGACTCGTCTCCTTGACTACATACTTGGAATGAATGAATAAATATGTAAGCAAATAAGTAAATGTCTTGGAAATGCGAGCCCGTATTGCTATGAACCTTAGGCTTCATGGTTAGCAGAACGCTATATTCATTCGTCCCCGGTGTTTTGAGAGAAACGAAGCCCGTTCTTTGGTCGCGATAAAATCCGAGGAGAACACCGACACTAAATCTCTTTTCAGAAACATGATAGAACTTGATTTGACAGCGTACACCACCCCGACTCCCGTCACAGGGTCTACAAGCGAGTCCTCAAAAGTAGCCATCTTGATCACCCTGACAGACATGGAAGACCAAGGAAATAAGCGGAATTGCTTTTATGTTTCGAAGTTTTGGCATCTTTCTTTCTTGCTTCTTTTCTCTCTTGAATGGGCATTTGGAACGAAAAAGAGGTAGAAGAAAAAGAGAGGTGAAGAATAAGCAGAGAAAGGAGGAGGAGAAGAGGAAAAAGAAGGAAGGAAAGAAAAAGAAGGAAGTTAATAGAAAGAGACAAAGGAAAGATATGGAGAAGAGTAATAGGTAGAGGAAGAAGCAAGAGGAAGAGAAGAAAAAAGAAGCCGGGATAAGAAGGAAGGAGGAAGAAAATAAAAGGGAGGAAAATAAGGGAGAGGATAAAGAGCAGAGAAGGAGGAGGATTGAGAAAGAGGAGAGTAAGGAAAGGAAGAGGAGAAAAACAGAGGTGGGAGAAGAAGGAGATACCAAGAGAGGAGGAAGAGATTAAAAGGGCGGATGAGTATAAGAAGCCGGAAGAGGTGGGGAAGAAAGATTGATTTTTTTATGGTTTATCAATCTTTTTCAGGTTATCTAAAGCCAGAAAACAGTTTTAGATAGTAAGAAATTTTCAGAGATAATAAGGATTTACTAATACAGGTCTTAGTATTTATTGTATGGGAGTAAATTGTCGCTATCGACACTAGTTTGAAGAGACAACGCCAGTGAATAAACACGGGCGAACACATTTTGAATAAGTAGATCACGTTATCATAAAGAAACCCCATAGAGAGTATCGTGATGACTAACCCATCATTCTTTCTACTCTATACTCTATTACCATACGGATCGCTATTCTCTACACTATTCTCCATAGTGATCACTATACGGATCACTATTTCTATTCTGTCCTGATTTACTATACAATTTGCTTTTTTTTATACTATTCTCTATACTGATCACTATACGGATCACCATTTCTGTTCTATCCTCTATTACTATACGGTTCGCTATTCTCTATACTATTATCTATACTGACAACTATAAGGATCACTATTTCTATTCTATCCTGTATTATCATACGGTTCGCTCTTCTCTATACTATTCTCTATACTGATCACTATACGGATCGCCATTTCTGTTCTATCCTCTATTACTATACGGTTCGCTATTCTCTATACTATTCTCTATACTGAACACTATAAGTATCACTATTTCTATTCTATTCTGTATTATCATACGGTTCGCTATTCTCTATACTATTCTCTATACTGACAACTATAAGGATCACCATTTCTGTTCTATCCTCTATTACTATACGGTTCGCTATTCTCTATACTATTCTCTATACTGATCACTATACGATCACCATTTCTGTTCTACCCTCTATTACTATACGGTTCGCTACTCTCTATACTATTCTCTATACTGTTTACTATACGGATCACCTTTTCTACTCTATCCTCTATTACTAATAGATCACTATTCGGTGGTTACTTTTCGAACTAGTATTATCGAGCAAGTACTATTAGTGCGAGTGTTATTCGAAGGCGTCTGAAACCAGCATTGTTCAACGGCGTTATTATAGTTGTATCTGCGATTACAAAGTCTCTATTGCAACTAGCATTACGAAAGTGACAACGAGTGTTCGTTGCCATTACAAAAGTGTCAACGAGTGTTCGGTGACATCCCAAAACTAATTAACCCATAGCTGGGGAAAGAAGAGATTCATAAAGGATATTTGCGCTTAATAAACCCGACTGGAATTAGAAAACGGCTCACCGATTTTCAATTCCGATCCGTTAACCATTACACCACCTGTATAGCCAAGCATACTGCATATATTATTCTCAAGCAGTCATTATCTAGGTTTGGTTTGGCTTGATTTATGGCATATCAACACCTCAATGTGTTATTTAATGCCGACAAGATTTTTAATTGCTGTTAATTTTTTCTTCAAAAACTTATTGTTGATAATAATTTTTTTTTAGAAAAACGTATTGCTGGTATTAAAACGTATTTTTACACTTTCATAGTGTTTTGACCCCAGTTTTGCATTTAAGTATTTGCCCATAGCTGGGACCCTAACAGGTACTACCACCCCGGTTCAGGGTGTACTTGGAAACAGCAGCAATTAAGAGGCGGTTCCACGCACCTCAAAGCCTCCTGATCAGGGGCCCTACTGTTGGATGTAGTTTATCGTCTTACCCAGGATACTGCTGTGGCTTATCATCATACTCAGGGCGGTCATTATCTAGGTACTGGTCGGGATCAAGTAGGCTTAACTTCGGTGATCGCACGACCACATGTGTTCCAGTGTGATATGGCCCAAATCCGAAGAAAGAGTAGAGCAAAAAGAAAGAGGAGGAGAATAAGAAGGAAAGGAGGAGGAAGAAAAGAACAATAGCTGATGTTATTTTACTGTATTTTTTTTATGCTTCAGTATAATACACGATATTTTGCAAGGCTAAAGGACTAGTTTGTAAGATTCCTCAATGTGCAGGTATATAATTCGATCGTTATATGTAAAGTCACGAAGTAAGATAGGCGTTGACTCATACGTCGACCATAAAGTTGCCATGATGAAGCAGAGGCCAAAAGAAAGCTACTTATGGAAGAAGAGAAGTGACACTACCGTTAAGTCTACTTTATTGCACTCTCCACAATTTTCTCTTTTCCACCTTGATAACGTAAAAAGAATTCTAATGTTATTTCCTAATTTTATATTCGTTATATTTCCAAATTTATATTTTTTATATTCACAAATGTTATATTCTTTATACTTCCAAATTTCATATTATTTTATTTCAAAATTTGAAAATCCTCTTATTCCCAAATTTTATATTCTACATATTTACCAATTTTATATACTTTATATTTCCAAATTTTATATTCTATACATTTCTAAATTTTATATTCTTTATATTCACTATTTTTATATTCTTTATCTTTCCAAATTTTATATTATCTATATTTCCTAATTATATATTTTTTATATTCCTAAACTTTATATTCTTTATATTCCCAAAATTTATATTCTATATATTTCCAAATTTGAGATACTTTGTATTCCCAAATGTTATATTCCAAAATTTTATATTCTACATATTTCCAATTTTATATACTTTATATTTCCAAATTTTATATACTTTATATTTCCAAATTTTATATTCTATAAATTTCCAAATTTTATAGTCTTTATATTCACTAATTTTATATTCTTTATATTTCCAAATTTATATTCTTTATATTCCCAAATTATATTTTCTTTACATTCTCAAATTTGAGATTCTTTGTATTCCCAAATTTTATATTCGACATATTTCTTAATTTTATGAACTTGTATTTCTTAATTTTAGGTACTTTATTTTTCCAAATCTTATATTCGATTTATTTCTAAATTTTATATCTTTTATATTTCTTAACTTTATATTTTCTAATTTTATATTCTTTTATATTCCCAAATTTTATATTTTTTGTATTTCCGAATTTTCTTTTCTTTATATTCCCAAATTTTATGTTGTTTATATTCCCAAATGTTTTCATATTTCCAAATTTTATATTCTTTATTTTCAAAATTTTATATTCTATATATTTCTTAATTTTATATACTTTATATATCCAAATTTTATATACTTTATATTCTCAAATGTTATATTCTTTATATTTCCAAATTTGTATACTTTATATTCCCAAATTTTATATTCTTCATATTTCATAATTTTATATACTTTATATTTTGTTAATTTTATATTCTTTATATTCCCAAATTTTATATTTTTTGTATTTTTAAATTTTCTTTTCTTTATATTCCCAAATTTTATGTCGTTTATATTTCCAAATTATATATTTTTTATATTTCCAAATATTATATTTTCATATTTCCAAATTTTATATTCTTTATATTCCGAAATCTTATATTCTATATATTTCTTAATTTTATATACTTTATATATCCAAATTTTATATACTTTATATTCCCAAATGTTATATTCTTTATATTTCCAAATTTGTATACTTTATATTCCCAAATTTTATATCTTCATATTTCAGAATTTTATATACTTTATATTTTGCTAATTTTCTTTTCTTTATATTCTTTAAATTTCCAAATTTATATTCTTGCATATTTTATGTTTGATGTCATGAGATATTTTTGCAGCATCTATATTTCATAGCGCAAAAATACGGCGAGCGTTAGACAAGGATTTGTCTTCTCATCCAACTTATTCATTTTTCCGGTGATCCTGAGATAAGTAGAAATCCTATCAGAATTCATTATTGGTGGGCACATTGTTAACAACATAAGATATGCAGATGAAATGTGAGCAATGATGAAGTTTTAGAGAAGATTGAAACTAAAGGATACTTATATATGACATCAGAAAGAAATTTCTACGGCACATAATGAGGAAAGTGGGCTTGGAAACTATTCTACTCACAGGATAGATTGAAAGCAAGACAGATAGAGGGAAAACAACGTATAACCTACTTAGGGAGCTTGAGTAAATGGATAGCGGAACAAAAAGACAGAAATTATTAAGAGCTACAAAGGACAGGAAATTGTGGAGAGCCATGATCACCTAAGTCCTTATGGGTCACGGCACATAGAAGAAGAAGAAGAAGAAGAAGAAGCAGCAGCAGCAGCAGCATATACTGAAGAGGAGAAGTAAAGTTACCGGTAGGTTTACTAACAACATTGTAGGTGACAAATTCTTTCAGTATAGTAATCTGAATCAAGGTTTTTTTTTAACGATTCACACTAAACAAGGCAATGATGCTAATATGACACAAGTGAGGTTACAGGGAATAAAAGTGAACGAGAAAACTTTAAAAGTAACCGGAAACCCAATCCTAAACAGGAAACAAGAGATAAACCGGACGATAGGCGAACGTATCTAATAAATTTTTTGTACAAGTTCTGCTTTTTTTTTTTTTTTGTTTTACGGCATATCAACCTCAATGGGTTATTTGTCAAGATTTTTATTGCTGGTAATATTAAAAAAAAAAAAATATTGCTGGTAATATTTAATTTCTTCAAGAATTTCTGGTAATAATGTATAGATGGTAATAATTTTTCCTTAAAAAGTTTATTGCTGGTATTAAACCTATTTTTATATTTTCATAGTGTTTTAACCACAAATTGTGAGTTAACTATTTACGCATTGTTGGGACCCTAACAGGTGCTACCACTCCGGGTCACGAAGGACCTAGGCAGATCATTATTTAAGAGGTGGTTTGACGTTAATGAAAATCTCCTGATCAGAGGCATTTCTGTAGTTTATTCAGGACGCAGAACCTAGTTTAACGACTTACGCAGGACGCCGGATGTAGATTATCGTCTTACGCAGGACGCCGGATGTAGATTATCGTCTTACGCAGGACGCCATATGTAGATTATCGTCTTACGCAGTACGCCAGATGTAGTTTATCGTCTTACCCAGGCGCAGGATGTAGTTAATCGTTTTACCCAGATCGTCGGGTGTAGTTTATCGTCTTACCCAGGACGCCGGATGTAGATAATCGTTTTACCCAGGACGCCGCATGTAGTTTATCGTCTTATCCAGGACGCCGGATGTAGTTTATTGTCTTACGTAGGACGCCGGATGTAGATTATCGTCTTACGCAGGACGCCGGATGTAGTTTATCGTCTTACGCAGGACGCCGAATGTAGATTATCGCCTTACGCAGGACGCCGGATGTACTTAATCGTCTTACTCAGGATGCCGGATGTAGTTAATCGTCTTACCCAGGACTCCGGATGTAGTTTAACGTCTTACCCAGGACGTTGGATGTAGTTTATCGTCTTATCCAGGACGCCGGATGTAGTTTATCGTTTTATCCAGGACGCCGGATGTAGTTTATCGTCTTATCCAGGACGCCGGATGTAGTTTATCGTCTTACTCAGGACGCCGGATGTAGTTTAACGTCTTACTCAGGACGCCGGATTTAGTTTATTGTTTTAACCAGGACGAGTATACCTTCTGTGTTTCTGAGAGAAAAGTTCAACATCAACAAGTTATGGCTAAATATATACAAGTGAGCTACTCGATTTTAATATTTAAGAATATGACAAATAATTTCGCTACAGAAAGGCTTTGAAAATGATTTTCATTGTTCTGGTTAATTAATACAAGGTTTACTGATAGAAGAGTGTGAGTATATGTTTTCGCTGTTTCGCCTACTTTAGTCCAGTCGCAGGGGATCCGACTCTCCAGGCACTACCTTTCTCTCGGTATGACTTGGTACCTGAAGCGTCTCCAAAAATGTTCAATGTGCGCTGTGATTTTCTCTTTTAATCTGGCCATGTGTCACATTGAATTCGATTAGGTGTTGGGGGTAAACCAATAGCCAATATCGATCAAAGGTTTGTGGTATCACCCTTGATTTAATAATAAGTAAGTTTCATGCCTTATTTGATTTAAACAACTTCTACTGAATTAAGTGTCTACAAGAATTTTACCCATGGCATACAATTTTTTGAAGAGGGGTTACCTAAATTTTCAAATCCACCATTAGGCAACAACGTAGATTATCTATCTATCTATCTATCTATCTATCTATCTATCTATCTATCTATCTATCTCAGTCTGTTAATATCTATCTATCTATCTATCTATCTATCTATCTATCTATCTATCTATCTATCTATCTCAGTCTGTTAATATCTATCTATCTATCTATCTATCTATCTATCTATCTATCTATCTATCTAGGCACATCCACTGAATTTTCAACAGCTAAGGATTAAAAAGAGGAAGGAAAGAAAAAAAGTTAAGAGAAAGAAACTAACAAACACTAACTGAGCAGCAATAAAAAAGACATGGAGATAATTTAATGGGGACAAACACTAACTGAGTAGCAATAAAAAACACGTGGAGATAATTTAATGGGGACAAACACTAACTGAGTAGCAATAAAAAAGACATGGAGATAATTTAATGGGGACAAACACTAACTGAGCAGCAATAAAAAAGACACGGAGATAATTTAATGGGGACGAACACTAACTGAGTAGCAATAAAAAAGACATGGAGATAATTTAATGGGGACAAACACTAACTGAGTAGCAATAAAAAAGACATGGAGATAATTTAATGGGGACAAACAGTAACTGAGCAGCAATAAAAAAAGACACGGAGATAATTTAATGGGGGCGAACACTAACTGAGTAGCAATAAAAAAGACATGGAGATAATTTAATGGGGACAAACACTAACTGAGTAGCAATAAAAAAGACATGGAGATAATTTAATGGGGACAAACAGTAACTGAGCAGCAATAAAAAAAGACACGGAGATAATTTAATGGGGACGAACACTAACTGAGTAGCAATAAAAAAGACATGGAGATAATTTAATGGGGACAAACACTAACTGAGTAGCAATAAAAAAGACATGGAGATAATTTAATGGGGACAAACAGTAACTGAGCAGCAATAAAAAAGACACGGAGATAATTTAATGGTGACGAACACTAACTGAGTAGCAATAAAAAAGACATGGAGATAATTTAATGGGGACAAACACTAACTGAGTAGCAATAAAAAAGACATGGAGATAATTTAATGGGGACAAACAGTAACTGAGCAGCAATAAAAAAGACACGGAGATAATTTAATTGGGACGAACACTAACTGAGTAGCAATAAAAAAGACATGGAGATAATTTAATGGGGACAAACACTAACTGAGTAGCAATAAAAAAGACATGGAGATAATTTAATGGGGACAAACAGTAACTGAGCAGCAAAAAAAAAAGACACGGAGATAATTTAATGGGGACGAACACTAACTGAGTAGCAATAAAAAAGACACGGAGATAATTTAATGGGAACAAACACTAATTGAGCAGCAATAAAAAAAAGACATGGAGTTAATTTAATGGGGACAAACAGTAACTGAGCAGCAATAAAAAATACATGGAGATAATTTAATGGGGACAAACACTAATTGAGCAGCAATAAAAAAAGACATGTAGATAATTTAATGGGGACAAACACTAATTGAGCAGCAATAAAAAAAGACATGGAGATAATTTAATGGGGACAAACACTAACTGAGCAGCAATAAAAAAGACATAGAGATAATTTAATGGGGACAAACAGTAACTGAGCAGCAATAAAAAAGACGGAGATAATTTAATGGGGACGAACACTAATTGAGCAGCAATAAAAAAGTCATGGAGATAATTTAATGGGGACAAACACTAACTGAGCAGCAATAAAAAAGACATAGAGATAATTTAATGGGGACAAACACTAACTGAGCAGCAATAAAAAAGACGGAGATAATTTAATGGGGACGAACACTAATTGAGCAGCAATAAAAAAAGACATGGTTCAGTGTAAAGGGGACAAAGACTAAATAATGAGTAATAAAAAGACATGGGCACATTCTAAAGGAGACAAAATCTAACTGAACAATAAAGAAAAGACATGGACAAAGTGTAAACGGTAAAACACTAACTGAGAAGTTTTAGAAAGATATGAATACAGTGTAAAGGAGACAAATACTAACTGAGCAGCAATAAAGAAGACATGGACAAAGTGTAAACGGACACACCAACAGTGCAGTAAAAATGGATACAGTTTAAAGAGGACAAACTCTAACTGATCAGTAAAAAAAGGCATGGACACAGTATCAAGGGGACAAACACTAACTGAGAAGTATTAAAAAAGACATGAACACTGTTCAAAGGAGACAAACACTAACTAGGCAGTAAAAAAGGGCATGAACACAGTGTAAAGGAGACAAACATTAACTGAGCAGCAATAAAAAGCCACAGTAGAAAGGGGGATAAACTGAACAGTAATAAAAAAATATATGGACACATTTTAAAGGGGATAAACACTAACCGAACAGAAAAGAAATGACATGGGCATCGTGTAAAGGAAAAAAAAGGCATGGACAGAGTTTAAAGGGGACAAACACTAAATGAACAGTAAAAAATAGACATGGACACAGTGTAAAGGGGACAAACACTAACTGAACATTAATACAAAAGACATGGAAAAAATTTAAAAGAGAAAAACCCTAATTGAGTAGCAATAAAAAGACATGACACAGTGTAAAGGAGACAAAGACTAAATCAAGAGTAATAAAAAGACATGGACACATTGTAAGGGAGACAAACACTAACTGACCAGTAATAAAAAAAGATATGGACACTGTTTAAAGGGAAAAACACTAACTGAATAGTAATAAAAGACGTGGATACAGTGTAAAGGAGACAAACCTTAGCGGAATATTAATAAATAATGACGTAGATCAGTGTGAAGAGAACAAACACTAATTGAGCCGCTACAAAAAACAAAAAAAACAAACAAAACAAAACATAGACACAGTGTAAATGGCACAAAACTAACTGAACAGCAATAAAAAGACATGTGCACAGTGTAAAAGGGGCAAACACTAACTGTATCTTAGTAAAAAAAAGATATACACAGTGTAAATGGGAAAAAAACTAACTGAACTGTAAAAAATGACTTTGGCACAGTGTAAAAGGGACAAAAACTAATTGAACAGTAATATAAAAGTCTTGGACATAATGTAAATATATGCAAAATATTAAGTGGACAACACTAATTGAATAGTAATTAATAAGAATTGAACACAGTATGAGCAATAACTGAGCAGTAATAAAAAAGACTTGGACAAAGTCTAAATGTGACATACGTCAAATCAGCAGTAATACAAATGCCTTGGAGACAGTAGAAAGAGAATAAACACTAACCGAACAGTAATAAAAAGACATAGACACTGTAAAAGGGATAAACACTAACCGAACAGTAATAAAAAGACATAGACACTGTAAAAGGGATAAACACTAACCGAACAGTAATAAAAAGACATAGACACTGTAAAAGGGATAAACACTAACCGAACAGTAATAAAAAGACATAGACACTGTAAAAGGGATAAACACTAACCGAACAGTAATAAAAAGACATAGACACTGTAAAAGGGATAAACACTAACCGAACAGTAATAAAAAGACATAGACACTGTAAAAGGGATAAACACTGATCTGTAATAAAAATGAATTGAACACCAGGTAATAAGACAACCGCTAACTGAGCAGCAATAAAAAACACTTGGCAAAGTCTAAAGGGGACACACTGCAGCCGAGCAGTAATAAAAATACTTGGACAAAATATAAAGGGGACAAACAGTAACTGAGCAGTAATAATAATGACTTGGGAACAGTGTAAAGGGGACAAACACTAACTGAGCAGTAATAAAAATAACTGAACATAGTGTATATGTTCAGTTATTTTTATTACTGCTCAGTTAGTGTTTGTCCCCTTTACACTGTGCCCAAGTCATTATTATTACTGCTCAGTTACAGGGGACAAACACTAATTGAGTAGTAATAAAGAAAGACTTAGACACCTTGTAAAAGGGACAAACATTAACTTAGCATTATTAAAATAGACATAGACACAGTGTAAAGGGGACAAGCACTAACTGAGCAGTAATAAAAAACAAACTAGGACGCAGTGCAAATGGGACAAGCACTAACTGAGTAATCATAAAAAAGACATGAACACAGTGTAAAGAGGACAAGCACTAACTGAGATGCAATAAAAAGTTACTTGGCACAGTGTAACGTGGACAAACACAAACTGAACTTTAACACAAAAGACTTGTCTACAGTGTAAAAGGGATAAGCACTAATCTTTCTTTTTACATTTGAAATAGCTAGATATAACCGTAAGTTCTATGCTAAAAGATCTTCTGTCGCACTTCTCGCTTGTGGAAATATTTTCAGGCTTCTTTCTTTCCAATCAACTTTGATCTTCAAAAATGTAAACGTGATGTCAATTGTTATCTTCTGTCGTCTTAATTCCCGTTCTTTCATTCTTCTCTGTCATTATTGATGTTCTTTCTCATATTGTCTCCCACACAGTAGTCTTCTGCATCTTAGTGACTTTATTCCCTTGTTTGGAGTGATATTATTTTAAAAAAAAGTAAAAGTAAAATGACAATTAAAATTTTAATTTTTTTAAATTTATTTTTTATTCCCATTTACTCTGTGTTTTTTTTTCCGTCAGTCCATTTGCCAAACACGAATTATTTAGTTTGACCTTTTACAATTGTGCCCAAAATTGATCAAAAGTTTTATCCAAATTTAATATTTGTATCTTTTGAGCCGTATATGTAATATAGTTCGTTCTTCTTCGAAGCCATTTTTTTCCTTTCTGGAAATAAAAATGCATTCAAATGACGAAAATGTTTCTAGAATTGAATCCGACCATCTTTATTTCTATGATGACATATTTTATAGGAACACAGCGTGGTTGAGAAAATGAGTGTAACTCGATTTACAAAATCGTCTCACGTAGACATTAATCTTTTTCTATTTCTCTTACTTTCTCTCGCAAATTCTCGCTTTTGAAACTCTCTCTCTCGGCTTCTTGCTTTTTAGATTGTATTAATCTTCAAAAATGAAAATGCATTGTTAATCGTTATCTTCTGTCTTCTTAATTCTTGTTTTCTTTTTTTTCATATTCTCTCACAGTAATTTCTTGTTCTTAGCGCCTTTATCGCCATGCTTAGGGTGAAATGATAAAAAATATTCCTTGTCCTTTCTAAATGTGATGGACCGTGGCTCACCACATCTTCCCATCTTTTGTAGGTATGAACAATGCTTACTCCCTTTCCCTGTTCAGCAATTCATTCACACATTCTCGTTAGGTAAGTTTTTTACAGTTACCCTCTGAGAGACTTACCTTCCTATGAGTGTTAGATTCTCCAAGCCACCTTTCTCATCATGTGTTTTAGAAATTTCAACTGTCTTCTCTTTGTTTCCATTTTCTTTAAAACTACTTCATTGCTAACATTCTTCCTCCATGATATTCTGATCATCCTACTGTAGAACTACATCATTATTGCTTCAAGTCTACTTTTATATATGTGAAAATTATCCAGCATCCACTGCCATAATGGAGGATTGATATTACATCGGAGTTTAGCACCATTTTCTTTGCTTTTTTTTTTGCCTTTAACGTTCATTGCTTTAATTTTAACTTTGTCTTAACTTTGCTTGTAACCATTTTTGCTTCGAACTTTCTTTGCTTCTAAGTTGGATCTTTGCTTAGATTTTGTAATAAACCTGAAATCTTATTAATTCTTTCGCATCTAACTCATCAAAATAATTAAATGACTCCATAAAGTGCATATGTCAAGGTTATTGCATTTAAATTTAATTTTAAAAGTTTAAAATTACAGCATTCCAACATTTTTCAGCGTTTCTTTTCTGTACGTAATTGTAACACAGGCATGAGTTTTTTTTATATTCCCTTTCCTCTCCCTAGATATATATAATTCCATTAAAACAAAAAAGAAAAACATAACTTTAGTCAGAAAGGACGAAACGCGTCACACAAAACTGTTTACGCCATGTCATTAAATTTGCTAACACATACACTATACATTATATATATATGTGTGTGTGAATATAAAATGGAATTGCCGCAAGCGCTCGGATATAGAGAACATTTGATATTTTTTGACAAACTTTAAATCCAGAAAAGAAGACACTCAAACCAACACAAAAATTAAATAATAAACACAATCGCAGTATCTTTTCAGTAGTCTTTAATGAAACTTGTATAAGAGAGGGGTTGCTGCCCAAATACACACACACACACACACACACACACACACACACACAAACACACACACACATATATATATATATATATTTATTTTAAACATGTTGTGTTGAATGTCAAAGATAACATAGTCTGAAAAAATAGTTTAAAAGAAAAGATGCTGCCAAATTACACACACACACACACACACACACATATATATATATATATATATATATATATATATATATATATATATATATATACTAGACTCTACTGACGTACAAGTGTGCTAGATTTTTTTAAAACCGAACAGCCAGCTTATGTTCCTATCAATTCTAATTGCGAGGGAGGTCAAATGTGGGACATATTAAAAAAGATATGAACTGAGCAACGCTATCATGTCTTTGCATGTACATTGTTGAAGTCAGATAGATAGATAGATAGATAGATAGATAGATAGATATTAGTCGTCAATATGTATATATATATTTCCATGAGGATAAAATCCAGGTAGAACTCAATGTAAAAGACAGAGCAAGAATATAATACATAAAAGTCACAAACACTAATATTCCATGGTTATAATTGATTACATTGGAATCGTAATCATGATTCAATTCATCAGACCAATAAAGGCATGAACTGAGCAACGCTATCATGACGTTGCATGTACATTGTTGAAGTCAGTCGACGTACAAGTGTGCTAGTTGTTTTAAAAAGACTTAACAGCCAGCTTATGCTGTTTTTTAAAAATGCTTTTAGTTCAGGAAACTTTTCTGGTTTCTGAGAAGAATTTGAAAAAAAAAACATGTCCACTGTGTTGCTCGTGCTTTCTTCTTTCATACATCCTTATGAAAACGTATACACAAACACAAGAGACAGATAACAAGATAGAGCGGGAGGTAGTCAAAAGAAAGCATGTATAAAATTACTTTTTGACTCCATGTAAAAACATTTTGGAGGTTAATTTTAATCATTCGTGTTTTACATTAAAACAGTTTTATAAGAGCAAAGATATTTAACAATGGCTGATCCCAAGGTCCAAAGTTGAAAGTACAGCCTCTCGGAGTAAAGTTAAAAAGACGGACATTTTCATTTTAAAATACTGTAATTTGAAAACAGTATTTTTTTCTCATTTGAAATGAGCTATTGAAAATTAGAGGGTTGTGTCCCTTTAAGTTGAAAAAGTGTAATACAGTGACATACTTACATTCGAATTTATTATGTAGATATATGACGGTTATCATATGAAATCATATTATTATTCTATGTCTCGTCCCTTTAGGGCATTGCTGATCATGGCTCTCCTCAACTTTCTATCTGTGTGTCACTTCACTGTTCTACCCCGTGTGGCTTTCTCCCTTTGCTAAGACCTCCGACCCACCATCCATTCACACTAGCCCGTCAGGAAATTGGCTCGCGACCTTCCTCCATTTCTCTTGTCCTTCAATATTCCTACTGAGGGTTAACTTTTTCAAGCCCTCCTTCCTCATTATGTGTCCAAGGATCCTTTTCCTGATTTTGAGTAGGAGTGTTCATTCTATTACCAATGTCTTAAAGACTTCTTCATCCATGGAATTTTCAGTATCTTTCTGTAGAACCACAATTTTGATGCTTGTTTTTTTTTTCCTAATCCTTCAGGAAATTGTCCATCATTCACTGCCATATAAAAGGATCAATGGCACATAGCCATCCAGCACTTTTTGCTTCGTTTCTAAGGAAATTCTACCGTTTCTCAGCTCTTTCGCTAATCCAATGCCTGTTCGGATTTTGCTGTCGCGTTTTCCATTCTCTGTTAAAATCCTTTCTGGATATTTAAATTACAACACCTGCTTGATGCTTATATCTCCAAATCGTAACTAGCATCGCGAGCTTTTTCTTTAGCTGATGACTATACTGTCGCAGTTAGCTCCTCCTCATTTCCTTAACCCTTCAACAGGGGTCTCTCTTTCCACGGATTCGCACACGTGCGGCCAGCTGCCTCGACTGGGGCCGCAACCTCGCGCGTGAGGCGAGGTAAAAAAACCTTCTCTTCCTTTTTACTTATTCCACTATGTGACCTCTCACACAAACTGTGTTTTCCGTATTCTGGGAACACGCTAAAAACAAAATACACATCCGTACGGACACTCAACACACACACAATAACTTCTCCATACAAATACTCTGCAACTTTCCATGTCTTCAATGTATTTGTAATTCGTGTATTAATCTATTTGTTATTAATATATTTTTGTTTACATACATGTATATCGGTCTCGTTTGTTTCTTTATCTTCTTTGGACTCCATTATAGTCCAACATTCCTATGTAGCTGGACCGTCCAGCGGGAAGACTTAACCTAGAGATACATCCACATCTCCTCTCTCTCACACTTCACCCCCACCACGCGGTCCACTACAATACTGTCTGCTTTTAGTTGATATTCTTTTTTCTCGATTTCTTCTACTAGTCTGGCAGAGAGGTACTGTAGTTGCCTTTTCGACCACCAACACAGTGTCATCTGCGTACTTTATACTGTTAAAATTACACTCCCCGGTAATAAATCCTGTTAGGGTCTCCAGCTCCCTTAAGATGCCGTCGCTGTATAAATCTGGAAAGAAGTCGCATCCTTCTGTTACGTCCTTTCTATTTTTTTTATAGCTACTCAATTTATTTTACATCATGTCAAAAACACTGTTAATTTATTAACAGGAAACTTATAAGCATGACAAGACACAGATTATTTCATAGGTTAATCTTATTTTAAGCATAAATCGAAGTTCTGATTTCTAACGTAATTTAAAAAAATACCTGTCATTTCTATGTCTACTTACAGTTACATTTTAAACATAGAATAAGGTATTTGAAATTTTGTTAAGCCGGATTAGGCTCATCTAAAATTATCTAAGGCTAAAAAAATAATGCCTAATGCAGTGGTTCCCAAATATTTTTTTTCTCTGGTCGCAATTTCGAAATGAAGATTTGTTCACTCTTCAACACATTTTATTTGATATAAAGTACATAAAAAAAAATAACAACAAAAAACAGAGATGATAAAAGGGAGATAACCGGGGATTTAATCATTGATAACTCCCTCCTCCAATTTGTAGAACCTAGTTACTATAGTTAGACTTGATATAATGCAAAAATATCACAATGAAAAAAATCGGCCAATAATTATTTAGAACTATTTATACTGGGAGTCAGGCATGCAATTACAAGTAATCCATAATAATATTTTAAATTTTCGGCATATGAATTTTTTTAACTGTCTCTAAATCTTTGATTGCCTTTCAATCATTCCGCCTCTCCTGCTATCCTCTCCAGCTGCACCTAGGGGGCGCACCGCACTGTTTGGGAACCACTAGTCTAATGGCTGTATCCTTGAATACTGACCACCTTGTTCATATGTCGTCAAATTTTTACATACTGCATTCTATTCGTGTATAAAGTTGCGTAAATATTCATTATAGTAACGTTTTTCATTAGTAAAATAGTCCTTCAAGACCCCCTATCACTTATTTTTCCATTCCCTAAGTTCCCCGTTCCACGTTCCTCTATCGATTCACACACACACTCCTCAGGTAGGTGACCCGAAAAATCAGTAGACATACCTGCGAAATGATGAAAATTAAGTCGACGCTATCATACAATATTATTATTATTAGTGGTTATTGAACATATCTAGTGTTAGAATTCTCAGTGTTAATCAGTTTGTCACAATGGACATTTGGATGCATTTGTTGTTACCTAAACCGTATCCATAATATTTCTTCTTCTTCTTCTTCTTCTTCTTCTTCTTCTTCTTCTTCTTCTTCTTCTTCTTCTTCTTCTTCTTCTTCTTCTTCAATAATTATTTTGTCAATACTTCTTTTTCTTCAATAATCGTTAAATATTTCTTCAATACTTCAACTTCTTCTACTTCAGTACTTCTTCAATACTTCTTCTCAACACTTCTTTGTTTCTTTCTTTTTTCAATACTTCTATATATTATTCATACCTCTTCAATAGTTATTCTTCAATAAGTCTTCTTATTCAATACTCCTTCAATAATTTTCTTCTTCAATGTTTCTCCAATTCTTCTTCTTCTTCTTCTTCTTCTTCTTCTTCTTCTTCTTCTTCTTCTTCTTCTTCTTCTTCTTCTTCTTTCTACTTCTTCTTCAAAACATTTTCAACGTTTCTTTTTCTTCTTTATCGTCTTCAATATTTCTTATTCCTTGTTTCCCTTACCAGTTTTCTTCCTTTGATAAGCCTCTTGGTCGCCGTCCATACACACAAATAAACCAGGGAGGTGACTCGCTAACTTCCCCCAGCTCTCATGGTTTGGTTTGTTTTGCTTTACGGTATATCAACCCCAATGAGTTATTTAATGCCGACAAGAATTTTATTGCTGGTAATAATTTTTTCTTCAAAATTCATTGCTGGTAATAATGTGTTAATAAAAATGTATTGCTGTTATTAAAACCTATTTTTGCACTTTCATAGATTTTGGACCCCATTTTGGGGGTTAACTATTTACCCGTAGCTGGGACCCTAACAGATGCTACCACCCCGGGTCAAGGTGGACCTGGAAACACCAGAAATAGTTCCATGCTCCTCAAAACATCCTGATCAGAAGTCTTGCTGTCGGATGTAGTTTATCGTCTTACCCAGGACGCCCATCTCTCTTGCCTCAGTAGGCTCTGTGAAAGTTCAGTTTTCTAAGCGTTCCTCCATCATTATGTGTCCAAGTAACTTCAGCTTTCTCTTCCTAATTCAGAGTATAAGTGTTCTACTTGTTACCATTTCCTTTAAGAGTTCCTCGCCTTTTCTCCCCGTCCATATGATTCAAAGTTCTCTTCTATAGAACCGGATTTCTGTTGCCTCCGGTTTTCTCTTCATCTGCCAGGAGATATTTCAGCATTCACTGCCATATAAGAGGACTGATGTTACACAACAGTTTTGCACTCTTTTCTTTGTTTCTAACGAAATCTTTCTGTGCTTTAGTACATTGCTTTCCTTCTGGAAGACATCTTTCGCTATTCCAATGCATTCAGTCTAAATAGTAACAACAAAGACGAGTATCAAAGAAAAAATTAGTCATATAATCAAGATGTTAACTTTCTACACAAGAAAAAAGAGAAAAACGTTTGGAAGGAAACTACAAGCAATGCTAGAAGCAATACTAAAAGAGCGATAAAACTTTGTTGACTTCGGAAGTCTAATTTTTTTCAAGGAACATTTGTAATTTCAAATTTTATACACGTCAAAGCTCTTCCTTTAAAGAATGCCTAATAATTCCTGTATAGAAAAGATTATTTTCGCCATCATTATATGCGTGTGCATTTGTGTGTGGGTTTTATCAGCTAACTTCAGCACGATTGTTGCTGCCGTTCTGTTGGCAAGTTATTTCGTTTTCAATTTGATATCATGGAACCGGGGATATTTTTCCAATAACAATGCTTAACACTGGAAAAATGTTTCTGTTTCTCGTACGCCTGGTGGATTCTTTATCGATTCGGGCTGGGAAGAAGATTGGTTAAGTGCATTCACCTGTGACATCAGAGTATGGTGGTGCATAGCGAAGGTTGAATGGAGAAAAAAAAGGCGGTGATCTGTGAGCGGCGGACATTATATTGCCTGTTAGTTCCACTGGGTCGAAAGATTCCAAAGACGTTTTTGATTCGTTAACGCCAGATGACATGGAATTACCGAGATGTTCATTGCCGATTCTGAGTTTCACCCTGCGGCATCTACTGGAAAACCCTCTTCCATTTTTTTTATTTCACATCCGTTGTTTGTGCTTAGAAGTGATTTTTATTTTATTTTATTTTCCATGATTATCTTGTTTGATCTACGTCAGTTTTATTAAGATTCCATATTTTTAGCTGTGTTTTTGGCCATTAAAATTATTTCTTTATCAATTTCTCTTCTCCGGAGATTTTTAACGAAGTTATTACATATGTTGCTATCAATAAGAATTTTGTCTATATTTCCGAGATGAGGTATTATGTACACTATTTACATTATTCGGACTATTGTTCTCATCTTTGTCGCCATATTTATTACAACGTTTCGTCCGTTGTACGCTCCGGCCTTCTTTATGTGGTTGGAATGTCGGACTGAACCCTTTATTTCGCTCACTGGAGTAGACTGTTCTAGTTCCACGTGCCATATCTAATGGCACATGGCACAGTGGATAAAGGCGTTAGTTAGATCCAGTGACAGGACCCAAAGAGTGTCAGTTCAATACCTAAAGGTGGTGGAGAACCTGGGGAGGGAATTAAGCAGGAGATAACTGATAACTGGCATCCATTAGACATGGCACGTGGAACTAGAACAGTCTACCCCAGTGAGCGAAATAAAGGGTTCAGTTCGACATTCCAACCACCTGAAGAAGGCCGGAGCGTACAACGGACGAAACATTGTGATAAATATGGCGACAAGGATGAGACAGAGGTCCGAATAATGTAAATAGTGTGAATAATAATTTTCTTTTCCCTTTTTACGTATTTTCTATACTTTATTTCTTTTAGCTCTTTTCCCACTTTCCCGGTCTTATTTCCTTTTTAATTCTTCAACTTGTAAGACATATTTCTTTCTTTTATCTGTATTTATTTTTCTAGATGCAGAGTCCTACCATTTAACCTTGGTTCCGCTATTAGTCAATGTCAAAGTCCATAGCGGTAAAATACGGCATTACTTTCCGAACACACTAACCGAAGTGATTAGAAAGTGATTCTTGGACACAGTTTCCAACCGTACTAATTTGGAGATTTGACTTAACATTTATAGTAGTGAAAATAGATAGATATGAATGAACAGATAGATAGATTTGAATGAATCCATTGTAATAGATAGATAGATACAAACAGAGATAGATAGATAGATAGATAACAACAATTGATAGATAAAAACAGCGATAGATAGATAGATAGACAGACAGACAGATAGACAGACAGATAGATAGATAAATAGATATATAGATAGATATCAACATAGATATCAACAGAAATAGATAGAAATAAATAAACAGATAGATAGATAGATGTGAATGAATCCATTGTAATAGAGAGATAGATATCAACAGAGATAGATAGACAGACAGACAAACAGATAGATAGATAGATACATAGATATCAACAGAAATAGATATGAATAAAGAGATAGATAGATGTGAATGAATACATTGTAATATATAGATATCAACAGAGATAGATTGATAATTGATAGATTGATAGATAACAACAATAGATAGATAGATTGATAGATAGATAGATAAAAACAGCGATAGATAGACAGACATATATATAGATAGACAGACAGATAGATAGGTAGATAGATAGATATCAACATAGATATCAACAGAAATAGATAGATATGAATAAAGAGATAGATATATGTGAATGAATCCATTGTAATAGATATAGATATCAACAGAAATAGATGGTAGATAGATAGAGAGATAGATATCAACAAAGATAGATAGATGGCAGATACATGCGAATGAATTGATTGTAATAGATAGACGTGAATGAATAAATTGTAATAGATAGATAGATAGATAGATAGATAGATAGATAGATACGCCAATCATTTTCACCAACCACGATTATTTATTGGAATGCTGTATATTCTAATACATACAAATCAGCCACCGGGACGATCAAAAGATGTGTTTACAAAACATTAATATACATATTTTTGTTTTTCTTTGGGAGAAACTCTGATGTATTCTGATGAGGAAAAATATGAATCAATCATGATGGCCGCCGTCAACAACAAACAGATATCTGCTCAATTCTTCAAGTTCACACACCCGCGACTTCAATGAAAATATCCAATTACTGTAGATATAATCACACGGCGGTGATTTCAGAGGATCCACAAAGACTGTATGATAGATTTAAAGGCATTAGAAAAGAAAAGGGTTATTGTCGCTGGGATTCAACAAATCTGAGCTTAGAGAGGGCAAGAACTAAGACACAAATAAAGAGGTTACGTCAATAAGTTTTAATTACGAATTTAATTTCAAACAAATATTTATTTACCCTATTTACATTTTTCGGACTATCTTTGTCGCCATGTTTATCACAACGTTTCGGCCGTGGTACGCTCCGGCCTTTTTCAGGTGGTTGGAATGTCGAACTGAACCCTTTATTTCGCTTACTGGGGTAGACTGTTCTAGTTCCACGTGCCATGTCTAATGGATGTCAGTTATCTCCTGTTAATTCCTCTCCGAAAGTTCTCCATTGTCTTAACCAGGTATTGAACTCACGCTCTTTGGATCCTGTCGCTGGATCTAACCAACGCCTTTATCCACTGTGCCATGAGTCCTTGTCCTTGTGTATGAGTTTCAGTATATTATAAACCTAATGTCTTCAGCAATCATTTTTTGCCAGTGCTCATATTCTAGTTCCATGTGAAATGGATAAATGCGTTAGTTAGATCCAGTGTCAGGACCCAAAGAGTTGTGAGTTCAAGACCTGGTTAAGGCAGTGGAGAACTTGGAGAGGTGAATTAACAGGTGATAACTGATAACTGACATCCATTAGATATGGTCCGTAGAACTAGAACAGTCTACCCCAGCGTCCGAAATAAAGGGTTCAGTTCGACAGTCCAACCACCTGAAGAAGGCCGGAGCGTACAATGGGCGAAACGTTATGATAAACATGGCGACAAAGATGAGGACAATAGTCCGAATAATGTAAATAGTGTACATAATACCTCATCTCAGAAATATAGACAAATATTTATTTATTCACTTCTATTTACATTGTTCGTACTGCTGTTTCATCATTACTGACATATTTACGACGTTTCGGCTCTTGTACTCTCCGAAGTTCTTCAGTTGATATACGTTGAAATTTCGAACCGAACTCTTTATTTAGTCCATTGGGGTAGACTATTCTCGTTCCACGTGCTATACCTCTTCCAAATATTTAAGTTTCATTTAAAGTTGAAAGGTTTCTACTTTAGCTCAAGATATAATACCATTTTGGAATCAGGCCGACTCTGAGCAAATTAAAAACATTCCGAGTTCGATCCGGACCTGAAATCTTGAAAGTTTGGATTCCTAAGTTTTTATTACTGCGATTGTTTTCGGCGATTTTTTATGTGATTTTACGACGATTCTTTTTTGGCACGATAACGATTTTTAAAATAGGACGGAGAATGCAGAAAAATCTGAAGGGGTATTGGGATAACAAAAGATGGCTTCCAAAAGTTAAGCAAAGTCTTAAGAAACAGGAACATTTCATTAGAAACGAAGAAAAGAGTGCTGAACTGTTATGTAATATCGGTTCTACAATATGGCGGAATAATGCTGGACAATCTCATCACAGATGGAGAAGAGACAGAAAAGTGGTTCTACAGAAGGACGCTGAGACTACCGTGAACTGAATACGTGAGTAAAGACGAAGTTTTAGAAAAAAAAATGGAATCAAACGAGAAACTTACACGTAGGATCAGAAAGTGACAGTTGAAATTTCTAGGGCGCACAATGTGGAGAGAAGGCTTGGAAAAGTTGATACACACAAGAACCTATTGAAGGCAAGAGGGACAAAGGAAAACAGCGCATGACATATCTAGCCAGCTTGTGTAAATGGTTGGCAGCACAGGCGATATTGCCAAAAGATACATTTTAATAGGGCTTATATTGTACAGGAAGTTGTACAGTAGAGTAACTCAACTCCACAAGTTGTTTCCCTCTGCAGTGGCCAGGTATTGAACGCACAACTCTTTGGTTCAAGACATTGGATTGATTCCACCGACGTTTTTATCCAATGGGCCATGCATCAATAATGCAATGTAAATATTTACGATGACTCATCTCAGAAATATAGACAAATATTTATATATATATATTTTGATTATTTGTATTCTGAGTAATGTCCGCATTTGTTTTTGTTATATTTTCATAGTTTCGGCCGTTGTGCCTCCGGCCTTCTTTAGGTGTCTGTCCATACGGGAAAGTATTTATTTTTCATCACCATCGCCTATAATGTTAAATTAACTGTTTTATTTCAGTAGTGAATTATAATCAAACCTTTCGAAATATTTGCGCAGAATAATCCAGAACACACACACACACACACACACACACACACACACACACACACACACACATATATATATATATATATATATATATATATATATATGCACATTTCATTAAAAACGACTGACAAGAAAGATTACTGCCTAAATACACAAATTTTAAATTGCATGACATGGCAGCCAACAAGGAAAGCGACACTATAACTTTCAGAAAAAAAAACATAATTATATAAAAAACTAAATAAAATTGTCAGTCGTTTTTAATGAAATGTCCATGAAAGAAGGATTGCTGCCTAAACACACACACACACACACACACACACACACACACACACACACACACACACACACACACACACACACACACACACACATATATATATATATATATATATATATATACCAGGAACTTGCCGTCTGGGTTAGCAATGTAAGCGGTGCCTACCCTCAATAAAATAGAACAGTAGCTACATTTTCCTTCTGCACATAAATTCAACGCAATAGTGAAGTTATTCTGATTATTGTGCATAAAATGAAAAATAATTTATTTTTTTCTAAATTTACTACATAACCTTCACAAGCTGCCTACCCAGAGTAATTACTGATGGCACGTGCCTAATATGCATATATATATATATATATATATATATATATATATATATATATATATATATATATATATATATATGTATTAAACAGAAGAGAAACACCGCAAACGTTTTTGGTTGTAATGTGGATTTAAAAAAATATATATATTATGCTTTATTTTCCATAATTTGGCTACACTCGTTTACGGTTTCGCTGCTTTCATCAGGCAAAAAGTGTATATTTCCACATATTATTAAAAGGAATTAATTTTTCTTATGTTTTTCAATGTTAAATATTCTCGATATTAGACATTCTCTTTTTTGTGTGTTGTGAAACCGGAAACATGTGGAGCAAAATCATGGAAAATAAAGCATAATATAAAAAAAAAAAAAAATCCACATTACAACCAAAAACATTTGCGGTTCTTCTATTCTTTTTATTATACAGAATTTTCTCTCGTTGGAACTACTATAACATCTTCCCTTTATATATATATATATATATATATATATATATATATATATATATATATATATATATATATATATATATATATGCATGTTTCATTAAAATTTACACAAGTCCCTAAACCAAAAATATATGTTCGCTACGTAGATGATATTTTTATTTTAGCAAACAACATTAAAGAAATAGACACACTTAAGACCACATTTGAGAAAAACTCCGTCCTTAACTTTAATTATGAACTCAGCTAAAAAAACTAACTTCCATTCTTAGATGTCCTTGTTGAATACAGCAATAACACTTACATTACATCATTATACAAAAAACCCACCAGCATAAACCCCTGCCACCTTAACTATAAAAGCGAATGTACACTTAGGTACAAAATAGCCGTAATAAAAAAAACGTTCTGAAAAGAGCACACCAGAATTCATCCTCTCGAATACTCTTCCTCAAAGAACTTAATAACGTTAAACAAACACTAATCAACAACGGCTTCCCTAACCACCTTATAG
>OZ038504.1:54953338-54978338 GCA_964036315.1 Acanthosepion esculentum
GGCCATATATCATTATCTACTTGTAATTCATATATGCTCTATAATAAATACATATATAATAATAAATATATATATATTTGATATGTTTAACGTTCTTTTCATAGGTACAAGTATTTAAGTAAATGCTCTGTTTTATAATAAACAGTATTAAATAACATTTACCGGCCTGAATGTCCTAGAAAGTTTCATAGAAAATTTTCGTTCTCCGACAGGAATCGAACCGTTATCCTATACGGAGCCGTCATTTCGCGTGACGTGCCTTAACCGTTCGGCCACAGAGAAGCGTCCAGTTAAGAAGGTCGATTTTACTATCTTTAAACTTAAATCTTCCACGGATCTCTTCTATTCATATCTGCTCTTAGCGTATCAAATGTAAACAAATGACGTCATATATTTTTGAATTGGACAGAGTCCGACAATTTATTTAAAGACATTTTTGATGTTTAACGTTCTTTTTATAGATACAAGTTTTTAAGTAAATGCTCTGTTTTATAATAAACAGTATTAAATAACATTTACCGGCCTAAATGTCCGAGAAATTTTCATAGAAAATTTTCGTTCTCCGACAGGAATCGAACCTGTATCCTATCCGGAACCGTCATTTACTTAAATACTTGTATCTATAAAAAGAACGTTAAGCATATGAAAATCTCAGACAACTTGAATATTTCATTTACTATCATTATTTCATTCACTGCAAGGTAAAAAACTCAAAACATTTGAAAACCAAAAAATAACAGGTGCTCCACGAAAGATTTCTTCAAGATCTTCGAGGAAATTAATGCATCAGATTAAACAAAATCCATTGGTTACTCGTCAAGAGTTGCAGGAGGATTTGATTTCATCAGGAATCTTTGTCACTAAACGGAAAATAAGCAATGAAATTCATAGGAACAATCTAAAATCACACTCCCCTCGGAAAACGAAACTCCTATTGAAAAGTCACAGAGATGTCAGGTTGAAATTCGTTCGTGAACATAAAGATAAAGAAAAAAACGTTGTGAATATGGCCATGAAGATGAGGATAACATTTCGAATAATGTAAACAATGCAAGTAATCATAATACCTCATTTCAGAGATCCAATCACCTGAAGAATGTCGGAGCGTACAACGGCCGAAAGGAAAAATCGTATGGGGAAAGAGTATTATAGACAGACGAAACCAAAATTGAGTTGTTTGGATGTAATTCTAGAAATCATGTATGGAGGAAAGATGGCGATACCTTCAAACAAGAGAACAGTGAAATTTTCTGGTGGCAGCATCATGGTTTGGAGAGATTTTTCTGCAAAAGCTACTGGCAACATATCAGGAATAGATGGTAGAATGAATGCTGCAGCATATCAAAATATTTTGGAAGCAAATTTAATGATTTCGGTTGAAAATCTTGAACTTCCTCCTGATTGGATATTCCAACAAAATAATGATCCTAAGCACACTGCAAAATCTACAAAGAAATGTCTTGATGAGAAATAATGTAAGTATCCGGAAATGGCCAAGTCATTCACCAGGTTTAAACCCAATTGAGAATCTATGGTGTTATTCGAAAATTCAAATCCAACAAACATCCCGGAACTGAAGACCATATTCTGTTATGGTGAAACACACCTAGTCTATAGATAATAGACTCTCCCACCTAATATAAGTAGGAGTCAGTGAGGATCGAGTGGAAGTCGAATACGAAAGTAGTCAGCTGCCACAACTAGATTACTCTGCGTAATACTTATTATAACAAGTTCCTGACGTTTTTGTACGTTGAACCTATTTAAGACGAATTTAGTCCAAATACAGTTTTCACTGCGGAAAAGTAACTCTACAACATATTCAAAGAAGGATAGAACAAAATAACAACTAAAATTTGCAAATCACAAGAACTACAAGAAGGGGTTGGTTGCTGTAGAAGTGAATAATGGCTATTCTACAAAGTATTAAATAAAGATTATGTATTTGTTGTATTATACGAATACTTTTTTCACCCATTAAAATGGATAAATGGGATTTATTTCTATTAAATCAATTTTCTGTTTCCTCTGCATATTCAGTTATTATGCATCTGTGTACAGTTAATTATATGAAAAGTATATATATTCATTAGTTGGAAACACAATAAATTAAAAATGAGTATCTCTTGCATTATTTACATTATTCGGACTATTAACCTCATCTTCATTGCCATATTCACAACGATTCGGCCGTTTTACGCCCCGGCTTTCTTCAGGTAATTGGAATTTCGAACCGAACCCTTTATTTCGTCCACCGGAGTTGATTGTTCTAGTTCCACGTGCCATGCCTATTCCGGATATCTCACTTGTTTAGCTGTAACTCAACTCTCTATGTTTTGGTTCACCACTGCTGTGGCCTGGTATTGAACTCTTTCGGTCTAGTCTCTGGATCTAACCAACGTCTTTATCCACGAGGCCGAAACGTTGTGAATATGGCAATGAAGATGAGGATAACAGTCCGAATAATGTAAATAATGCAAGTAATCATAATTCCTCATCTCAGAGTTTCTTTTGAAAAAACCTTGAATGTTCCTCTATCGGTATAATATATGTTATACCTATATTCACCCAATACACGACTCAAGAACCACTCAAGGTAGAGCCTTGCAGAATGAGGTTTCTGATTGGAACGTACGAAGTGGATTGATTGATTGAATTGTATTTTACGGTTTATCAAACATTTTTTCCAGTTATTTAAAGCTGAGATATATTTTACTATTTAACCCATAGGCTGGGGGAGATAGATTCATACTTTCCCAAGGGTATTTGCGTGTAAGTGAATGTAACGAACCTGAGTAGAATTCGAACTCGAAGCTCAGATTTCTTATTCCAAGCCGGTAAGAAAAGGAAGTAGGAAGTGAAGATTATGAGGCTATGTAGGATAGATAACAATTTACCGAGGACATGAAGGGATTAATATTGCAGTGTTCGGAGAAGAATCCGTGCCGCAGTTTGGTTCACAAAGTAAGGGTTCTTCCCAATATGCTTTCTGAGGGAAACATGCAATGGAACACGGAGGAAACGAGAGTGGTTCGGCCCTGTGGACGTAGCAAAAGCCAGACATCTTTGCAAAGGTCTTAAATGGTGGCACTGAAAAATGTACACGGTGGTCTGAAAGTTTTGTCATCCCTACATAATATAATTTTCTATTTCAGATGGTTGACACGAGCTCCTACAGTTTGGAAAGGAGGCTGTCTGCAAGTGTATGGACATATGATCGTCTGCATTCTGGCAAAAGCATGAAGAATGTACGACATGATTTCATAAATATTTTTATTGTTCTCATTACATTTTGGTAGGGGTGAGAAGACTTTCGGTCCATTCTGTCGTTCCTCTGGGCATTTTCCATGAAAAACACGATAAATTAGTTATAAACTTGCAAAATTGCATCCCTGGGTAAGAGTTTTGAGGGTGAAAAAATAAGATACTTCCCACCAAAACCGTGTAAAGATTTTCATCTTTTATGTACAAGTTAACGTCTCTTAATTAGTACAGATATATTATCAATGGCACGGAATACAAGTTTCTCAACATCTTTGACAGAAAACCTTGGTTAGTGCGTGGGATTTTGTACTCAAGGTATATGTGAAGTCCTGTGAATAGCAAAACAATAGCCGTGCCTTAGCGTCTATTTTAATATGAGAATGTTACGGGAAGCAACCAGCAGGTTTCCGTAAGTACCCTAACCGAGGCAATTGTTTAGATGTCATATATGTACGGAGTTATCAAAGTGTGGAAATTTACTCAAAGCACAATTACACTGATTCAAAATTCTAGTAACCTTATTTTTTAAAAAAAAATTTTTTTTTTAAGCGTATCACCCCAAGCAAGGCTGGAGGCCACTATCACGCAAGGGGTTATAGAAGGGTTGGAGGAAGAGCAGATAGGAGTGATAAAGGAGAGGATGTGGAGAAAGAGAAAGACAGTGGGTCGATCAAGGCAAGGGGGTTACAGAAGATTTGGAGCGAGAGCAGATAGGAATGAAAGATGAAAGGATGTGGAGAAGGGAAGTGGATAGATCAAGGCAACTGGAGATGTCGATTGACGCTACACTTAAACCGTTGGAGATTGTATTTGTCAGGGAAACAATAATAGGGAAGGGAGTTCCATAGGCGAGATGTGCGAGACATGAAGCTATTGGAGTAGAAGAGACGTCTACATCTAACAGTTTCAACGGTGTAGGGGTGGGAACGGGATGCCAGCCTAAGTTCGTTTATTTATCACGAAAGTAGCAGTATTCAAAAAGCATGTCCCTTGATTCAATGTATAAGCATTTTTATCCAAAGTAAAGTACCTTTATTCAATTTATGTATCATTCAAAATCTAAGTTACTTTATTTGTCAGGAAGGCGGCTCCCTGATGGCATCGAGCTGAAGGACGCTATCCAGCATGTGGCACCTTTGGAAAGTGCCTGAAAACCATACCACGGGTTGACCCAAGCCCTGTGAGTGAAACTGGATAGACGGAACCATTGAGGAGCCGATGTTAGTTGTGCTAGCACGAAGTCACAAGTCATCGTGAGCGAGGGTTTGTGAGTGCTGGCCTTGTTCAGACAGTTGATCCCGCTAGCTTAAGCGCTCTCTCCTAGGAACTGTAAGTAAGGTCCGCTCAGCATAGTTGCAATATCATCCCATCTGTGGGTGTTAAACAAACACAGATGTGTCTGTGCCGGCGTCTTCAATCGGGATTAGCAAATAGACTGGCATCTTCGGATTCGAGTGACTGCACCATTTTTTAAATACACATCTACTGAATAACGTTACATATCATTTTGAAAAAAAGTACATTTGAAAAAAAGGCAAATATATTTTAATTAACAGCTCGCGTCATCTATCAGATAGATTATATTTGACTTTTCATTATTGCATTATTCCAGAATTTTAATACATCAGCAGATAGCTGTTAATATCAATAACTGAGCACAAATAGTTATTAATTAAAAAATAGCAATTAATGTATAATATTATCCATAAGTACATATGCAACAATGTTTTTTCTAAAAGTTAAAAAAATAACCATAAATACATAAAAAATGCATATATTATCGAAAATTCCTTTTTCCACAATATCGCTATTTGTGCTATGTCATAATGCTTATTATCTAAGCAATAATAATACTGAATAATTTTTTTAAAAACATTAAATTATATTTAATCACATCTCCCTCTGTCGCGATCTGTAAACGTCAACATTTTATAACTGAATTTCGTGAATGAGGATCATAACTTAAATTACACAAGGACAATTGTTCTTTAATTTGTTTTTATCAAAATAACGGTTTTACCCTATTTACATTATTCGGACTATTGTCCTCATCTTTGTCGCCATATTTATTACAACGTTTCGGCCTTTCAGTATCTGCCTATATTTCTGAGATGAGGTATTATGTACACTATTTACATTATTCGGACTATTGTCCTCATCTTTGTCGCCATATTTATTACAACGTTTCGGCCTTATAGTATCTGCCTATATTTCTGAGATGAGGTATTATGTACACTATTTACATTATTCGGACTATTGTCCTCATCTTTGTCGCCATATTTATTACAACGTTTCGGCCTTTCAGTATCTGTCTATATTTCTGAGATGAGGTATTATGTACACTATTTACATTATTCGGACTATTGTCCTCATCTTTGTCGCCATATTTATTACAACGTTTCGGCCTTTCAGTATCTGCCTATATTTCTGAGATGAGGTATTATGTACACTATTTACATTTTTCGGACTGAAAGGCCTTGAGGACATCTGTGTGAATTTCTGGGTATTATAAACCTAATGTCTTCAGCAACCAGTAATAAAGAGTCACAGTGAAAAGAAATAATAACAATAAATGCAGCAATATGCGCTCTGGTAAAAATATGTATGATGACAGCAGAAATTTCAATATGAGCACCGGGAAAAAAAGGTTGCTGAAGACATTTGGTTTATAATACCCAGAAATTCATACACAGATGCAATCAAGTGGATTAAACCGTTAGTTAGATCCAGTGACAAGACCCAAAGAGCGTGAGTTCAATACGCGGTTAAGGCAGTGGAGAACTTGGAGAGGGGAATTAACAGGAGATAACTGATAACTGACATCCATCAGATATGGTACGTGGGAGTAGAACAGTCTACTCCAGTGAGTGAAATAAAGGGTTCAGTTCGACATTCCAACCACTTGAAGAAGGCCGGAGTGTACAACGGTCGAAACGTTGTAATAAATATGGCGACAAAGATGAGGACAATAGTCCAAACAATGTAAATAGTGCCCATAATACCTCATCTCAGAAATATAGACAGATACTGAACGGTTTTACCATTTCAACTTCTGGAATCTATCGATCCAGGTAACTTACAAGGAATTTTAAATTTAATCTACAATGTCTATATTGTTCTCACTCCACTGTCCACGTCTCGGGATATCACGTCCCGTTCTTTTTAGTACTGTTCAATTATTTATCGTTGCGTTCCCAAAGAGTCTAATTATGTACTACCCAGCCCAGGGATTAAACTTACATTTATTATTTCACCAAATTCCTGAATCCATGTTTTAATACACTAGGCTATTTTCGTGTGAATAAAATCAAATAGGGCGGAGTGTAAAACGACCGAAACTTTGTAATAACAACAAAGGTCATAAGGTCATTAATCCGAACGAAAATAATATAAACGTTAGGATGAGGAGGTGGCTTTCTCTTCTTCTCTTGTCGAATTCTCTGCCTCCGGGCGGAGAGGAACCCAGACGAGGCTATGCCGAAGGGTAGAGTCTCGTTTGGGTAGATAGACAAAACCGATCCGCATACGGGGTCTACAGGCAATTTTTGCCCGAGCCTATGGTCTCGAAACGCCCCATGTTAAAAACTGGCCTTGTGCCACATCTTGACTTGTGGTGACGTTGGTAAATAGAGAGTTATTTCTTTTTTTAAGTGAGGTACTTATTGTTGGAGTTTTTGGGTACCCTGGTATACTAGTGAGCCAGCCAAAATGAGCTGACTCATTTTATAGTTTACCAATAGAAGATTAACCAATCAGAAGGCTCAAAATATTCAGTTCGACGTGTATAAAGGCGGCCATGTTTTTTTCCGTAATATTCATTGCCAGCCTTTGATATCGAAGAGTGAAGAATTACGGAACAGCTGCTTGTGGTATTGGCGATATAGTCAGATTCAGTAGAGTGTCTGACTTGTGAGTGTTAATCTTTAACGTTGTTTCATTGAACAGATTACGTACTGCGCTGTATTCTATATTCATAGACTATGGTGAACATGGTCAACACTTATTTATTTTAATATTTTTTTATTAAAGGAAAAGACGAACAGTTTTGAAGCTAAAATACGTTGAGCAATATCGAAAGATGTTTCATTGCTTACTTCTATTATGGTGTAGACACGGCCTCTATCCAATTAGCTAAATTATAATTATACAGATTATCAACTTCTTATCAATCATAGCTCTCCACAACTTTCTTTTGTTTAGTGATGTGGTTTTCCTTCTCATCTTCACGATTTTTTCCAGTCTACCCTATGATTTTACCCATCAAATTATAATGTATAGGAAAATTGCGTTTCGTTAATCTTTCAAGTTGGAAAATGAAGCATTCGAATGTTGGATTTGTTCGTCGAAGAAAATTATTGCGTTTTAAACGTCGACTTTCAAAATTGAATGAAATGCCAAAGTAAACAAGTAGATTAAACAAATCATCTGCGCCTTATCTTGCTAACCGACGCTGTAACTCCTAAAAAAAAATCTGTAAAGCAGTGGGAGGGTCGTTTAAATAAAAACACGAGATTTGAATCTTAATTATTGAACATTTTTTTTACTCCATTGATCCATGAGTTACGTTCAGCCGCCTGTGATATGCGCTGAGTCCACCACAAACCTCTCTAGGAACCTCATATTCTCCTCCTACGATGTGCGAGAGACTGCCTAAAACATTTCTAGGCCGGTTGTTTATATATCTAACCGGCCAACGTTCTTACGCTTGTAATTCCGGATGCAGGCGTAATGTTATATACTTCTTCATTCGGTGATTGGGATTGACCCCAGGCCGGCTCGGCATCTGGTTGCCTTTGATAACAAAAATAATATCCCAAATTCCTAATGATTAAAGTATACTTTTTTAAAAATTTTACCGGGTGTAACAGCAAAATTATCCAAATCGTGTACAAGCAAAATTGTCCATTTGCTAGAAAAAGCTTTGAACCACTGTGTCTTAGAAATGATTAAAGATGTCTTACTGTAATTTTTTCAACTCGACTTTGAGCAATAAGAGTGTATAATTCTTCTGCAAGTTTAACAGAAGAATCATGATGAAATCGATCATAAACGAAAATGACATGTTCATCATTTATTAATCATATCTAAGGATCGAAAATTCATGAAGGATTGAAATATATATATATATATATATATATATATATATATATATATATATATATATATATTATTCCAGGATCATTTTCCAACTTATTCAAGATGATCTTCGCCTTCTCTAACCTTCTATATTTATGTCCTTGAGTAACAAGCTGTCTCACACATTTCACGTACGATTTCATTTTCAAGTCTTTTTCACTGCTCTTTGGACTGTCATAGCTGAAACTCCTCTCTCACGTGCCAAACGTGTTATGGTGTGAGTTGGATCTTTTCTAATTGATCTCTTTAGCTCTAAGTTGAATTGATGATCGCTCTTTCTGTTGTGACTTCCTGATAAAGTTTTCCTCTCTACTGTTCCCTCTTTTTAAAACTTATTTACCATTCTCTTGATGGTCCTTGAATGGACTTTGAAGATGAAATCCAGAATATGAATGTTGGTACCATTACTGATAGTCGAAATGATCTTTTTCCCCTCGCCATTGCTCAGTTAGTAAGACACGATTTTAACCTGTTCTCTTTCAAACTGAATAACCCAAAGCAGTGATTCATACAACAAATGATGTCAAGAAACTCAATTAGTTTAGTGTTTTTTTATATATTAAACATTTTATCAGATGTACAATTATGCTGTTACACGATTTGGATAATTTTGCTGTTACACCTGATATATCGACCCCTTTTGGAATTTAACATTATTGGAACATGAAAAAAGAAGAGATGTGTTTATTTTTTTTTTTACATGGGGTCACATAATCAAAATGCTTCTCGAACGACTGTCAACATTAAGAGAGTATGGTTGAAGGATCCACTTGTGATCAGACAGTGCGCCGCCAGTTTCCGAAGTTCCGCAGTGGGGATACGAGTCTTGAAGATTAAGGTGGTAGAGGATGACCATCGGCAATTGACAAGTCAACATCTTAAAGCATTACTCGAACAAAAATCTACGTCAAAGTGTCAAAGAAATATCTGCGATAATGGGTGTCAGCATTTTAACAATATCAGGCCATCCCAAGAAAATTGGCAAAGGGAAGAATCTCGATAAATTGGTTCCGCATGAAGGCAATGAAAGTCAAAGAGTTTGACGTTTCAAAGCGTGATCGATACTGCATCTGCGAAATTTGAATGGTCCATTTCTTGATCGAATTGTGATGAGATCTTTTATGACAAACGATCGGCTCAATGGCTTGATCATGATGAAGGGCCCAGACACATTCCAAAACCGATTATATTGGAATTGCATGAAAAACCAAGAAATTGTTGAAATGAGTAAAAATTAATATAAAAATTATTTTTTAATAAATAAAGTTGTTGTATGAAAAACTTTTTATTAGGTTGTTCAGAAAAAAATGTCCGATTTTAGAAATAAACATTTTAATATTATTATAATAGCTGCACAAAAATATATTACTTATTCCTAAGGATCAACGTGCTATATTAAAAATATATTACTTATTCCTTAGAATCAACGTGTTATTTTTGTTAATTTTATATCCATCTCTTTCAGAATTTAACTTAAAACATTATATACCCATCATGTTGAACATGAAAAAATTGCATTTACTTTTTTACATGAGTTCAATCTTGGTCATAATGCTTCTCAAACTGCAGTCAACATTAACAAACATGGAGATAGTACGGCGTTAGTTACTGAAGTTCTGCAGTGGGGATACGAATCATGAAGATCAAGGTGGTAGAGGACGTCCATCTGCAATTGACAATCAACATCTGAAAACACTAGTAAACACTAGAGACGGCAAAGTGCCAGAGACATGTCTCAGATAATAGGTGTCAGTATTTTAATAATATCGAATCATCTCAAGAAAATTAGCTAGTTGCCAAAACTCGATAAATGGGGTTCACATGAACTCACTGAATGTCAAAAAGTTCGATGTTTTCAGGCTTGTTCGATGTTTTCAGGCGTCTCCGATGTTCTGAAGCGTGTCCGATGTTCTGAGGCATGTCCGATGTTTTGAGGCATGTTCGATGTTCTGAGGCATGTCCGATGTTTTGAAGCGTGGTCGATGTTTTGAGGCATGTCTGATGTTCTGAGGCATGTCCGATGTTTTGAGGCTTGTTCGATGTTTTGAGTTGTGCCCGATGTTCTGAGGCATGTCCGATGTTTTGAGGCTTGACCGATGTTCTGAAGCGTGTCCGATGTTCTGAGGCATGTCCGATGTTTTGAGGCATGTTCGATGTTTTGAGGCGTGTCCGATGCTGCACCTGCGAAATTTGAATGGTCCATTTCTTCATCGAATAGTGACGAGAAGTTAAGCAAAATGCGACCGGCACTATTTTATCGACGAAGTTCAATTCTGCTTCATGGCAATGTTCGGTCACATGTTGCCAGGATAAAACTGCAGAATCTTACCGAATTGGGATGCGGGACTTTGCCACACCCAGCATATACTCACTGACGACCATTTTTGACACTTAACAAATCGTGGGGATAGTACGGCACTGGTTTCTGGTTCTCCGCAGTGGGGATACGAACCTTGAAGATCAAGGTGGTAGAGGACGTCCATCTGCAAATGGCAATCAACATCTGCAAACACTAGTCGAACACTAGCGACGTTAAAGTGTCAGAGAAATGTCTTAGATAATAGGTATCCGCATTTCAATAATATCGAATCAACTCAAGAAAATTAGCTGGTTGCCGAAACTCGATAAATGGGTTCCACCTGAACTCAGTTAACGTCAAAGAGTTCGATGTTTTGAGGCGTGTCCGATGTTTTGAGGCGTGTCCGATGTTTTGAGGCGTGTCCGATGTTTTGAGGCGTGTCCGATGTTTTGAGGCGTGTCCAATGTTTTGAGGCGTGTCCGATGTTTTGAGGCGTGTCAGATCTTTTTGAGGCGTGTCCAATGTTCTGGGGCATGTCCGATGTTTTGAGGCGTCTCCGATGTTCTGAAGCGACTCCGATGTTTTGAGGCATGTCCGATGTTCTGAGGCATGTCCGATGTTTAGAGGCGTGTCCGATGTTTTGAGGCGTGTCCGATGATATGAGGCATGTCAGATATTTTGAGGCATGTCCCATGCATTGAAGCGTATCCGATATTTTGAGGCGTGTCCGATGTTCTGAGGCATGTCCGATGTTTTGAGGTATGTTTGATGTTTTGAGGTGTGTTCGATATTCTGAGGCATGTTCGATGTTTTGAGGCGTGTCTGATCTTTTCGAGGCGTGTCCGAATTTCTGAGGCATGTCCGATGTTCTGAGGCGTGTCCGACGTATTGAGGCGAGTCTGATACTGCATCTGCGAAATTTGAATGATCCATTTCTTCATCCAATTTTGATGAGAAATACAACTTTTATGACAATCTCAATGATTGCGGAGACAGAGAACGAGGAGAATTGAGAAAAGGACAAAAGATGAAGAAGACCGAAGGCGACGATTGATGTCACATTTAAATTTTTGAAGATTGCAATTGTCAGGGAAGAAAGTAGACGGAAGGTGGGAAGTGCGAGAAAAGAAACTGTAGGAGTAGAAGTGGCGATTGCATTTAGCTATTTCAAAAAATAAAAATGGTCAGACCTAGGTACCAATCTAGTAGCACGTCATGTAGTCGGGGCACCAGGGAAGAAAGCTCATCAGAGCAGTTGCCATGAAAATATTTTCAGAATAGACATAGAAAAGCCACGTCATGTCGGTGAGAAAGTGACTGAAGTCGCGATGCCAAGTCAGGATCGATTACATTGCAGATCCTTCTTTGGATTTTGTCAAGAACCCTGAGATGAATAACAGGAGCACCGGTCCAGATATGGCAGCAGTATACAATTTACGGACGAATGGTAGATTTGTAAATGTGCAAGATGGATTCTGACGATAAAAATTGCTTGATTATTTACATTATTCGGACTACTGTCCTCATTTTTGTCGCCATATTTATCACAACGTTTCGGCCGTTGAACGCTCCGGACTTCTTCAGGCGGATGAAATGTCGAATTGAACCCTTTATTTCGCTCACTGGGGTAGACTGTTCTAGTTCCACGTGCCGTGTGTAATGGTTATCAGTTATCAGTTATCTCCTGTTAATTCCCCTCTCCAAGTTCTCCACCGCCTTAACTGGGTACTGAACTCACACTCTTTGGGACCTATCACTGGATCTAACCAACGCCTTTATCCACTGTGTCGTGTGTCTTTGCTTGATTATTTTAAATGACGACTGAGTAACCATATAGAAGAGTGTCTGTTCATATGTGCAGAACTCTGCTTGGTTACCAAGTTGCACCATGGGCACGATACTGGTTTTGGAGACATTCAAAACGAGTGGATATTTTCTGAACAGGTGTTGTAGAACTGAAGAGTTTCGTCAGAGCCGAGAAAACCTATGTTATAAGTTTTCGGGAAAAAATAACTGTATGAGAATTTTTTTCTCCATCTCTCATATTGGAATTTGTTATCAAAATATTCTAATATATTTTCTCTTCTCTGCAAGCCAATTTTAATAGTGTTGTTTTTTTTTCAATAATCAAATGCTGAAATAATATAATAAATAATAGTAAATAAAAGCGGCAAAAGAACTGCTGGATAGATTCGTAACCACCTGGATGCGCTGCGGTACTGTCTTCCGGTTGTACCATGTTTTGTGGAAGCATCTTCTCTCTTGATCATATTCATTTACTTCGTATGCAGATGAAGAAAACGCTGTGTTGGCTGCTGCAGGCAATATAGTAGACACGACTACAAGAGATTCATCTGTTATTACTTGGCGCAGAGCTCGATTCAATTTACCCTTCTAAGGACGGAAAATGAAATTTGGCGAATCTGTCTGTAAGGGAACGTGAAGTATGTATATACACCTAGCTAAAATTTGGTACAAGGCCGCAAGAATGGGGCACCGAGTAAGTATCGGACTCAGTATTCAGTCGGAACTGAGTTAGCAAGACAAGCTTGCTAACCATTACACCACGTCGCGGTTCACAAATGATTTTCTAAGCGTAGCTTCTACGTGACACAAGGTCGGAAGTACGGGCAACCAAGTGAGGATCAAACTCACTATTCAGTCGTAACTGCTAACTATTGCACTACATCGAAGTACCCATATATATATATATATATATATATATATATATATATATATATATATATATATATATATATATATATCTTTCCCGTTTCATTTGTTTTTGTATGAATTTAGTTTTGGTAGCCAAACTTGAGAAAATACTAAAATGATAGACAAATAGATAGATAGATTAGAACAGACTGAGATAAGTAATAACAGACTGATTATATATATATATATATATATATATATATATATATATATATATATATATATATATTTATATGCAGATTTCTCAGAGTTAACCTGTAGATAAGACAATCTTTATAAATATAAATGACAATAGGAAAATACTATTAATTGCTGACGCGTTTCGTCCAATGTGGACTTTCTCAAAGCAAAAAACGAAATGAATTTAATTAAACAAGGAAATTAATAAAAACAAAAGACAGAGTGTTCTTAGCAACTGGAATGTAGGGAACGCTATTTTCATATTGTTAACGGAAAATGACGTCAGTTAATGTCACGTGTGCAGAATATTATCATTATATCTGTGTTGGCGGATTCAAACATTTTCTTTTGCTTTTACGATATTGTTGTGTACGTTTGTTTGTGAGTGCAGTAATTTTGTTCAGAAAGGTGAAATAGGGAAAAAGCCTGGGTGTAGATTAATATTTGGGTAATGGTCTATGGCAGAACTCTCTAGAATTTTCCTTCTGAGTGAGTTATTTTCTTTTTTTATAAGTATAGCATTTTTAAAATCAAAATTATGGTTAAATTTATTCCTATGTATTACTAGTTCATCAGCTAAGTTGTTTATTATAAGGTCACTTTTGTGTTCAATAATAGCAATAACATTTCTGAAGCAGGCATTTATAAAATATATTGCTAAAACTGTTCCTCCCAATATATTGGAGAAACAAGTAGAAATTAAAAAAAACGCATCTATCTTTGTTGCCATATTTATCACAATGTTTCGGCCGTTGTACGCTCTGGCCTTCTTCAGGTGGTTGGAATATCGAACTGAACCCTTTATTTCGCTCACTGGGATAGACTGTTCTAGTTCCACGTGCCATGTGTAATGGATGTCAGTTATCAGTTATCTCCTGTTAATTCACCTCTCCAAGTTCTCCACTGCCTTAACCAGGAATTGAACTCACATTGGTCACTGGTCTAACCAACGCCTTTATCCATTGTGCCATGTGTCAGTTTTCATGTTTGATATTACTAGGAACCACTTGCATTATATACAAACGGATTTATTAGCTGTAATATATATATATATATATATATATTGTATTAAATTTTCAGTGAGCAGTGACCGACTGTGACTGTCAGTTTCATACGTTTTCACGCAATCATCAGGTCGTCGGTAATTCTGGCGTGTGAAAATGGAAACTTTAAGTAGGCACCTAAGTCAACACCCAGCGGCAATAATCTGTTTCATGCGTGAATCTTCAGGCCATGTGTGTTGTCTGATGCCTCGAAGATTTATATATTTTGCATTATGGGTAACCAGTTTTATGGCGTTATACTAACAGCAATTGGGTAATAGGTAACAGTTACATTTCAAATTATTCTAGAGCGTATTGAGTCGGAATAGTTGTGGATTAGAATGCAGTTGATTGTAGCTATTGTATAGAGTTGATTGCTAAATTGATTTCTTCCTTAAGTTGATTATTTTTATATTTACAAAATTACTAGTAAAATCAAATAGGAAAAACAGGCTTACTGAAATAATACTGAAACAACAAAAACAACTATGAATAAATAAGAAAAATTATAACTTTAGAGTCCGTATCCTCATATGTATATAAAGAGAAACCACGTCACGCCTCTCTTACATCACAACACACTTTTACTACTTCACAATATTGTCTAGTTGCCCACAATTCTTCAATTTCTATACGTACCCTGATGATGACTTAAGTAAGTCGATTATTCGTAATGTCTAGAAAACTCTCATTAAAATTAATCGACAAAAATATTTGTTGTTTTTATTAATATTTGAACATTTGCTGCCTAAATACACAGAATGTATATATATATATATATATATATATATATATATATATATATATATATATATATATATATATATAGTCTTGTCTAAAACCATTGGAACTGCAAGTGAAATACCTTTGTTTTTGTTGTCCAGTGAAGACGTTTGGGCTTAAGATCAAAAGATGAATATGAAACAAGAGTTCAGAATTTCAGCATTTATTTCCTTGTATTTTAAATTTAGATGTGTTAAACAACTTAGGACATACCACCTTTTGTTTGAACCCACACATTTTTCAAGTGAGCAAAGATATGGGAACATGAGACTGACAGGCGTTTCTTGTTGCCCAGATGTTCCATTTTAGATTGATTGATTCAGTAGTAAATAGCTTAACATGAAATTAGCAAAAACAAAGGAATTGTCCCTACCGTTCCAATACTTTTCGCGATATATATATATAAGCTATTTTTGGAGTTTAAAAGTAAACAATAAAACAAATTGTTTGACTAGTTCTGTAGTTTATCTTAGTACAATCCCTACACTAGAAAACCCAAATATAAATAAATTTACATTGGTATGACCATGAATCCATTCAAGGAACGTTGGCGGGGGCTTATGAAATCTTTAATAGCAGTAATTATAAGTACATGACTTTATTATCCAAGTATTTTTGGAGTCTAAAAGAAAAGAATAAAACACCTACTGTTAAATGGAAATTAATCAGGGAAGCCCGGACATGTAACTCCCTATATTCCCCGTGTTATCTATGTCTTAACGAAAAATTTGAAATAATTAGATTTAAAAATAAGACCCATCTATTAAATCAAAGATATGAACTAACAGTTAACTGTAAACACCGTTATAAGTGTAACTTATTATAGGGGTTGTAATACTTTCAATGATAATATGTCACTGTAAATTTAATAGGTTATTACTTTTATTACCTGATGATCCTCCTGTTAATATGGGTATGTGTTGGTGTACCTGTACTGTGTTGTTCGTGTCTGTATGTGTGTGAATGTATGTGTGCGTGTTTGTACTGCTGGATGTGTATATATGTATATATGTATATATGTATATATATGTGAGTAGTGTTTTTTGTTTTATATATATATATATATATATATATATATATATATATATATATAAAGTAAGAAGTTAAAAAGGAGGAGAAAAGGAGGGTAAAATATATGTATATATATATGTATATATATATGTCCAGATGTATTGTGTATGTATATTTCTATTTACGTGTACTTCTGTATGTATGGATATGTTTATGTTTGTATGTAGGGATACATGTATATGTGTGTGTGTATGTATATGTATATATGTTTATGTATGTATATGTATGTATGTATATGTATGTATATGGTTGAATGTGTATGTGTTTATGTGTATGTGCGTATATATTTGTACATGTAATTATAGGTATGCATATGTATGTATATAGATATGTGTATGCGTGTGTGTGAGTTGACACCTATCATATGTCAGGTTGTTTGTGTGTATGTATAGGTATGTAAACTTTGGTTTGTGTCTACAGGTGCGTGTGTATGTGTATGTATGTATATGTGTATATGTATATCTATGTGTATTTGTATATGTGTGTGTGTGTATATATATATATGCTTGGATGTGAGTGTACTTATATATGTGTATATACGTGCATGTGTTGATATGGGTATTTATGCATGATTATATATTTGTATATGTGGATGTATGTTCAAATGTCTTCGTATATGTATATGTATGTATATCTTAGTGTCTTGGAATGTATCATCAATACTAACTAAAATCTACTTTTGTTTGATGACTGTCTTTTTAATTGCATATAGACTTAATCAACAATTGTGTCTTGTTACATTTTAAAAATTATTATGGACTTTACTGTACTTTATCGTCAATAAGATAATATTGTTAGAATATGTGTAGGTTTATGTATGTATATACCTATTTTTAAGTGTGTGAGTGTATATATATATATGTATGTGTGTATGTATACACACACACACACACACATATATATATATATATATATATATATATATGTGAATGTGCATATGTGTATATATGTATATATAGGTGTATGTTTAAGTCTCCGTTTGTATGTTTTTTTATATATATGCGTGTGTTTGTATATGTGTTTGTATATATGTATGTTTGTATGTTTAAGTTTATATACGTATATGTATACATGCATATATTTATGTATATATATATATATATATATATATATGTATATATATATATATATATATATGTGTATGTGTGTATATGTATGTATGTGTATGAATGTATATATATTTATATTTGGTTTGTTTACTTTTTAACGTTACTGTGTGGGTTGATATATTATGCTTGCTTCTGTATGTGTATATACGCATATGCGTATGCGTATATGTATGTATATGTGTAGATATATATATGTGTATGTATGTATGTGTGTATATGTATATATGTGTGTATATATTTGTCTATAGGTAGGCTATTATGTGCTTCTGTCTGTAGTGATGAAGATGTGTACACTGTACACATATATCTGTATGTAGTTCTTATTTTCTTTCACCTAATGTACAATACGGCGTATATAAACATTTATGAAATATATATTTTTATATATATTTGTGTGTTTGGAATTTTCGTTTTTTATATATTAGATGATGTTATTTTTATACGTATATATCTGTTTTAATGTCCTTTCTTCCCCTATGGTTTGTTTATCGGTTCTATTAGACCATTTTTATTTATGTATATTTGCTTGTATAAGTTATGTCTTAATAAGTGTTTAGAATTCGTTTAATAACACTTTCAATCTTGAATATTTCTTGGTTGTTGTATCGGACTGTCTAGGTCAATGTATGTGGGTGTATGTACGTGTCTTTATCGGTGTCTATGTGTATAGTAACTTGCATGCACATCTCATTGTGTATGTATGTGTGTTTTTTCTTTTGTAAAAGGTCGTGGAGATGTTTCCTGTCTCGTCATATTTTTTGTGTGTATATATCTAACTATGTCTGCGTGCTTATGTATTATAATCTGATTGTGTATGTATTGTCTTTCGCAAGGTGTCATCATCTAATGCCTACACTTAGAATTCAAATGTATCCATGTTATCATGAAGTTAAGAGAAGTCGATCTTAACGTTTATTCCAACGTAATTTCAAGAAAAAAAATAGAATAACATGTATTTTTTATTTTTTACTCAGTAAATTCATAATTTTAAACTTAATAGAGATTAAATTTAGATTTTAAAAAAGGTATTTTTTTATTTTTTTATTTTAATTTAAAATCTTATCATATAATTTAATACTTATTGGTTAGAATAAATTCTATTTTAGTATAACGCCAACTTTAAAGCATTAGTTATTATAACCTTATTTCGTTGTCAAGTTTTTTTAATTCTCGTATACTTTTGATTGGTCATTCCAGCTTATGCCACAGCTCTCCCCCCCTGCGAGGGGTGGTTAATTAATTTGAACCTTTTAAAAGCCTTTATTCTACATTCAACATCATCACTTGATAAGACACCAGAGGTGTTGAAACAGAATTGCTAATTTTCTAGTAATTTTATAACATATTTATGTTATAATTTTTTTAATAAATAATTATATATATATATATATATATATATTATGATGGATTCAGTTGTTCATTTCACCTGTCAAGACTGACAACTGTTGCATGAAGTCATCAGGCGAATAGCCATTTGATGATGGCACACAAGAAAGTAGCAGTAGTAGTTAGATTGATACTTGATTTGATTATATAAAATATAATACGGTGTCTTTTTGTGTTAGACCACTTTTCCTTGGTGTGTCATACTATTTACTCTTTGGGAAGTTATGTCATATATATATATATATATATATATATATATATATATATATATATATATATATATATATATATATATATATATGTTGAAGGAATAGCAGTGCATCAAGGTAATCAGAGGATGCGTCTCCGTACCATGACGCGATGGAAATAGCCAGACCTACACCAGTTATCTGTTCAGCTTGAACACGTCGTCGACGCGTGACCACTTCGTTGGACTGCTTCATGGCTGGCTGCTCGTCTTTGAGTAGGCCTATCTAGTAGGGAGGCTAGCCAATCCCCACTGCAGGCGCCAGCTCAGGCACATTTGTGTTTTGTTCAACAGACACAGAGCGCACCTTCAACTATCTGGCGTGATCAACAGTTTGGACAAGGACAAACTAAAATTATGGGTCACCATGAACAATTCCGTCTGATCAATTTCACATACACGGCTTGTGTCAACCCGTGGTATAATTTCCAAAGGTACCGCTGGCTGGAATCGCTTCCCCCAGACCGATAGCTCCAGGATATCACCTTACTGGTTTTTTACCAGTAAGGTGATATCCTGGAGCTATCGGTCTGGGGGAAGCGAACCCGGGTCTCATTGTCAGAAATCAAATATTCTAACTATTCGGTCACGCGCCCATCACGCGCGAGCACGCGCACAGACACACACACACACGCCCCCCCCCCCCGCACACACACACACACACACATTCCAGTAACCAATGAATAAAAAGTGTTAGAACTGACGATTTTAATTTATGTCTGATGATTGTCATGAGCATGAAACATTCAGTAGTATCGAACGAGGAGAAACAGATGTGTGTGTATGTGCGCGTGAGTGTGCGCGCGTAATGTGTGTGTGGTTATTAGTACATCGAAAACACCAAGAGCACCTACGTGTAAATGCATAACAAATTCCGATAAGTCACGAAACAGTAAATGCCTAGATAAAAACGTAATATACCAAGCTACTGTAAGATGCAAAGGAAACAAAATAATAACATATAGGAAATACGAAATGCCCTGGGAACCAGAGAGGTCACTAATAAGAACATCTAAAATGCAAAATAAAACACCCACAAAGAATAACATGGAATATAGGATAAGTAGCACTAGTTTACAGTAGCCAATGCACCTATATCTAAACAATAGTAACAGCCATTTTGCAAATGACATAACTAATTGTGCATTCACCTAAGTTGATATTAAATTTTTCAAGGAGGCCTTCCTCGTAATGTGTCCCCAAAATGTTAACTGCTGCTTTCACATTTACAAATGAGTGATTTTAGCTTCCGTTTGCTTTACTTTAAAGCCCATGATATTCTCACCATCTGTCTGTAGAACTAGTAGTTCTGTAATCTATCAGTCTCCTTTTCGCTTTCAAAGAAATTGTCTAGCATTCACGAGAGTGAAGGAAGATAAATAATACTTAGCAGTTCAGTATTCTTTACTTTCTTTTTTTTTAACAAATATTCCTAACTTTTAATGCTTTGTTGAGTTTCTGGAGGACATATTTTGCTATTCAGATGCACCTTCTGTTTTCTGCGTTACATTTTCCTTCAAAAGTATACACGTGCGCTCCATTGCTTAAGGAAAAAAAGCACCTTTCGTAGGACGGATATGAATGAATAGTTGATGTTTAAATCCTGATCAACTCTTTCCGCCATTTTCTTTTTTGCTGTACTAATAAAAATATAGATTCATCTCGTAAGACCCGCGTAAGAGAAACCAGCAGAACATTTCGTATAATCTTTTATGTAAATTCATGTTTATTTAAGTAAACAAATATGCCTTGCTGCTTTTGGAAATGAGTAATACTTTTATATGAAGCACTAATTCTGTTTACATAATTCTGTTCATTCGTTTACCTCATATGCATTATTGTATTAAACAACGTTCTAACGGCTTTGGAAAACTTCTGTATTTTTTTCTTTTATTTTGTCCACTTTTACATGCGACTCGCGAAATCTACAGGAAATTTCATGTCATTGTAATTAACGCCGTTGCCAGACGAAACAAGAGTTACTATTTTCACCGCAAGTAATGATTACAGCAGATTTTTTTAAGTCGGTGCCAAACATCCAACATTTAAGGACAAGAAGAAAAAAAGATATTTAGGCCCTTTGCAAAAATAACGAATACGTGTCTTATTTTGGATTCAGAGTTTTCCTTCTCCTAGACCGATTGCCATCCAAGGCAGTTAAGAAGTCGATCGTAGTCGGGATCATCGAGTCAATGTGAAAAATCCGTTCCTTAGCTGCATAGTATGTGCTTCGCCAGGGTTACATACAGTTTTAAATTCAGAGTTGTCCTTCTCTTAGACCGGTTGCCATCCAAGGATATAGATCCCAGTCTCTGAAGGAGTCGACCGTAATCAGTATAATCGAGTCGATGTCAACGATCCTTTCCTTAGCCGCATTGCATGTGCTTCGCCAGGGCTACATACAGTTTTGAATTCAGAGTAGTTCCTTCTGTTAGACCGGTTGCGACCCAGTCCGTCCTACCATTTACCCATAGCTGGGAGAAGAAGAGTTGGATTCATACCTTTCCCAAGGATATTGGCGCCTAAGTGAATATAATGAACTCGACTGGAATTCGAACTCGGCTCTCCGATTCCTCAATACGAGCCGCATTTCGCTACACTACGTAAAGGAATTCGCGACATATAACAATAAATTTTCCAACAGAAGAATTGGAATCGACATTTATGAGATCGTTTTTATTTGTCGACTTACCCTAGGTAGCTAATTTTACAACTGTATCAATTCGAATTAATAGAATGCCAAGAAAAGTCAGGTGCAATTTGATTCATTTTCATACATGAATTCCGTGGGAGATTTTGTAGATAGTAGGCAAAGGAAATACACCCCCCAAAAAAACATGGCCGTCTGAATGAATGAAAACACACAGAATAAAAAATGAGAAACTGATATAATGTTTAGAGTAGGTCCAATAAACGAAGAAAAAAATAAATGCGTGAAAAATTGGAAAAATTTGAATAATTGATAAATAAACATAAATATAAAAGATAAAAGAAAAATCATATAAAAGCAAAATGGAAAATTAGAAAAGGTATTAAAAAACGCCTACAAAGAGAAAAAAATAATATATATATATATATATATGTAAATATATATATATATATATGTAAATATATGAAAATTTCTCAGAATTAACCTGTAGTCTTCCCTATTTTACCTTTCTTAGCAAAATTACTTCTCTCCCAATCAAACGTAGACAACAATATCGTGAAATCAAAAGAAAACAGTTGAATCCGTCAATACAGCAATAATAACAACATCTCCACACATGACAGTAATTGACGTAATTTTCTGTTAACAATAAGAAAATAACGTTCTCTAAATTCTTCCACTTGCTAAGGACATTTTGTTTTTGTTATTAGTTACTTTGTTTAAATAAATTCATTTCGTTTTTTGACTTGAGAAAGTCCACATTGGACGAAACGCGTCGGCAACTACTACAGTTTTCCTATATATATATATATATATATATATATATATATATATATATATATATATATATATATATTAAAAAGAAGAGAGGTACCGCAAACGTTTTTGGTTATAATGTGGATTTTTAAAAAAATATTATGCTTTATTTTCCATAAGTTTTCAAGAAAGACATTCGGATTACCAACACAAAAATAGAGAATGTCTCATATAGAGAATATTTATCATTGAAAAACATAATGGAAAAAAATTGATTATTTTTAATAATATGTGGAAATCTCCATCCTTTACCTGAAGACGGTAACGAGACCAGAAACACGTGTAGTAAAATTATGGAAAATAAAGCATAATATTAAAAAAAAAAATCCACCGTACAACCAAAAACGTTTGCGGTACCTCTCTTTTTAATATACACACTTTTCTCTCGTTGGGACCACTATAACCTCTTCCTTATATATATATATATATATATATATATATATATATATATATATATATATATATATATATATATCTGTTAATATATTTTATTTTTATACGTTATTTATATAGACACAAATATCTGTCTATATTTCTTAGATGAGGTATTGTGTACACTATTTACATTCTTCCTCATCTTTGTCGCCATATTTATTACAACTTTTCGGCCGTTGTATGCTCCGTCCTTCTTCAGGTGGTTGGAATGTCGAACTGATCCCTTTATTTCGCTTACTGGGGTAAACTGTTCTAGTTCCACGTGCCATGTTCAATGGATGTCAGTTGTGAGATGTCTCCTGTTAATTCCCCTTTCCAAGTTCTCTACCCCTTTAACGCTCACTCTTTGGGCCTTGTCAGTGGATCTAACTAACGCCTTTATAATGTAAACACAAATATACAAGTAAATGCTCTGTTTATAATAAACAGTATTAACATTTACCGACCTGAATGTGCGAGAAATTTAATAGAATGTTAACAAAGTCGAATTACTGCTTTTAAACTACAAACTTCTGATGATTCCCTTCGAACGTCCATATCGATATATGTGTGGGTGTGTGAGTGTGCGTGTATGTGTGTGTGTGCAACCCCCCCCAAAAAAAACAGGCTTACGGCCACATCATGCGCGTAGAAACACTGTGCGATCCACAAATTTAAGCAACGAGCCTTGCCAGTACCTACTTGGCCGACCGCTTGGGAATAACTGCAGCTGTAAGCTTGGATGTGAGGGTGGTGTAATGGATAATGGCTTGGAATTGTTAATCGGAGAACCGAGTTTCAATCTCACCCGAGTTCGTTATATTCACTTAAGCGAAAATAACCTTGAAAAAGGCATGAATCCACTACACCTCACAGCTATCAGTTAATCAGTAAGACTTGTATCACTAAATCATTATTAAAAAAATCTTACAATCTAAAAATGTTTCCGGTTTTAAATAACCTGCAAACGGTTGATAATCCGTAGAAAACAAGTGAATCAATCATGTAATTTAAAAATTCAGATATGACTAAAAATAGACAATATGAATAAAAACAAAAGCAAAACTTATCTTAGCTGACGCGTTTGGTCCTCTGATGTACTTTATCAATGCAAATAATTGTTTTTAAACAGAAGAAAAATGTTGTTTTTCGAATTTTTTAATTTATGAACGCTCATAAATATCTTTCAGACTAACTCAAAGCAAATTATGGCGGATACTAAGTGCTGTAATTTAACCCTCTGAGCCCTCACCACCGCTTTACCGGTGGTAGAGGAAAATGACGTAATGCCCAGCCACGGGTGGAACGGTGGGTAAGCACTTGTAACTATTTTTATATCTTCCGTGAAACATTACATACCAATTATTTGTGAATTTTGATTCAGGAGATCAGGCAGAAGGGTTAAAATTGTTCAAGAACGCAGGGCTCAAAGGGTTAAAAATGTTCAGGAACGCAGGGCTCAAAGCATTAAAATTGTTCAGGAACGCAGGGCTCAAAGGGTTAAAATTATACAGGAACGCAGGGCTCAAAGAGTTAAAATTATTCAGAAACGCAGAGCTGCAAGTGTTAAAATTGTTCAGGAACGCAAGGCTCAAAGGGTTAAAATTGTTCAAGAACGCAGAGCTCGTTGGATTAAAATTGTACAGGAACGCAGAGCTCAGGGGGTTAAAATTGTTCAGGAACGCAGAGCTCGATGGGTTAAAATTGTACAGGAACGTAGAGCTCAGGGGGTTAAAATTGTTCAGGAACGCAGAGCTCAAAGGGTTAAAATTGTTCAAGAACTTAGGTCTCAAAAGGTTAAAATTGTTCAGGAACGCAGAGCTCAAAGTGTTAAAATTGTTCAGGTAGCGGGACTCAAATGGTTAAAATTGTTCAGAAACGCAGTGG
>OZ038504.1:54980838-54998338 GCA_964036315.1 Acanthosepion esculentum
AAACACAACTAATTTGGTGTCAGCCAGGGTTATCTTACATATATATATATATATATATATATATAACATATTTGAATATCTGTACTTGTTTGCTTTTGATATCTCTAATTCATTTCTAGCATTTTGGCTTTTTCTTTTCTTTTACAGACAATAATTCATTCTGTCTGTTTACAATATCTAGAAAGTGTTTAACAGAAGACGTAAAATTATTTCAGACAAGTAATATGCCTTTCGCTTCTCTAAGCCAACTGCTTATATACTAAAGTTTCTTGCTGAAAGAGACTATCAAGCCTTAGATTAGACTGGTGAAGCTCGAGTTGTTGCTTTGGAGATCTCGAAAGCGTTTGACAGTGTCTGGCATATCGGTCTTTTCATAAGTTGAAAGGCTATGATATTTCTGTTCGAATATTTGAACTGATTCAATCTTTTTTATCAAATAACAAAATGATAGTTGTCCTTAACAGGCTCTCCTCCAAATCCTTTCGTAAGCGATCTGGGATTGCAGACGAAATTATTGTCGCAGATTATTTCCACAACGCAGAGAATAAATCACTCAGTTCAGACTCGAACATCGAGGACAGAAAGAAAATGCCAAAAACTCGATTCGCAGGTACTATTTCACAAATCACAATGCACGCAACCAGTCAGAAAAATAACTCACTCTCCAACAATCGTGGTAGCCAAAATAGCCGACTTTTTCTTCCCCCGATTCGAGAACACCAACTGCTTTTGTCGACCGAGCATTTTTTCCATTCGTCGACAGCTGGGACAGGATCTTCACTATTTTACATATCAAAATACTTTTATAGCGATTCCTGCGACGGACTTGTTTTTTAATGTAAATATTCCGTCTTCAGCATGTCATGCGGAATACGTGCCCTTTTTTTTTGGTAAGTAATTTTCTTTTTCGCCACATTTTCCGTCGTAGGATATACATGACGCGCTGTCGCTTGGTTTGACGAGGTAAGTCGCCGTTTTCTTCGTTATAGTACTAATGCAGGTGTACTCCAGGACTCCATCTTGGCATCTACTTTGTTCTTAATTTTCATCATTGACCTTGCTTGTGATATCATATCTCAACTTACTGATGACACAACCATTTACTCTGGATAGTAAGTCTGATCAGTTCGATATGGACAAATTAACAGCTGATCTAAAAAATGACCTACAGTCTGTTGTTAACTGGGGCAAGTAATGGCTTGTTAATTATAACAGTTCCAAAACGAAACCTTGCTCTATCAATCACCTGAAAGAGTAATTCTTGCCTTCCATCAGGACGGCTGATACTAACCTCCATGTGAGTGACACGTTGCGCCTTCTCGGGCTTACATTCTCGGCTAACATGATGTGGAAAGATTATATTGAATTAATTGCTAGGTCTGCAGGTAAGAAAGTTGGTTCAATGTATCGTACTAAACAATTTTTTCTCCTAAATTTATCTTACATATCTATAAGTCTACCATTCCTCCATACCTTTAATATTGCAGCCACATATGGTCCGATGCTCCAGCTGTATATTTAGAGATTCTTGATAAAATCCAAAAGAACAATCAGCAATATTATTGGTCCTGACCTGGCGTCTCGGCTTTAGTCATTTTCCCACCGCCGTAACGTAGCTTCCCTCTGCCTTTACTATATATACTTCTATGGTAATTGTTCTGAGGAAAACTTCGCTATGGTACCTAGACTTTAAGAATTTAAGCGCATTGCTGGATTGGCGGTAAGGTCTCATCAGTTCACAGTTGAATTGGCTAGATATAAAAATCAGGTTCTATGTTAATAGTATCTTTCCTTGCACTTCTCATTTGTGGAACTCCCTTCCGGTTCCATGCTTTCCAGCAAACTTTGTCAAAAATTTAAATGTAATGTCAATTGATATCTACTGCCTTTTTGTTTACTTTTCTTTTGTGCTCATTTCTTTATAATTTTCATATTTTTTCACACTCAGTAACCGGTTGTGTCTTAGTGGCTTTACAGCCTTGCATGGGGTGATTTGATATGATTAAAAAAATATGATATTGAGATTCAAAAGGCGCATTGTTATATATATATATATATATATATATATATATATATATATATATATATATATATATATATATATATATATATAACAGATATCTTCTCAAACAGTGGGCGCTTGGCTGAGTGGTTAGAACGTTTGCATTCTGGCCATGAGACCCGATAGCTGTGGAAGAGAGATTGAGCGTGCTGGCCAAATTGTTGTTCACGCTAGATAACACGGTCTTTCTAGGAAACTGTAACTAAGGTCTGCAGTTTAAACCACAGGTGGGTTTTGAATAAACACAATATGCGCCTCTGCAACAGGGATTGGCTAGCGAATACAAGTCGCCAGATATACTACTATACTTCTCAAACTAAATAAAGTATTAGGAAACAAAGAAAAATGTATTGAACTGCTGTTTAATCTTAATCTAATACCAGTGAATTTCTTCAAAGATGCAGAGACGATATGAAGTAACAGAAACATAGATTTACAGAACGATGCGGGAAAAACCATGGACAGGATATATTAACAACGAGAAGCTTTCAAGGGAAATGAGAACAGAAATTATGCTAATACTTAAATTCACAAAGGAGCAGTTTACGCATACTGAGAAAAGAAGGTTTAGAAAATTTAAGACACACAGGATATAGTGAAAACAAGAAGGGCAAAGGGATTGCAGGATTCGTTCGTATATTAGGTTAAATAATATATAAAATAACTAATTCAATTATTCAATTAAACATATCTGAAATAGACCTTGCAGCATAAATACACCTTATCACCTTATTTAATATATATATATATATATATATATATATATATATATTAAATAAGGTGATAAGGTATATATATATATATTAAATAAGGTGATAAGGTATATATATATATATATATATATTAAATAAGGTGATGAGGTATATATATATATATATTAAATAAGGTGACAAGGTATATATATATATATATTAAATAAGGTGATAAGGTATATATATATATATATATATATATATATTTATATATATATATGTGTGTGTGTGTGTGTGTGTGTGTGTGTGTGTGTGTGTGTGTAGGATGTCCCTAAATTATCGTTTCTAAACCGGTGCGTCGTAACGCACTAATGCGCCCTGAAAAGTAGCCAGGTGTGCTCAACGTCTACGTAAGAAGAAGGCCGGAGCGTACAACCCTCAAAATGTCGTGAATATTGCACCCCCCCCCCAAAAAAAAAAACAGCAAAAAAACAAATGACAACAGACCAAACAACGTAAATAGTGTAAATAACTCATCTCAGAAATATAGCATAATCTTTTGCCTTTGTCAAGGGATTTAAATCAGTCAGTATCGGGGGCTCTAAAAAAAAAATTCTTCATAAATCCCTTTAAATTAAATCTGTACCGCAAATCTTCTTTGGAATGTTATACCAAAGTTTCATATTTTCAAATTTCATAATTGATTTTTCTTTATTAAAATTTAAGGTGCGTCCTGAATATTCTACAGCCTCAAGGAAAACAAAGGGTGAGAAACACTGACTTAAAGACTGAATATATCGGAAATGTCATTAACTATACACACATTTCTTTTCTCCGCACATGGTTTTGTCAAAATTAGAAAGAATTGATTTTTTTCTGAGGTATGCTAAAGGAGAAGGTGTACTCACTGAAAATCACAGATGCATTATATTTGAATGAACGTGTAAATAGCGAATGTCCTAAAATTGACGGCAAAGTGAAGTTATTGCATAGAGTTCACGTGAATATTGCGTCAGAATTGATGGAAATCGTATTGAAGATGTTAATTGTTAATATTCCTATTCAATAAAATATTATTGAAAAAATTCATTTTTTGAAAAATATGCATATTTCACTTTAAGAACACACTGTACATATATACGTACAAGACCACACACACACACACACACATATGTTTGTGCCTGTGTCCAAGAAGAATTTGTATTACTACCACACTCAAAAGACAATGGTTAAGCATAAGAAAACACAAGAAAAAATGAATTCCTTTAAATAATATGTGAAAATAACCATTTTTCACCTAATGAAGATCACAAGACCCAAAACACAGATTAGCAAAGTATGGAAAATAAAGTATAATATATATAAAAATATCAACATTCTAACCAAAAACGTTCTTTTATATATATATATATATATATATATATATATATATATATATATATATATATATATATATATATATATATATATATATATATATGTATATATTAAGACATTTTTATGTTTATACATTCTTTTAAGAGATAAACATAAATTTTTATATATAAACATAAAAATGTCTTAAAATAACTGTCGGAATTTGTCCATTTAATAATGTGAAACGTCATTTGTTTACATTTGGAAAGATTCATTGGAGATTCATTGAAGTTTAAAAACGGTAAAATCGACCTTGCTAATCGAATGATTCTCGTGACTCGATCGGTTAAGGTACGTCAGGCTAAATGACGATTCCGTATAGGAAACATGTTCGATTTCTGTCGGAGAACGAATTTTTTCTATGAAAATTTCTCGGACATTCAGGCCGGTAAATGTTATTAATACTGTTTATTCTAAAACAGCATTTACTTAAATATATATATATATATTATAAACATAAAAATGTCTTAAAATAATTGTCGGACTTTGTCCATTTCATAATATATATATATATATATATATATATATATATATATATATATATATATATATATATATATATATGTAGTAATGCGTTGGTATAATCCAAGCGAGTCCTATTAATACAATATAGAATTTGAAATATTAAATATTAAATGTTAAAACTGACACACAAGGAGCTTAATAAGTTTTATGACTTTTCTTAATAAATTTAATGACACCTACATTTCACCTAGTATTGATACCCCATGTAACTGTAGAAACGGGGATCTCTGCCCAGTTTATGGTAAATGCCGGGCACCTAACGTAATTTACCAGGCAACAATTTACCTTAAAAAGAACAAGGAAAACAATTATGTCTATATTGGTATTTCCGCAGGAGAATGGAAGCAACGTCTATATACCCATTGGTACTCATTTCCAACCCCCAAATTAAAGTGTCTAACTACACTTTGCAAAAAATTTTGGGAATTGAAAGAGAAAAAACAAAATTTTGTTTGCGAAGAGTTTTCGCCATTTTATATCATTAACTTTACTAATCTACTTTTTGTATGAATGATTTTTTGTAATATATATATATATATATATATATATATATATATATATATATATATATATATATATATATATATATATATATTATGAAATGGACAAAGTCCGACAATTATTTAAAGACATTTTTATGTTTAACATTCTTTTTATAGATACAAATATTTAAGTAAATGCTCTGTTTATAATAAACAGTATTAAATAACATTCAGGCCGGTAAATGTTATTTAATACTTTTTATTATAAACAGAGCATTTACTTAAATACTTGTATCTATATCTTAAATACTTGTAACTATAAAAAGAATGTTAAGCATAAAAATGTCTTTAAATACATATATATATATATATATATATATATATATATATATATATATATATATATATATATATATATATATATATATATGTAATTCTTATATCCTATATATATTTATTAGGGACCATTCAGTATATCCAATCTTGAGTAATCAAATTTGAGTTTTATCATATGGTACATACGTTAATATATGAATTTAATAAGTAGTATTAAAGGGTAACTTACCGGTACATATTAGATTACGGGAATTATCTTGGAATATATATCTAAGGAAATAATTAATGGTTATACATTCGTATTTAACAATAATTTTTATTTCATTTTTATCTTATAAATGTGTTTAATTGTGTTTAAGGCCCATTTGAAAAAGTTTTAAAGGTTTTATCTAATTTAACTTAACTCCTTTTATTACCTTCTGAAAATATTTTATCGTAACATAATATGTATATATATGTGAAAATTTCTCAAATTTAACTTTTAGAGAAGACAATATTTGTAAATAAATGACAATAAGAAAACAGTAATTGCTGACGCGTTTCGTCCTAATGCGGACTTTTTCAAAGCAAGTAAAGAAATGATTTTAATCAAACAAAGAAAATTAATAAAAACAAAAAACAGAGTGTTCTTAGCAACGTGAATGTAGGAAACGCTATTTTCGTATTTTTAACTGAAAATGACGTCAGTTAATGTCACGTGTGGAGAATATTTCATTAATCTTTGTTGATGGATTCAACCATTTTCTTTTGATTTTAATATGTTTTTGTGTACATTTGTTTGTGAGAGCAGTAATTTTGTTAGAAAAGGTGAAATAGGGAAAAAACCTGGGCGTAGATTAATATTTGGGTATTGGTCGATTGCGGCACTCTCTAGGATTTTCCTTCTGAGTGAGTTATTTTCTTTTTTTATAAGTATAGAGTTTTTAAAATCAAAATTATGGTTGAATTTATTCCTATGTATTACTAAGGCATTATTTAAGTTGTTTATTCTAAGGTCTCTTTTGTGTTCATTGATACGTTTTTTTATGTTTCTGCTTGTTTCTCCAATATATTGGGAGGAACAGTTTTGGCAATTTATTGTATAAATGCCTGCTTCAGAAATGTTATTGCTATTGTTGTTTGGAGATCTTATTATATCTATAATTGTTTTCGAGGTGTATATACATGTAGATACATGTTGGCTAGTATATGCATGTGAATGTATGTAGGTATCTATGCGTATGTACGTATAGCTGTACGGGTAGTGAAGTTCTTAACGTGTACGGACGTATGTGTGTACGCATGTATATTCAAATTCCCTCTAAATCCCTTAAGATTTTGCTTCTGATATATGGACGGATTTAATACACCAATAATTCTGAATTATCTCCCTTTCATCTCACTAAGGTTATCTCTTGATATTTTATGTAAATTAGGTTTTTTCATTTTTTTTCATTAATTTCAGTGGATTCCCGTTGGGTCAAACTTTAGCCGTGTGACCATTAAGATGTAAGTCAGCTTATCGGGTTCTCCTTTTTCCCCCCTGCCCACTCCTACCCCCATAAAATAATACCCAACATTACATCCTGTAACTATATCTTCTTCTTTGTCATCTCTTCCACTCTATCCTCTCTGACCCTCTCTCTCTTTTTCCTTCCCCAACTAACCAGTCTCCTTCTACAAAATGACACCATAAACAGTTTGAAAAATCCTGCGAATTTAAAATTTAAAATTCGTAGGTGAAAATGGTCATTAACTAATGGTATCTTAATTCCAATTGTAAGATATATATATATATATATATATATATATATATATATATATATATATATATATATATATATATATTCTGCATTCTGTTGAGGTTTCAGACTCGATGAATTACTTAAATATAATTATCAAATCCTCCTAATAATTTCTATCATTGCTTGAACCGGCTTCTAATGTTCTAGAGTGAGCGGCTTGGTGATAGTAGTCGTGGCTCCAGGGGGTGAATTCCTATGGTTAGAGAGAATCTCAGTAGAGTTCCACCACGGAATATGTGAGCGAGCGGCGCTATATTGAGTCTGATTTGCTATCGCGTCGTCACCGAGGCCCGTTGGAACAGTTGGTATGATGTTTGCTTGACAGCCTAACTGTCAGGATTTCAATTCTCGGTAGTGGGTTGCGCACTGCTGATGAATCAAAAATATAGCACGAAACGGCTGTCCAGTGTTTTCTACATTCTGTTGAGGTTTCAGACTCGATTAATTGAATATTATTATCAAATCCTTCTAATAATTTATATATAGTGAATTGGACTAAGTCCGGCAATTATCTTAATATATTTATTGTTTATACGTTATTTTTATAGTTAAGCCGGTAAATATTGTTAATACTGTTTATTATAAACAGAGCATTTACTTAAATATTTACTTCAGCATTTATTTAAATATTTGTATATAAAAATAGCGTATAAACAATAAATATATTAAAATAACTGTCAGGCTCAGACCATTTCATAATATATGACGTCATCTGTTTATGCTACGATACACTTCGAGCAGATATGAGCATTCTAAAAAAAATCACAGGAAATTTGTAGTATAAAAGAAGTAATTCGACTTTGATAACCAGACGCCTTGTCTGTAGCTAAATGGTATAGTACGTCAGGCTTTATGACAGTTCCGTGCAGGCTACAGGTTCGATTCCTGTCGGAGGGCACATATTTTCTATGAAATTTCTCGGACATTCAGGCCGGTAAATGTTGTTAATACTGATAATTATAAACAGAGAATTTACTTGTATCTATAAAAATAACGTATATATATAGAGTGAGATTGATAATCGTAGTGTTTCAGCCTATATATATATATATATATATATGATAAAATATAGTTTTAAGGTATGCTATATTTATGGATTAAAATGCTCAATATCAGAGATAGCGTGCATGTAAATATAAAGTGGACATTGGAGTCAACATCCAGAAGATAGCGTTTAGCATGAAACAGACTGTCGCCTCTGGGTATGCCCTCTTATATATATATATATATATATATATATAATTTGTGTATTTAGGGAGCAACCTTTCTTTCATGAACATTTCATTGAATACCACAGTCGAGGTGCTTTTATTGAATTTTTTTATACAATTTCTCATGCGATCTAAAATATTTCCAGAGGATAAATCTTTATATAATTTATCATCTGAAAAGAAAAAATAATTAGATCGCACGAGAAATTGTATAAAACACTGAATAAAAGCACCTTGTCGTATTCGATGAAATATATATATATATATATATATATATATATATATATATATGCATATATATATATATATATATATATATATATATATATATATATATATATATATATATATGCATATATATATATCTGTATATATATATAATAGTGAACATTAAAGTCAACACTCAGAGTCGACATACATACGCTCTATCTCCGATATTGAGCACTTTATCCCATATATATAGCACAGCTTAAAATTATATTTCTTCATATATATATATATATATATATATATATATATATATATATATATATATATATATGGTCTGACGATGCCTAATACAGAGTGACTGCCGTCGCTGGGTGCTGACTTGAATGTCCACGCATATATATATATATATATATATATATATATATATATATATATATGTGTGTGTGTGTGTGTGTGTGTGTGTGTGTGTGTGTGTGTGTGTGTGTGTGTGCATGCTGATGTAGTTAAAAACAAAGGAAAATTGCAGAAGGCTTAGTATAAGTGGTTGGGAATAGTAATTCATTAGGAACTATGCAAATTGACACCATTTGGTTTTTACAGAAGTAGGGATTAAATGTATTGCGAATACAATATCATGTACATAGTGTATGTTGTGAAGATCGCATCTAATCGTAATGATGTCGTAAGTTCTTTTCTTCTCTTCGAATCATCTGTCTTCTTTTCTGCGTGGTGTTCCTTCAAAACATTGTATTCTTTGTAACTCTTACGAAATTTCATCTTTTCACAATTACGCCCATTCCCTGTTACGTTTCCTGCCTGCCATCAGCCTGGCTGACGCTAGACTCATGGAGAACATTACACTGCACCTTCTTGGCCTCACGTTTTTAACTGATTTGAAGTGCAGCGACTAAAATAGTTGCATCTACTGCAAGGAAAGTTGCGTCACTTTGTTGTGCCAGAAAATTACTCTCGTCTGAATCCATCTTGCACATTTACAAATCTACCATTCGTCTCTGCGTTGAATATTGCTGCCATATCTCGCCTGGTGCTCCTGCTATTCATCTCGAGATTCTTGACAAATTCCAAAGAAGGATCTGCAACGCAATCGATCCTGACTTGGTATCTTGACTACACTCACTTTCTCACCGATTTGCCGTATCTTCCTTCTATCTGTTCTACAAATATTTTCATGGCATTTGCTCTGACCTTGTATTTTTTTCCTGATGTCTCGACTTTAAGCGTGCAACTAGATTGGCATTTAGGTCCCATTCGTTTACCTGCTTCCACTCTAACAGCTTCTTTTCTCGCACTTCCCGCCTGTGGAAGTCCCTCTTATTTACTTGCTTCCCTGATAACTACAATCTTCAATAATTTAAAGGTAGCGTCAATCGCCATCTTCTATCTTGTTGAATCCTCTTCACCTTTTCTCCTTTCTCAATCCTCCCTATACTCAGTCTTTTCTCTCATTTTCACCCCCTCATTACTAGTCATATTTCTACCCTGCTTGCTGTGAAATGATAAAAAAGTAAGCTCTATTGGTACGTAACTCATTATTTCCCTCGGTCACTGTTGCTTTTTAGATATATCACGTGAGTGTTAAATTCTCCAAGCCATCTTTTTTCTCATTAGGCATCCTAGAAAATTCAACTGTCTCTTTCTTATGTTAAGTGTAAGAATCCCTTTGCATTTTTCTTAAAACTTCCTCGTTACTCATATGTTCTGTCCCTAGAATTCTCAGCATCCTCCTGTACAACCACGTTTCTGTTGCCTCAAGTCTTATCGTTTTCTGTGAGGAGCATGTCCTATATTCACTGCAATATAGAAGGATTGATAATAAATAGCATTTCAAAACGCTTTTCTTTGTTTCTAACGGCATTTTCCTCTTTCTTAATATGTTGGTTAGCTTCTGGAAAGTATCTTCCGCTATTCCAAATCTGCCTTCGGATGTCGGGGTCACATTTCTGTCCTCTTTAATATTGCTGCCATATATGGTCTGGTGCTACTATTTAGAGATTATTGATAAAATATAAACAACAATCAGCAATATTATTGGTCCTGACCTGGCTCCTCGTCTTCAGTCACTTTCCCACCGCTGTAATGTAGTTTCCCTCTGCCTTTACTATAGATACTGCCATTGTAATTGTTCGGAGGAACTCTTTGTTGGATTATTTTGTGTACCTTAGTACTAGTGAGCAAACGCAAATGACTTGACTCACTTTATAGTCCCCCAATTTGAAGGTTAACCAATCAGGCGTAAAATATTCAATCTTGTATAAAGGTGGCCATTTTGATTACTCTCTCCGAATGTCCAATGCCAACCTGTCAGAACCAAAGATGACCAGGACATAAGAAAGAACTACGCTCTGCTACTTTATCGAGATATCCACTGCTAACCTGAACTACGCTTCCATACTGTTTTCGAAATATTCACTGCCAACCTCTGGATTCTATACTCAAAGACTACCGTCATCATGAACAACACTCTTCGCTATGGTACCTAGACTTTATGAATTTAAGCGCATTGCTGGATTGGCGGCAAGGTGTCATCAATTTAAAAATGAATTGGCTAGATATAACAGTCGGGTTCTAAGCTAACAGTTTCTTTCTTCGCGCTTCTCATTTGTGTAACTCCCTTCCGGTTCCACGCTTTCCAGCCAACTTTTAGAGTAAAAAATTTCAAAGCATTGTCCATCGGTATCTACTGTTTTTTTTATTACTCTTCTATTGTTCTCGATCCTTAATAAAGTTTCTCTTTTTTTTTCTCTCATGAATTTATCTTGCTGTTTGTAACCTAGGAAGGGTTACTGAATGAAGAATTACCAAAACGGAGCTTGGAAATGAAATTATAATCTTTATAACATGAACAAAATACAATACTCGCCAGCGGCATAAAGTAGGTAAACCACTGCTAGAGGTGGACTACTTAGACAGCATATTACCCCCACTTACAATGGTGTTCAACGTATTTATGAGGATTGGGATATACCCATTAGTGTTCATAGGTATGGTATATAACACTTACATATTTATAAGTCTCCCATTCCTCCATGCTTTTAATATTACTGCTACATATGGCCCGGTGTTCCTGTTGTGCATTGAAAGATTATTGATAAAATCCAAAGAGCAATCAGCACTATTACTGGTCCTGATCTGGATTCCGCCACTTTCCCACTTCTATAATGGAGCTTCCCTCAGCCTTTTCTATAGATACTTCCATGGTAATTTTCGGGATAAAGTCTTCGCTATTGTACCTCGACTTTATAAAATCCAAGATATTTAAATTTTCGTAATCGGTCGGATTTTGTTAATTCCAATTCGTTGTTCGCATCGTTGGCTGTTCATCTCGCTGGCAACAATACATTCCGTACTTTTAGAATTGATAGATAGTCCTTTCTTCTTGCTTTCCTTTAATACCTTCTGTACGTAACGTACATTCGTCTGGTAAGTGTATTGATCAAAACCGAGAAACGTTCGCTTTAGCTGACATTTAAGGGAAAAGGGTACAAAAAAGCTTATAAATACTGAAACATTAAGAATTCTATCTTTTGTAGGCAGGACGGATATACTTTCATGATTGAATTTTTTTGTGGGATTACGATTATTTCGCTCGAGAAAGAGGTTTTATTTGTTTCTTGATTTTCTTTTCTTGGAACATATTTTTTTTTGTATTTATTTCGATTTAATATTGCGTTTCTTCCATTTTTGTCTTTATTTTCGCGTGCTGACTGATGTTTTATTTTTTGCCGAGATTAAAAGATTCCCTCTTCATACATTAGAATTCATTCTATTCCTATCTCTCTGTCTCCACACACACACACACACACACACACACACACACACACACACACACACACACACACACACACACACACACACACATATATATATAATAAACGCGAAAAATAACAAAGAAAATGAATAAATAAACAAGGCCTGAACAGCTGAAAAAGAGAAACCTTACAGAACTCATAAAAAAACAGAGAGTGCTCAATAGTTAAGGCCAGAAATTGCAAAACAGAAACCAATCCCTAAAATAGATGGAAAACATTTCACGTCTGAAATATACTGGACTTCCTCGTGAGTTATAATTTCACGAGTGAATCGATCCTCAGACAGTTCAAAGCAAAGCAGAAAATAAGACAGTCATTCTTTCTTTTTATGTGACATGTCCTTTCAGGACGTAGGCGGTTATGGCTCTCCACCTCTTTCTGTCCCTTGCACCTCTCAATATGTTCCTTCCCCCTGCTTCTTCCCCCCAGACCACGTTCTGCCATTCACTTGCTTAAGTCAGCCAGGTATGTCACGTGGTGTTTTGCCTTGCCTCTCTTCCCCTCTATTCCACCCGTGAGTATAAGATTCGCCAGGCCCTCCTTCCTCATTATGTGTCCCAGAAACGTCAACAGAAAAAAAAACTGATCTTTTATATGCAACGAACCCGACCGGATTTCGAAACCGTCTCTCTACTTACTTACTCTATGTCCTTACCCATTACACTACATGACATACTTGAAAATTATGGGAACTTAAAATAAAAAAATGACAAAAAAAACGTCTGGGATATATTTTTCTTAACGTCATTCAAAATTGGCAGTAGAGTCAGTGACAAAAAAGCAGAGAAACATGTGTTAATTTGATTGAAACTTGTGTTGTAAGGCCTCCAAATGCTCATGATATGAGCCATTTTCGAAAAAAATAATTCTGTTTTTTTTAAAGTATTCCACTCCAAGCAAGGTGTTACAAAGAGTGAGAGAAAGAGTAAAGAGGGGCGTTTGATTAAAGGATAATATATAAGTACCGAGATCAGGATCAAGTCATCAGAACATGTCGATTGACATTACATTTGAATATTTGAAGATTATAGCTATCAGGGAAGCAAGTAAGAGGAAGGAAGTTCCATTGGCGGGAAGTGCGAGAGAAGAAACCGCTGAAGTAGAAGAGGTGGTTACATTTAACTGTTTTGACAGTGAAAGGGTGGGACCGAAATGCCAACCTAGTAACACGTTTAAATTCATGCAGTTGTGGTAGCAGTGAAAGTAGCTCGTCAGAGCAGTTGACATGAAAATATAATGAAAATAACAGAGGGAAGCCACAGCACGTCTGTGGGAAAGTGACTGTAGACGAGATGCCAGATCAGGACCTATCACATTGCATATCCGTCCATTAGTTGAATTTGTCTTTCACTTTTAATATTCATTTTAACAATTCTAATAAAGTTTCATCACAAAAAGAAGAAAACGCAACTAGCCAGAACTGATCGTGTAAAAATATTTGATCAAACATGTACGAGTTGTGTTTATATTCAAACATTCATACCTTGATAAATACTTGGACTTAGAACAAATTTAAAGCAGTTCTGGTATTTTGAAACTGTCTACGTTCGGACTAGATATAGTATTTATTCACATTATTTACATTGTTGGATCTTTGTAGCCACATCTACGACGTTTCGGCCGTTGTATGCTCCGGGCTTCTTCAGATGATTGGAATTTTGAGCTGAACCCTTTATTTCGTCCACTGGATTAGATTGTTCTAGATTGACCTAAAGAGTTGTACTTTCAATACCTGGCTATTACAGTGGTGAACAAAAACTTACAAAGGAAATAACTGAGACATCTGGAAGAGACATGGTCCCGGTGGACGAAATAAAGGGTTCAATTCGAAATTCTAATCACCTGAAGAAGGCTGGAGGGTACAACGGCCGAAACGTCGTGAATAGGGAAATAAAGGTGAGGAAAACAGTTCGAATAATGGAAATAACTCAAATAATTACAGTAACTCATCCCAGAAATATAGACAGATAGATATCGTATATACCACTTGAAACAATTTCCAAAAATCTTAAAAGTTCACTTGCGGGCAAGGTGAATATGGCGAGTTAAATCGGACTGACTAAAAGAGTGTCATTCTTGCGTTGCCATGGACGAAAATATCATCTTCTTGTAACCCGCTGTGTACGCTGCTAATTCTGTGTATAAACTAATTGATGATAGTGTACTCCAAATTTGTACTGAGCTGCCACGTGTTATTAGTAGTTAAATTAGAATAAAACATTCATCTTTACAATTAGTTCCCAAATACGGAAGCTACATGGCACAGCCTAACACATACACAAACACACACTAATACAGACATAAACACACACCTTGATTGAAGTGAAATGCTTATATATATAAGCATATATATATATAAGCATACATATATTATATATATATATATATATATATATATATATATATATATATATATATATAATATATGTATAATATAAATATAAATAGTTATACTTGTTTGGAAAAATCTTAGGTATTTTGGCTTGGAATTGCACAAACAATACAACCAAGGAAAATGAGGAATAAAAAAAGAAAGAACTAAGAACATGAAATTGAGGCAAAAACAATCGTCCAGAATCCAAGCTCAGAGTCCAAAGGAAAAAACCTTCCAAAACGAGTAAAGCAAAAGAAACTATGTAAAGTCCTCAATACACTAAATAGAGGAAATCTAACTATGAACCTAAAGAACAAGGTAAACCTACCTAGGTTTCACCTACACGGATCGTCAGGGTAAGCTGGTATATATATATATATATATATATAAATATATATATATATATATATATGTAAATACACAATATCTTTCTCTGATATTGAGCACTTTATCCCATAAATGTAGCAGATCTTAAGACTATATTTCTTCATATATATATATATATATATATATATATATATATATATATATATATATATATATATATTTATATATATATATATATATAAAATAAAAAGACTTAAACACTAATATTCCATGGTCATAATGGCTTTCATTCACTCTAGTATTCGCCCCACACTCTCATACATATACTCTCACTAAATTTTATTTTTTATTTCCGGAGATGTTTTTTCTGTTTTCGTTTTGAATTTGTAGGGCTGATGAATTGGATCGTATTTACGATTCCAATGGAATAAATTATGGCCATGGAATATTAGTGTTTAAGTCTTTTTATTATATCCTTACTCTGTCCTGGACATTGAGTTCTACCTGGATTCTATCCTCTTGGAATTATTTTTTATACAGATATGTATGTGTATGTATGTATGTATATATATTTATATTTTAGATATATGATTGCATATGTATGTGTTTATTTACCACTAATATTATCCATCTATCTATCTATCTATCTATCTATCTATCTATCTATCTATCTATCTATCTATCTATCTATATATATATATATATATGTGTGTGTGTGTGTGTTTGTGTATAGGTGGCCACTCCTATTCCATACTAGGGTGGCTAGCCAATCCTTATTGCAGAGGCATTTGTGTTTATTCAACACCCACATAGCCCAATCGTGGTTTATACTTCAACTATGCTGAGTAGACCTTAGTTACAGTTTCTGGGAAAGAGCGTGTTATCTAGCGTGATCAACTATTTGAACAAGGCCAGTACACTCAAAATCTCGGCCACGATGACTTGTGAATTTTACCCAATTTCACTCACAACGCTTGGTCCCACCCGTGGTATGGTTTTCACACACATTCCAAATGTGTCGCACGCTGGGATCAAACTCTCCTTCCTGACAAATTCGAACCTGGGTCTCATGGCCAGAAAGCGAACGTTCTAACTACTCGGTCACGTGCCTATATATATATATATATATATATATATATATATATATATATATATATATATATATATAAGTCAACACTTAGAGGCGACAGTCTGTTTCATGCTAGATGCAATCGTCAGGCCACCGATTCCATCTAGCATGAAACAGACTGACGATTGCATCTAGTATGAAACAGACTGTCGCCTCTGAGTGTTGACTTCTATGCTCACTTCTTTTATATTTATACACGCTCTATCTCTGATATTGACCACTTTATCCCATAAATATAGCACACTTTAAGACTATATTTCTTCATATATATATATATATATATATATATATATATATATATATATATATATATATATATATATATATATACCCGTTCAGAGATTGTATTTCTGATACTAATAATGAACCCACTACATATATTGGTTTTACTTTAACCACGCACTCCCGTAGACTTACGTGCCACCTTTCTGATCTTAGTTCTGCTAAACAATATTTCTTAGAAAAACATAGCCATGTACATAATATCAGACAGGTATTAGTTGATAACACAACAATACTCACAGATACGCACAGTAAATAGAACCTTCAGATATCGAAGGCCATCTATATTAAAACACACAACTCAACCACACTCAAGAAAATTACATATCAAACTAGTCACAACACATTATATTTGTATCTAGACACATGGTTCTGTTGTTAATATTACGTCTCTCACGTGGTATGACGTCACAGAACCGTATCATGAACTTACGACCTGCGCCTGCTATTCTGCGACCGTTATCTTCGCATAGCAATCTTCTATGTCAATATAACAGAATAATAACTTTGTTTAAATGTCCGCATAATCACCCTGTGATTGGCTCAGGTGAACCGAAAGCTTAGTTCAGGGAACAGGTTAATAAAAAAATCCAAATCTTGGACAATTTTTATCTTTTTTTCACCCGAAATTAAAGCAAATATACGAACATTAGAACGGATCACGATAAGACATAATAGACATTCATTGTCTGTTATATTTAATAATATATGTTTAAATCTATCTATCTATCTATCTATCTATCTATCTATCTATCTATCTATCTATCTATCTATATCTCTCTCTCTCTCTCTCTCTATATATATATATATGCGTGTGTCTGATCGACGTTTAGAACTGCT
>OZ038504.1:55000838-55023338 GCA_964036315.1 Acanthosepion esculentum
AGACGAGTATCTTCGAATACGAGTGACTAGTTATTATTAATTAGATATATATATATTAATTACATACATGTTTATTTTTAGATTCGGATAAACACACAGTGACTGAGAGTGACTCAATAATTAACGGGAAGAGCAAAGAGTAACCAGAAGGAAAGTAAATAGCTATTTACTTTCCTTCTGGTTACTCTTTGCTCTTCCCGTTATTTATTAATGATTGTGTTTCTAATTTTTACGCACCCTGTAACCCCTTGTGTGTTAGTGGCTTTACTGTCTTGCAGGAGTTGATAGCGATTAATATATATATATATATATATATATATATATATATATATGTATGGGTATTTGTGCATATAGAAATTTTTCTGTTCATGTGTGTGCGCGTGTGTATGTGTGTGGAGAACGAAAGGTGGCACAACTTTTAATCTCCAATAAAATAGTGGCGGGCCCTTTCTCTATCAGAAAATTGAATGACGTAAATGAGATTAAATGTCACATCCTATCACGTGTTTCGTATTCCATCGCAATCGCAGAAGAAGAAAACGGTATAGCATCCTTCCTCCATGGAACAAACGTCATTGTTAATGCAAGAATGGAAGCAAATACATGCAATAAAAAACATTTTTATCATCTCTCCACAACCGCCTTTTTTTTTGTTCCAAGTAATTTCTGACACTACGCTATCCGTCTCTATTCCTGTTCGAACTTCCATTAATTCGAATTTATCAAGTAGTTGTTTTCCCTTGCTTCTGTTGCCTTTGGTGAGTCTTGTGGGTGTTGAATTCTCTTGGACGCTTTTCTTCTTTTTCTGTCCCAGAATTTGTTGTTGATCTTACTGTTCTTTCTTACTGTCACTTTACCTTTGTGCCATATAGGAAGATAATGAGTAACTACCGACACTGAGGTTCGAGCGTGACACTCTGAACTCATGAATATATGTTTTCCGCCAAGTCTATAAATAACGGTGTCAGACTACTGACTGGAATGAATATTAATTGACGATTGAGTGGAAATATCTAGTCGAATTAGTGTGAATTATTATGCGTCGATGAGTAGGGTTTTGATTTAGGATTTTCCGGACGTAAAGCCGAGCCGAGCTACTGAAGAAGTATTCACTGAAATGGTTAATTATCTTTGGTTGACTTTTACTTCTTTGTTCTTAAGTTAAGTATTTATTTGAGGTTGTAATTAAATACTGTTTTATTTAATATTGAAATCTTGAGTTATACTTAAGTATTAGCGGCCACCGTACGTCACAAAACTTTGCTTTTTTCATCCTGGGTATGGCGATAAACAACTTCCAGCAGCAAGGCCTGTGATCGGGAGGTTTTGAGGGCTGTGGAACCACCTCTTAATTGGTGTTGTTCCCATTTCCATCCTGACCTGGGATAGTAACACCTGTTAGGGCCTCAGCTATAGTGAACCCCCAAACTGGGTTCAAAACATGAAAATATAAAAAATATATTTCCATGGAAAAAAGGACACATCGCCCAGTATATAAAAACGTTGGTTAAGTAATCCAAAGACTGAAATGACCTAAAGAGTTGTGAGTTCAATATCTGGCCACAGCAGAGGGAACAAAAATTTGGAGAGTAAAGGAAATTAACTGAAACTGACAATAAAGATGAGGACAATAATCCGAATAATGTAAATAACGCAAATAATTACAGTATCTCACCTAGAAATATAGACAGATCCTGAAGAAGTCCAGACCGTATAACGGACGAAACGTCGTGAATATAACAATAAAGATGAGGACAACAATCCGAATAATGCAAATAGCGCAAATAATTACAGTACCTCACCTAGAAATATAGACAGATCCTGATAAGTCCGGACCGTATAACGGCCGAAACGTCGTGAATATAACAATAAAGATGAGGACAACAATCGGAATATTGTAAATAACGCAAATAATTAGAGAATCTCACCCAGAAATATACACAGATCCTGAAGAAGTCTGGACAATATAACGGCCGAAACGTCGTGAATATAACAATAAAGATCAGGACAACAATCGGAATATTGTAAATAGTTACAATACCATATCTGGGAAATATATAGAAAAGTGTTAAAAAATTGACAGCTATACATTTTTGATAAAATTAGGAAAACTCCCTAGAAAAATGAAACTGAATGACCGATATGACGTTAAACAAGCAAACAAACCTAAGCCTGTTATCACACGACTTCTTAATCTGAGCATCCATTGACAGAACCACAACCTTGTCGCCTCAAGTCTCTTCAAGTTTTCATTTGAGATTCGATTGCTCAGCATTCAACGTTTTATAGGAAATTGTATATTACATAGAATTTCAGCTATTTTTTCTTTGTAATTATATTCCTATAAGTTTTAATATTTTTCTCACTATCTGGAAGACATCTTTCGCTATTATTGTGGGTTTATATATATATATATATATATATATATATATATATATATATATATATATATATATATAGTTTGTCACACTATCTCTCACCAAACTCTATATCACCTTGCATCAACTTAATACTACCATTCAAAAGTGTAAAAAATTATATGTAAATTTAAATTCATTTTTTTTACCTTTGAAAGTGTGGTCTGATGAACCAGGGAAAAATAAATTCCCTTGGGAAATAGATTATAACCATGCACCCTTAAAGTTGTCTGTTTTCATCAAACCATATATATATATAATTGCCTGAAACCTAGTATAAAAATAACGAAAATTGAGAAAATCGGTAGTCAATTGCTGAAACCTCCTGAAGAGTGGACTGAACAATAACGGTAAATTTCGTCAATGAATCTCTGGAATATAACAGCGAAGTGACGCATTTTAATTGGCAAGTTTTATTAGTATTGATCATATATATATATATATATATATATATATATATATATATATATATATATATATATATATATATTAGCGTTTATATGTAAAAATGCAATGTCAATCGCTATCTACTTTTATCTTGATTACTCTTTACTCTTCCCGTTAATTATTAATGATTCTGTTCGTAATTTTTCCGCACACTGTAACTCCTTGTTTGTTAGTGGCTTTACTGTCTTGCAGGGGGGTGATAGCGATTAATATATATATGTGTGTGTGTGTGTGTGTGTATGTGTGTGTGTGTGTGTGTGTGTGTGTATCCATGTACGATGAGAACGAATAGAATACAATTCCAACGTTCGTAACATTTAATTTAAAAGAGGGCTCAATACAAAGTAAAGCAATATTCTTTATTTTAGGATATTACACCGGAAAAAATCGCTACAAAGTTGCAGTCGTGTTTCGATGCGTATCAAATTCATCGCGATTGTAAATTACTGGTGAGTGAACTATTTAGATTTAAAAGCAAAATGCAACCCTTTTTTATGAAAAAAAGCGAAAAGGGATTATATAGTTTGTGGGGTTTACTCTAATCAGCCAATCAAATATGACCTACGTTGAACTTAAGCGAAGAAGCAAAAATTAAAAAAAAAAATTATAAATAGGTCAAGACCTCTAGATTGGCAATTAACGGCAGCCAGACATAAACTGAAGCGGGTACAAATGGTTACATAAATTATAAAAAACAGAAAATGTCATTTCCTAAGAAATAAAGATTAGCTGGGGAGGTAATTTGACAAAATACTAAAGAAGTTATGCGCTTTGTGAATTTCCTACATAAATTTTTTATAGTTGATAAATAAATAGCTTCTTTAAGAAACTAGTAAATAATTTAAATGTATAGAATTTTTTGGTAAATTAATATGCAACTGTTGAGTAAAGATTCTTCATATAAGATGTTAATAACACTAATCAATCAATCTAAAATATCAAAAATAGCAACCAAATACCAATAAATCATTACACGATGTTACTAATACTACCCGGAAATTAATACAAAATTATATTAAATCCGGATTAATCTTACAAATAGAAAGATAAGCTATATAGAGTGCAACGGAGTACAACTAAAATATAAGAAAAAGCATTGTCAGATTCCAAAGTTTAATTATATTGTAAGGTAAAAAAAATATGCTTACAATTTACTGTTGATTAATTTCTTTGATTTAATAATGAACTTTTGTCAATAAATCTGATGATTTCGAGTTTTTCATATAAACGCAGGAAACAGGGTTCATATAACGATGTCCTTGCCATTTTTTAAATTTTACATTTCATCTAAGGACTCTTATTATCACCTTTTAAATTCCAAAAATATTTAGAAAGTGATGTATAATTTCTGTAAGTAGTATTGGTAAAGGACACTATATGTTGATAACACCTAGTCTTAAGAGAATTCATAGTACTACCAATATAGAATTTTTTAACCGTCGAATTCTCTATTGAAGAGATAGTACTCAGATAAAGTAGAGATTTAGTTAAACATTTGTTTAGTAATGAGCAATCGAAATTTTTACGTGGCGACATCGCCGTAGCGAGGTTTCGAGAGCACCATTAGAAAGTACTACACCTCAGTAACTGTCTGGCCATTGATGCACGAGGTACTTGTTAATCGACATGTCTTCAAAATGCGGTCGTCGAACTGATGTCATGGAGAGACTTCGTCTTGTCTACAAAGCTAAGGAAAGCATTAAACTGTTCAAATTCTCTAAAATTACCTTGCAATGGAGTTTCAGACGACAAGGATAATTTCAGGCCAGAACGCAAAACTCATAAGAAGCGCTATGTTGTCTCCAGGACGCCCGGGTTCATTGCCGAGGTTGTCAAGAAGAAGCCCAGGAAAAGCATGAGGAAAATCGCCAAGGAAATGGGAAACAGCAGGCGAACAATCTGACGTATTGTCAAGGAGGACTTGAATTATAAATCTTATGTGCTCAAGGAGCTCCACTTGCTCACCGTACCACTGGTCGCCTGACATATGCCCCCAACTCATTGCCAGATTGAAATTTACCAAAACAGGCTCTCTAGGCAGACGTTAGAGACGGCATGGCCAACCTAGACCGGGATGCCGTCGCCAAGGCCTGCTCCAGTTTTCAGTCCCACCTGGTCGATGGTGGCGACATCGAGTGTTTTTTACACCTTGTATACATGCCTGTGTATAAAGTTTCATTGAAATACATTAATTTGTTATACAAAATACTAAAACTAAATGTAAACTAGTCTACATGGAAACACTGTTTTGGTGTTATATATATATATATATATATATATATATATATATATATATATATATATATATATATATATATATATATATATGTGTGTGTGTGTGTGTGTGTGTGTATGCCAAATTTTCTTGATTACACATCGGTTCTCTTATAAATGCCCTTCGTTTTTAGTCCCCCCCCCCATCATTTTTTTCTCTCTCTCATCTTCTGGATTTTAAGTTTAGATCACATCGTTTTTTATTATACAAATGTATACACACGTTTCCGGTGTCTGTTTTTTAATTTTAATTTAGGTCAGCGAATCAATAGCGAAATATGCATCGAAAAATAATTCATATTTATCTGTATCTCACTCATTTAAAACGTAATTTAACTCCTCTCTTTAAATTTTCTCTCTGTTAAATTATAATCTCCACCTTCACCTTTAGGCCTTTCCCGTTCTTTTTTTTTCTGTTACACCTCTCTCTAGAGCTTTCATACATTTCCCTCTCACACTTGTTTCCCACACATACACTCTCACTAAAATTTAATTTTTTAATATTTATATATATATATATATATATATATAATGTTAATTAAGTCTAGAGTTATGTCGAGGAAGTTTACCCTTTTTAATTTAGTGTTTACTATAGTTTTTAGATCTAGTTTTCCGATTTCACTATAAATTATCTTTCTAATCTTATCTGTTTTAAAATTTGTGGAGCTCCTCACTACCTCCGACAACACAGTCATCTCGGTATAGCCCGATGTCCTTAATGTCTAATTCCCTGTGCGCGGTTAGATTGTACAGTATAAATAGACCGACAAGGCCCGAAGATTCTGCAGAGTCCACTGACAATTTTGACATCACCATGGGATCTCTGGACTCTAGACTTAATAAAAAACAATTACACACCCTACAGAAAACCTAACACTAACCCCTTGTATGTGCACCCTAAGTCAATCCACCCTCCATCTATAATTAAGCATATACCCACATCAATAGAGAAAAGAATAAGCATGAACTCCGCAAATAAAGAAATATTCCGACAACACAGTCATTTTTATAACACAGTCCTGAAAAATAGCGGATACAAAAGCGCTGACATAAGCTATACAAACAATAGTACCAATAGTAAGAAAAACAGGAAAAGAAAGATCATATGGTATACCTCTCCGTTCAACCAAATGGTCAGTACTAAACTTGGGCATAAGTTCCTAGTTTTAATTGGAAAACACTTCCCCACAAATAGCAAACTTAGCGAAATCTTTAATAAAAACACCTTAAAATTAAGTTACAGCTGCACTGAAAACCTAGAAAGAATTATAAAAAAAGCATAATAATAAAATCCTGGAAAAACACGCATGCCAAAACAGTGTCAATAAAACTCCTAAACTTCAAGTAGACAAAAATAATGAAAAATTATGTGATTGTAGAAACCCTAATGATTGCCCGTTAGAAAATAAATGCCTCACTAAATCCGTGGTATACCAATGCACCATCTCATCCATTGAGAGTCTTAACACTGATAGGATATACATTGGGTCAACGAAGAATAAATTTAAAATTAGATGGAGACAACACAAGAGCTCCTTCAACAATATCCAAAATAGAAATCAGACATCTCTATCCCAATACTACTGGCATTTAAAAGAAACGAATAAAACACCGAAAGTAAAATAGAAAATAATAAATAGAACAAGAACTTGTAAAACCTGGGACGACCCATGTTCTTTATGCCTACATGAAAAACTACACATCATTAAGTTTCTAAATAATGAAAAGTTATTAAACCATAGACAGGATTTAACGGTTTTTTGCCGACATCAACAAATGTTCGCATTAAATAATTAATAAAAAAAAATATAAACAAATAAATTCTATAGTTTAATAAAAGCCTTAAAAGCTCAGCCCATTCATTAAATAGAAAAACCCTTTATGGAGTCGCCAAAAAACAAATTCTAATCCATTTCAACACATTTGTAAAAGAAAATAGCCATTTGAATAAACAAATAAATAAAGTGATTAATAGACAGATAATAATGAAACAGAATCCTCTCGATACGTAACGACCTGCCGCAAGGCTATAAAATGCCTTTTTTGACCAACTAGACAGCGACCGCTATTATCAGACTTGAAATAGGGACCCCAACATAACCTGACATAAACTTTTCGAAGGGGACTGATAAAAATTAATTCTTAACTCTTAGACCACCTAACCAGTATAACCGACCCTAGCCGTTTCCATAGTAACTAATGTTGCAAGAGATCATGCTTATAAACACGCGCAAACCACAAGATAGCTTATTCCCAAATTCTCGCTTGACAAGGAAGCGAGACCAGACACTTAATTCAACTTAATTTCAAAAATTATATTAAGGGTCTCGGCTCTCGCTTTTGAAACATGAGAACTCTTATGTAGCGAAGGAATCATATTTAAAAAAAATATTATAATATATATATATATATATATATATATATATATATATATATATATATATGTATATTTAAAGACATTTTTTATTTATTTATTTTTTATGTTTAACCCTTTTTTTTTTATAGATACAAGTATTTAAGTAAATGGTCTGTTTATAATAAATAGTATTAAATAACATTTACCGGCCTGAATGTCCGAGAAATTTTCATAGGATTCAGGCCGGTAAGTGTTATTTAATACTGTTTATTATAAAAAGAGCATTTACTTAAACACTTGTATCTATAAAAAGAATGTTAAACATAAAAAAATGTCTTTAAATAATTGTCGGACTTTGTCCATTTCATAATATATATATATATATATATATATATATATATATATATATATATATATATATATATATATATATATATATATATATCCGGTATGTGGAGACGTTTGCACCTTAACTGATAGGTCAACATGATATTCAGAATTGTTTCAGTGACAGATAATAGTTTTAGCAGATTCATGTCAAATCTCTCAGGTGCATTTTCTTTCTTCCTCTAAACTCGTATTTATTTTACTGAGTCATACAATACAGAACCCAGCAGTTTGCAAATTTTAATGATGGTGAATGGTGGCAAACATATATTTCCATTTCTTGATACTTTTCCACGATAAAAAAAAATATAATTTCTTCCAGTGTATCAAAAAAATAAATAAATAAAACAAGGAAAAAAATTGCAAGGTTTATCTAGGAACAGTTTCCCAAGAAAATGTGAATTATTTTTTCCTGTTCCACCTTTCTCCAATTTCTACCAGGAAATGCGTCAGAGGAGTTCCTCACTACTAAAATAAAAAAAAAATCAAATAAAAAACAAAGACAGATATATTTCATCATTGCATTCTCTCTCTTTTTTACAACTGGAACGTTGGTTGATTCGTTGGTTTTCTACGGGTTATCAACCCTTTGCAGTTTATTTAAAGCCATCAGACGCGACGTTGCCTCGCTCTGTCTTTTTTACAAATACTTTCACGGTAATTGCTCCGAGGAGCTGCTTTCGCTGGTTCCTAGGCCTCATCAATTTAAACGTCCTACGAGGCTGGCATCCCGTTCCCACCCCTTCACCGTTGAAACTGTTAGATGTAGACGTCTCTTCTACTCCAATAGCTTCATGTCTCGCACATCTCGCCTGTGGAACTCCCTTCCTTATTCCTGTTTCCCTGACAAATACAATCTCCAACGGTTTAAGTGTAACGTCAATCGACATCTCCAGTTGCCTTGATCTATCCACTTCCCTTCTCCACATCCTTTCACCTTTCATTCCTATCTGCTCTCGCTCCAAATCTTCTGTAACCCCCTTGCCTTGATCGATCCACTATCTTTCTCCACATCTTCTCCATTACCACTCCTATCTGCTCTTCCTCCAAACCTTCTGTAACCCCTTGCGTGCTAGTGGCCTCCAGCCTTGCTTGGGGTGATAAGCTTAAAAAAAAAAATATTTTTAGCTTGTAAGAATATTTTTGTAGATAATAATGATTTACATTATTGACATCATTCGGACTGTTGTCTTCATCTTTATCATCTTTATTATTATATTCTCCACTTTTCGGCCGTTGTCCGGCTTTCTTCAAGTGATATACGTTTGTTTGTCGAACAAACCCCTTTATTTAGTCCATGGAATATATTGTTCTAATTCCCCGCGTCATGCCTTTTTTTAGGACATCTCAGTGTCAGTTAATTCCCTTTAGTCACTGAACTCTTCAATATTTTGTTACCTCTCCTGTCGCCAGGTATTGAACTCAACTTTTTGGATAATTTGTTTTATTACTTTAGCGAAAGTTTTTATCAATTGGTCCATGTGTCCTTAAATCTTAACTCAAAGATTTGAGAGTTTAATACATGGCCACATTTCGATCACAGGCAGCGTTGGTAGAGCATTGTCTTAAATAGCTATTTAAAGAAAGCCCTTTTTCTCGTTGCGACATCTACGAATCTATTACCTTCAGTTTCGTCTTCAAAAGTAATAACTGAATTAATTTTTAGTCATTTCTTTATTATTTCATACTATTGCTTAATTATTTCATAATTATTTCTTAATTATGTTTTATTATTTCTTAATGATTTGTTCATCATTTATTATTATTTCTTAATTATTTCTTCATTATTTCTTATTACTTCTTAATTATTTCTTAATTATTTCTTATTATTTCTTAATTATTTCTTAATTATTTCTTATTATTTCTTAATTGTTTATTATTATTTCTTAATTATTTCTAAATTATTTATTTTTATTTCTTAATTATTTCTTAATTATTTCATAATTATTTATTATTATTTCTTAGGTATTTCATAATTATTTATTATTATTTCTTAATTATTTCTTAATTATTTCATAATTATTTCTTATTATTTCTTAATTATTTCTTAATTACTTATTATTATTTCTAACTTATTTCTTAATTATTTATTATTATTTCTTAATTACTTATTATTATATCTTAATTATTTCTTAATTATTTATTATTATTTCGTAATTATTTATTATTATTTCTTAATTATTTCTTAATTATTTCGTACATATTTCTTATTATTTCTTAATTATTAATTATTATTTCTTAATTATTTCATAATTATTTATTATTATTTCTTAATTATTTATTATTATTTCTTAATTATTTCTTAATTATTTCATAATTTTTATTATTATTTCTTAATCATGTCTTAATTATTTCTTATTATTTGTTAATTATTTCTGAACTATAAAATGAGTTAAAATAACGTCTTTTGTAATAAGAAATAATTTCGGATAAAAAATTAATTCACACACATATTACTAGCATTATATTTTTTGAAAAAAATATTACCAGCAATACATTTTAGAAAAAAAAAAAAAACACACACACACCTATATATATATATATATATATATATATATATATATATATATATATATATATATATATATGTATGTATATGTATGTATATGTATATAGTACATAAATGGTTAGCAAATTGAAGAATAAAGCTTCTGAAATATTTAGAATTTTTACCATTATTGCATAGATGATAAAATCAAATTTTCGTTTGGGGTGACTTTTTTCAAGGATTAAAAAAAATTAATGCCTTTGTCATTACTTTTGAGCAAAATTTCATCGATTTGTGGGATAGGAAGATAGAGTAACAACAAATATATATTTAGCCACAGAGAACTTTCCGGTTAGCAAAGTCCAAATTACTGCTAATAAACCGTTCTGCTTATGACGATAAACTACATCCGCGTCCTGGGTAAGACGATAAACTACATCCGCGTCCTGTGTAGGACGATAAACTACATCTGACAGCAAGGTCTTTGATCAGAAGGTTTTGAGGAGCATGGAACCACCTCTTAATTGCTGGTCTTTCCAAGTCCACCCTAACTCTGGTGGTAGCACCTGTCAGGTTCTCAGCTATGGGCAAATAGTTAACACCCCAAAAGGTGTCAAAACACTATGGAAGTATAAAATAGTTTTTAATACCAGCAATATTCTTTGGAAAAATTATTACTTGTAGTACATTTTTCAAAAAGAAAAATATTACTAGCAATATATTTTTGGAAAAAAATATTACCAGCAATACATTTTAGAAAAAAATTACCAGCAATACATTTTTGAAAAAATATTATTAGCAATACAATTTTGAAAAAAAATTACCAGCAATACATATTTAAAAAATATTACCAACAATATAGTTCCGAAAAAAAAAATACCAGCAATACTTATTTGAAAAAATATTACCAACAATACATTTTTGAAAAAAATATAACCAGCAATAAAAATAATACATTGAGGTTGATATGCCGTAAAAGAAAACAAAACAAACTAAACCTGCTTATAAATACATATCTTTGATGATCTTTCTCAATATATCATTTATGCTCCGAAATCTAACTATAATGATGACAACATATTAGATAAAATGGATTAAATCCAACAAATATTTTAATATATTTTCTGTTTATACGTTATTTTTATGGATACAACTTATTTGAGTAAATGGTCTGTTTTAATTAAACAGTATTAATTAAATTATTATCATTATTTACATTAGGTTACGTTTCGGAGCAGAAATGATATATCGAAAAAGATCGTCGAATATGTGTGTTTATAAGCAGTAATTTGAGCCTTGCTAACCGGAAAGTTCTCTGTGACAGAATGATTAATAGCACGCTAGACAATATTACGGTTTCCATATATAAACCCGTGTCACTCTGTTCATTCAAGAGTTTTCAATCGGAATGCATGTATTCTTTATAAAGATCCTTTAAGCGATAGTCCTAAGGAGGTTCATACTTTCGTTGATCTTAAATGCAGGTTTTGACTTGGTTATTTGAACTAGATAGCGATGAAGTAAATCAGTTGATTTTATCAGAAGTCAAACCTTGATATCTGGAATGGAATTCAAGAAAATGCATCATTATGGTGAGGTCTGCGAAAGCGACCTCGAGCGTCGGAGGCTACATTTCGCTGACATAGCATCAAAGAGAATGCGATGGCCTCATGTGATTAATCGGAACATACCCAACTTGGAAACAATGGCATATACTCGAAGCGTTCCGCAATATTGCAAAAATAAGAGAGAAGGTGAAAATCAGTTCCAAATCCTCCTTCTCTCCGTGTTTTCTCTCTATTCTGTTTCTCTCTCTGTTTTTTAATTTTTCCCTTTATTTCTCGGCTTTTAAAATTAGTCTTGTCCAGTTTTATTTTGATCTTTCTTGTTAACCTGGTGGATTTGAAAATCCTTGTAATTTAATTTTAATTTTACAAGGTGAAATAATCATCATCAATATTATGGAGTAATCCTTATTCCTATTGTTTATAATTTATATGCTCTGTTTGAATAAAACATTGAGCTCTCTCTGTGAATCAGTTTTAATATTTTTGATATTCTATTAATAGGATTCCCTTGGATTATATATCGACTGAATTTTCTAAGTCTCTGGATATCTGACCGTTCTCGTGTATTGGGATTTTTGGCATAAAAATTAAATTTGTGAAAAGTAACAATGCCATATATCAAAAAGAGACCTTTCGAAGCGTCCCGCAATAAGAGAATGATGAGAAAAAGTGAAAATCAATTGCAGATCCTCATTTCTCTCCGTTTAGTGATTATTAAATATATCCAAGAAATTAATGCCCCAGGCCATAAAATGAAATATTTTGTCACTTTTTTTTTATATCTATGATTGAATGGAATTTCTTTGATAATTTAAGGTGGAGATTTACTTGATTCTTCATCTGATATGTACCGTGTACATTCAGGACGTGGACGATCATGACTCTCTACGGTTTGATCTCCTTACTAAATTTCGTTTTTATTATCTCACCTAATACTGTTCTGCGAACCACTGACACAAGTTCGTTAGGTATGTTATATTCTACCACTCTTGCATACAATATGTCCTGTGAGTGTTAAATTCTCCAAGCCCTCTTTATGTGCCCTAGAAATTTCAACTGCCTCTTTTCTGATGCTAAGTATAAATATCCTTTTTCTTTCAATTTTCTGTAAGACTTCGTCGTTGCTCAAAAGTTGCTCGGACGAAACGCGTTGGCAACTATTACAGTTTTCCTATTGTATTTTACATTTATAAATATTGTCTTTTTCTACAGGTTTATTTTGAGAAATCTTTCATATAAGTATATCCCTTAATTTTGAATTAATAGTATTTTATTAAGATAAGATTATTGAAAATTGATTTCCATTTTTATTTTACTGATTAAATCATGTCAATGTCTATGTGTATGTCTCCTCATGCCATTACCATGTCTTACCATGTCGAGACAAGGCCAATTCCTATATACTATCTTTTCCCACCCCTTCTTTCTTTTACTTGTTTTCTCTCTATTCTGTTTCTCTCTCTGTTTTTCATTTTTTCCTTTATTTCTCGGCTTTTAAAATTAGTCTTGTCCAGTTTTATTTTGATCTTTCTTGTTAACGTGGTGGATTTGAAAATCTTTGTAATTTAATGTTAATTTTACAAGGTGAAATAATCATCATCAATATTATGGAGTAATCCTTATTCCTATTGTTTATAATTTATATGCTCTGTTTGAATAAAACATTGAGCTCTCTCTGTGAATCAGTTTTAATATTTTTGATATTCTATTAATAGGATTCACTTGGATTATATATCAACTGGATTTTCTAAGTACAGGATTGGTACACATGGAATAAAATTCCAAGAAACCAAAACACTATTCTTAAAAAAGTGCTCAATATCGAGTAGAGCTAATAACATTTATTCAAACAATTTTATAACATATGCATATTATAAGATCTCCACAAAATTTGCAATTTTGTTTCGACACTTCTGGTGTTTTATCAAGTGATGATGTTGAATGGAAAATAAACGGGTTTATGAGTTCAAAAGCTAACCAAAGCCCTAAGTAGTAGAAACTTTGTTACGTAACCTATGACCAATCAGAACACTAGTATATAATGGTAATTTAAAATAACATGAAAATATACTCTAGTACAAGCACAATCTATTAGTGCATTGAAGTTAAAATTAGATTAAATTAGAGACCAATATGAAAATTTAATTTTAAGTTAAATTTAAAATTTCAGATGTCAAAATCGCGTTTAGTGATTATTAAATATCTCCAAGCAAATTAATGCTGCAAGTCATAAAATGTAATATAATTTGTTACATTTTTTTTTTTATCTATGATTCAATGGAATTTCTCTCATACTTTAAGGTGGAGATTTAGTAGATTCAATTAATGTAAAAAAGAAAAAAAGTTTTTTTCCCAAGATTTTCCGAAAAAGAAACATTTCTAAAACAATTTCAGATGTCAAATCCTAAAGTTAATCAAGCATCATGTCTAATATTATCTCAAGATTATTCAGAAATGAAACTAGGAGAAAAAATTATATTTTATTGTTCTTAGCAAATAAGTTCGACACTGATGAAAAAAGTATCTGTATATGTTATAAATTTGAATAAACACACACACACACACACACACACACACACACACACACACATATTCATTAATGCATGTTTCATTAAATAATATAGAAAAGTTTTGTCTATTTATTTTAAGTAAGTTCCTTTCGTATTGTCTGATAAGCTTAATCACATTATCATTGAAAGACCAAAGGAAAACACAAAAAACCTACCAGCATAAATTCATGTACACTTAACTACAAAAGCGAATGTTCATATTACTACAAAATAGCATTTATAAAAAATCTAATATATCGTGCAAAAACTAATTCATCAACAAAACAGATTTTTTTACAGTGAACTAAAGAATATAAAACAAACACTTATTAATAATAGCTTTCCAAACTATATAGTTGATGAACAAATAAAATACTTTCTTAGAAGTCTAAATACTACGGAAATAGAACATAATACTGCTTCAACTAATTCCAAACATATTCATCTCTTTTTAGTCAAATACATACTAATTATAAACAAGATGAAAATATACTAAAAAAATTAGTAAATACTAATATATCTACAACATATCCTAGCAAAAAAATAAAAAAATTAAAAGGTAGGTTAATCATATACTACACTAAATCTAGTTTATCCAACTTAACTATTTGCAATTATTCTTCCCCCCTCCACGTTAGCTATTTTCAAAAAACCCAACATAGTTTACAAATTCAAGTGCCCTTTGGGAGATTGTATCTCCAATGGATTAAATAATATTTATGTTGGTGACAAACTCGCTTTCACGGCGCTTGACTCTACATTTAAATGATAACTCTAACATTTTTCGACATTTAAAACAACATGCCTGGCCGCGTACTCAATTCCGGAAAATTCTTGTTGACAACACAACTATACTTAAACATGAAAACAATAAACAAAAATTAAAAATTCTTGAAGTTATATACATAAAACAGTTGAAACCTAACCTGAACAAAATAAACTATGAAATCTCTACAAATATTCTTAAATGCCTATAATTTATAACAGAAGCCATTGGTTTATACCAACAGCTTCCCATACTTAATACTTCTCGTTTTCCCTCTCGCGTGGTCATGTGTGACGTCAGGAGCTGAGACGCGATTTTCGCTTCCGCGTCTCATATACACGAGTTTGTCGTTGCTTTGAAATTTTTCATGCACCAAGAGTGGACTATCATTGTTGTTTCGTCCGTGTGTTGCTTGATACATTCAAATTGTCATCTTAGATAATGGCTTATGTAAGCCGAAAGCTTAGATTGGATTTAAACATGTATCAATATGGATATTTTGGAATAACTGATTTTTAATTTTACTGAGTTTTAAACGCACACAGAATTCATAATTTTTTGTTTCCAAGGATACAGAGAAACTCAATCATTTAGACAGGGGCGGTAGCGTGTTCATTTTTATTAACTATTGTTGTATCAATTATGAGTTACGTTCGAAAAAGAGGTTAAGTCTAGGGATGGTAGGGGGGCATTTTTCAACGAATTTTGACATCCGCTCATGGTAACGTGGAGTTCAGAGAAGGAGATTGTGCTAAGAGCATACAACCAAACAGCAAGAGTAGCAAAAATATCAATGCGAAGTGGTAGATAAGGACTTTGGCGCAAGATTTGATGAAAAGAAATGAACCGTGGAATGGAAATGGATTTCAGAACCTCCGATATTAAAAAAAAACAAAGTTAGTCACTATCATGCTAAACTGAGTAAGGAGAAGAAGGTCGAGTTCAACAGTGAAGTTAAACGGTGGACTGAGGAAGGAATCTTAACCCCGTGGGACCAGGATGTTTCAGACGGGAGTGCTACCCTTAATGGCGGTGGAACAACCCACAATAAAAAAGGTCAGGCCAATTCTCGATTACCGAGAACTAAATAAATACATTATGTGTCATTCTGGTGGGGATGCAATTGACGTTTGTGGAGAAACAATGAAGAAGTGGAGGCAAATGACAACAGCATCAAAAATTGTTGATCTAAGGTCCGCATATTTGTAAATACATTTCGCGAGACATCTGTGGAAGTAACAGTTAGTTCGGTACGAGGGACAGACCTATAATGTTTAACTAGGTTGGGTTTCGGTTTAAATGTAGCCACGAAGATTATGTCAAAAATCCTAAAAAATGTGCTAACAAAAGAGGAACACATCGGAAAAAAACACGGATTCGTATATTGACGATATACTGGTGGATGAAACAGTGGTACCAGCGGAAGACCTTGTAAATCATCTTAACAACTTTGGCTTAACAGCAAAGCCACCAGAATCATTAGAAGGAGGAGCAGCATTGGGTCTTCGGCTTCATACGGATGAGGCAGGAGATCTGGTACCTGCGAGAGGGAATGACCTGCCTGAGTTACATGAAGAAATGAACAGGCGTGAACTGTTCTCTGCCGGCGGAAAAATGGTGGGCCACAGCTCAATAGCTGGATGGCTTAGCATCGCCTGCAGTTATTTGAAGAGAAGAGCAGAAGAAATCGATTGGGAAAACATAGTGGATAGTGAAACAACCGGTGTGGTACGGGAAGTTGTGGAAGAGGTTCGACACCACGATCCAGTTCGAGGGAGATGGCATGTTCCAAAATTGGAAAAGGGCGTTGTATGGTGCGACGCAAGTAGTATTGCCACTGGTGTATGTATTGAGATCGATGGTGTGATAGTCGAAGATGCGACGTGGTTAAGAAAGAAACGTGACTACAACCATATCAACATTGCTGAGTTGGATGCTACGATAAAGGGTGTAAACCTCGCGTTGAAATGGGATCTAAAAGAGATTGAGATTCGAACTGATTCTGGGGGAAATGATTGATGAATTTAACTTAAAAGTGAGTGTAACGTTCGTGCCCTCTGACAAAAATAAGGCCGATGCTCTAACCAGAGTGAAAAAGAGTTGGCTGAAAGTAGAGAAAGCTATTACAGCGACGTGCCGTGCAGGCCGAGATGAGGTCAAGGAGTTGCACGGACTGCATCATGTAGGAGTGGAGAGAACACTATATCTAGTACGGAAAGTCTACCCGGAGGTGTCAAGAGATACTGTACAGAAGGTGGTTAGAAGCTGCGATCGTTGTCAATCAATCGACCCGTCGCCAAATGTTCACGAATTAGGAGAGATCCAAGTAGACACCAATTGGACCAGATTATCTATCGATGTGACGCATTATAGAGGTGAAATGTATTTGACTATAGTTGATTGTGGCCCTGGTCGGTTCGCCATTTGGAGGGAGATTCGAGCAGAAACGACAGACATCATTGCGAAGGAGCTAGAGGAAAGTTTGTTTGAGCGTCGACCGGTTGAAGAGGTACTCATGGACAATGGGTTCGGAAGTGTTTCGGGAGATGTTGGATAAGTGGAACACTAGGCAATATTATAGAGCAGCGTACAGGCCTAGTGGAAATGGTATCGTAGAAAGAAACCACCGAACTATAACAGTCATTGCCGAGAGAGAAGGGATATCGCCTGCAGAAGCAGTATTTTGGTATAATATGTTGCCTAAATCTGGCCAACGTGAAGACACTGTGCCGCACAGAGCAGTTTACACATACAAATGGAGACATCCTAAAGTTGGATCATGTTTAACACGCTCTGACGGCCCTGAATCTATACGGATTGGAGAGGAGGTTTGGGTCAAGCCAACTGGAGCCCGCTTCACGACAAAATGGACAAGAGGAACGGTTAACGGGGCACAGTCGCGCAACAATGTTGAGGTGGATGGTATGCCAGGGCATATCCTTGACCTTAGAGTGATTCAAGAGGATTTAGTGAATGATGGAGACAATGGGAGAAGTTCTCATGAGGCTCAGCCCCAAACACTGCGGAAGTCGTAAAGAGAGCGACACCTGCCCAGATGGAAGGATGATTATATAACGTGAGATGTGATCATGAGATCAGGGGGAGGGGCGTGTAGTTTTAAAAAAAATTACCTCATTGGCGTCTGTACGTACAAAGAGTCCCGCGGGGAAGCTATATATTGTTTTTAAGCTGGCAAAAAAAATTAACGGAAAATCACGGCGTTCAGGAGACGTGGGTTGAAAATAAGCTAAAAAAAATATGGAGTGTACGAAAGACGGTGAGAGAAGAGGAAGTTAGTCTACAAACAGCAAAACAATACGACAAATACAACATCTACATTTTGTCACTCAGAATTAGCGTCTACGAAGGAATTTAAGACAGTCTCTCGAATTTAAACTACACAGTTAATTTGTAATATTTATGCTCTGTAAATTTACACTGAGCACTGTTTTGTAAAAATAAAAATATCAGTAAGAACACCGGATTATATATCTTACTGTTCTTTCTTTTTATTATACCCCCCCCATATATATATATATATATATATATATATATATATATATATATATATATATATATATATATATATATTAAATAAGTTGTATTTCGGCAGCAAGAATTCTTTCAAACATGTTTGTTAAATAATACCGACAAGCTTTGTCTTTCAATTTTGTTTATTAAATCTTACAAATTTCCCAGTAAGTTGTTTTGTGTTATAGGTAAATTTCTAAAAATGCATATTAAATTTTATTTTATATTATTTTATTCCCGAGAACTTGAATGCTGTTACAATTGTTTTCAAGGATTGTTCTGTGTGTAGTTACGCAACTGGTTTTTCATTCTGACGTTCTCACGTTTGATGGAATCAATTTCAATTCACTCAAGCCGACGTCATATAAACGGTCAAACTGAAACTTTTATGTTCGTATGTACAATACGAGGCAAAACAATGAACGCACCCATAATAAATCGATTTTTATATTTCTACCGATACAAGTGAGTAATAGACTTCGTTTATTAATCCGGGGTATTAATAGTGGTGAACATCTGTACATTATAAAAGTAAAAAAAATGAGTTAGTATTTTGTGGGGTAACCTTTTGCTTGAATAATTCCCAACTCTTCTAGTCGCCTCGTCAGAGTCCTGAGTTTAACCCAATTGAAAACCATTGGGCGATAATCGACAAACGTGTCCGTAATAGGAAATTTAACACAGAAGATGAGCTTTTTCTGCGAATTAAAGAAATGCTGGAAAAATCTCGCGAAGGACGTTAACTTACTAAAGAATTTAGTCTATAGCATGGCACAAATAATTAAGGCCGTTATTAAAGCAAAAGATTACCCAACAAAATACTAAATAATTTTTTGACTTTTATAATGTACATATGTACACCTGTATTAATAAACGAAGTATGAATAAAATTAACTTTTTGTCCTGCTACTGTACATACGCACATAAAAGTTTATATCTTAAAAATAAGATAAAGGCTGGGGAGATTCATGCGACTCAGGATTCCCTTGGTCATTTTGACAGTTTTATTGTTTGCTGGGAAGAGGATGTGTATGTGTGCGTGTGTGTGTGTGTGTGTGTGTTAAGTTATCATTCAGTACTTTGGGAGTGTGTCTAGTGTGTGTAAGTGCATATATTAGTATGGGTGTGTGTATAAGTGTAAGACCTCAACACCTCCACAAGCCTGTCTGTCCTGTGTGCGTGAGAAATCAGGGTAGGACATAAATTACGGGGTTATATATTAATTCTATCTATGCTGTTAAATTGTGGTTAAGCCCATCTGGACGAAGTATTTTGAGGCGCAAAGTCCATTTGTTTTCATGTTCCTCTAGAATTTTTCTACTGTTATCTTTTCTGTCGATTTCCTCTCTCTCTCTCTCTCTCTCTCTCTCTCTATATATATATATATATATATATGGGCTTTTCATATAATAATGAATGATGATCGGATGCCGAAAATCCTCATGTATAGCCAACTTTTTCATGGTAAGCGTAACGTAGGCCGTCCTTCGTTACGCTTCAAGGATAAACTTAAATACAATTTAATTGCTGCAAAAATCCCTTTTGAGGAATTCGAACATGCTGTTGAAAACCGAGCAAACTGGAGAAATAATTGCTACCGAGGTATAACTATCTTTGAAAAGAATCATCTCAACCATCTGATAAAATTAAGAATTAACACTAAATCTTGGTCTTGATCAAGCCTTCAGCATGTCCCACGTGTGGTCTTGTTTGCAAATCCCGTGCAGGATTGTTGTCTCATAAACTAAACTGAAACACACTCATACGTTGAAAACGACGGAAGAGTCCCTCGCACGCACGCACGCACGCACGCATATATATATATATATGTTATTTTAAACGTTAATTTTAGTGGATATCTGTATTTGAGATGACCAAAACCAATTATGGGTATCCACTAAAAATAACGTTTATAGTCATAAAATATGTCGGATTAATAAATAGAGAAAAACTAGTAATTCTTTATATATATATATATATATATATATATATATATATATATATAATCCTATATCGAGAGAGAAAAAACTGAAGATGTAAGGAGGCTAAACTCTGACAGTAATGACATCTAAAGCAATGCATGTGATACACACTTAGGCGATCATGTATCTTTCGATTCATGACTGACGAGGCAGATTTTTTCCCGTAGTAGGTTGACATTTCTTTCTGTGGTAGACCAGTTGCCATCCAAGGCTATAGAACCCGGTTTGTCCTGCTATTTACCCATAGTTGGGGGTGGGGAGAAGAAGAGGATTCATTCCCTTCTCAATTAGCACGTAAGTGAATGTAATGGATACGACTGGAATTCGAACTCGGCTCTTCGATTCTTCAATCCGAGCCGCTATCATGTTTAACACTCCACCTGCATGTTTGATGAAAGTACAGTGTAACCCGGATATAAGAGAGATTTTCTCTGGTCCCAAATTAGAGCTTGTGTTAATGTATATATAATAGACCAAACCAGGATATAAGAGAAACCCGGATATAAGAGACTTCTCCGGTCCCGCCAACTCTCTTATATCCGGGTTACACTGTAATTTAATGTACAGAACGTTTACTGATTTCGGAGTCTTCAATGAATTGCGTCCAGGTTCTTACCTTTCTTCCGGCGTCTACTGCTATCAGAATGCGCCATATTTAATAGAGAGATTAAGGAAATAAAAACTATTAGGTTGGTGCAAAAATAATGTCGTTTTTTGACGTTCTAACATATGTGAGAAAACGACATTATTTTTGCACCAACCTAATAATAGTTGGGAGGATGAATAAAGTCAGATCTCCTGTATGTCTGGACAAACGAGAGGCAAGTATTTAATAATTTAATTTCAATATACAGAATGCATCAGAAGTAACGCCATTTTTATTTATTAATATTTATTAGTAAATCGCTAGTAATAAATTGCAGTAATTTAAGCACATTTCTAAGAACTGTCACATCAAAACGACATGATTTGTTATGATTTCCGTCCTGATGGTGTGTCGCCTTGACCTGCTAGGACAATTTGCGTGCTTGAACGACCCCCAGAGCTATGTAGGCGGGGGCTTCGGTTCATAGCAGATCCGACCAAGCTGAACAAGTTTGTGGGATACGAGCCAGACGAAAGATAAATCCTGGTACTCCAGGTTGAGGGTTGTGCAGTAGGCGAACAACCTAATACTAAAAACCTAGCTTGTTACAAAAACCTCAACGATATCTTCAAACAACGACATGGCTGAGGAAGATTCCTCCAAATTGGAGCATATGACGCGTGCTGGTGAAAATCCCTCAGGAAGGCAGCCGGCACGACATGGGCCGAGCTGAAAAGGATCGCCCGTAACAAAGTCAATTGGAGACGTGTTGTTGCGGCCCTATTTCCCCCAAGGAATTAAGAGGCATAATGAACAAACTATTTAACATGTTCAAAATATCCCCTTTCTGTTCAGTACATCGCTGAACCCTATAAGTGACTCTTCTACATACGATTTGACACGTTTCAACATTCATTTCAGAAAATATATAAGAAATTGCTTATTTTAATTCAGGAATTATTTTCAGTTACAGCCTTTGAAGAAGATCTTTCAGTACAGTCCACGAGAAAAAAAATCTGGTGGTGTTATGGCAGGTGATCATGATGACCATTCAATTGATCCACGTCTTCCTATCCAGCTTGAAATTCGTCTATTCATCTGGAAATTAATGGCGGAGTAGGTAATGGCTGCTCCAGTTACTGCTACGCA
>OZ038504.1:55025838-55035838 GCA_964036315.1 Acanthosepion esculentum
AAATTTGAGAGAAATTTCATTAAAATAATTTTCTTCTGAAAATAAATATATTGTTCCATTCCAATATGGAAATATTCGGAGTATTTTGTTCTTTAATCTACTAAATTTACTTCTGAAAGTCCTTTCTAAGAGACGGGAATGAAAAAAAAAGTTAAAAAATATTTTATTGCTTGCAGCATTAATTTCCTTGAAGAAATTTAATAATCACTAAACGGAGAGAAAAGGAGGTTATTTGGAATTAATTTTCACTTTTTTCCCTGTTTTCTTTGTCTTATTGCAAAACGTCTCGATTCGTCTCTTTACTATATATGCCACTCTTTTCATATTGGATATGTTCTGTTAAATGACATGGGAACGTGATTTTTTTTTGTGATGCCATATCAGCAAATCTAACATCAAACACCCGACATTGCTTTCGTTCCGCTCCCCCCCCACCACCACGTGGCTGTTGAATGTTCTTGAAGTCCTTTCCAGCAACAAAGTTTGAGATCTGATAAAATCAACCGGTTTACTTCATCCCTATACAGTTCAAATAACCAAATAAAACCGTAATTTAAGATTAACGAACAGGCTTCCTTGGAATAATGGCATCGTAGTCCCAGTCAATGTACTCCATATAACATTCCCCCCAAAAACCCAAGTCATAATCTTAAACAAAATTATCGGATGGCCTGTTTCATATGGATATCACGCAAGGCGCAAAACCAGTTCAGAAATATCTAAACTGTAAGTTGTAGACTAACGCTTACTCGGATCAATGATTCAAAATGACTTCAAGCGAATGAAGCCGATAGATCCTCAAGAGGACCGTTTTCTTTTAACCTCGTGGATTGACGTTACAGGTTCAGAAGGAAACAACTGTATCAAATAGCAGACACAACATCACATGAGAACTTCCAACTGCAGTAACAACTAAAACGCATACCACATGTAATTGGAAAAGAAAATAATGACATTATCAAAAAGTTGACGTTCCACTCTACTTCAAACAAACGGTTAGGAAGGAAACCTCCATCAATACTAGAAAGAGCCATATAACGAACTAAATATATATATATATATATATATATATATATATATATATATATATATATATATATATATATATATAACGTAATTCCTAAGGTATTAATTGATTTTATTTCAGTCCGACACTATTTCTTTATATTCTTATTCTTATTTTAAACGTTATAGTTTAGTCGATATACGTGTTTGAGCAGACACCCTGAAGGTTCAAACTCAGTCCGAGTGTACATTTCTTTATTAAGAATCCCGAATGCACAAGCCGGCAGATGTAAATAGCATAATATGGGAGACGCTAATAAGAACAGAAAGACAAATGACAGCAAATCTTCAAGAGCAGCTGCAGCAGCAGCAATCGTAACATGACAGGCATTGGCAGCAACTTCAACATTAATCAGTCGCATGACTAGGTTTTGGTGACATTGTGGTTGTCAGGTCAATCCCTGTGTCGGGCAGTGTGTACCTCCACTCAGTGGAAACGGACGAGAAATAAGTGAACACTCTAGCCCCGTAGATTAAATTCAGGGTTCAGTTCAGAATTTCCTGTAGGTTACCCAGATAAGCCTGGGTAAGGTCGGTGAGCAAAACGGCCGAAACGTTGAGATAACATAAACAATGATTTGAATATAAATTGTTTAAACAGTGATTTGCTTTAAAAACAACCTGTCACCTACTCCAACAAGTATATCCACTAAAATATAGCGTTTAAAGAGATACAAATATATATATATATATATATACAGGGTGTCCATAAAGTTCGTGTGCACTATAAAAAAATTATAACTTTATTTCTATTTGCGCAGCTTGAACAATTAAACTTGAAAGATAATACAGTGTTTCAACAAGATGGAGCTCCTTGTCACTTTGCTCTGCGTGTTAGAGAGTTTCTAAATCAGGAATTTCCTAACAGATGGATCGGAAGGGGTGGACCATTTTATTGGCCTCCACGTTCACCAGATTTGATTCCATTAGATTTTTTTTATGGGGACATGTGAAAATAATTGTGTTATGCAACCAAACCTAGTTCATTAGACTTGAAAGCTAAAATAACTAATGCGATGTCAGGCATTACTGTAAATCAGTTGGCAAATGTTTTCCGTGAACTGCAAAATCGTATTACCCTTTGTATTGCTAATGATGGAGAACATGTGGAAACTTAAACAAAATTTCAATAAAACCTTAAAAAATATAGATTTACTTCTTTCTAATGCTTTTTACAAATTATTTCTATCGCAAATACAAATAAAGTTATAAATTTTTAAAGTGCACACGAACTTTATGGATACCCTGCATATAAAACAAGACGCACTTTTTTTCTCTCCTTAAAATTACCCTGAATAATACGTGTGAGTCTTCTACGACGAATGTAAGGCAACGCTCAGTCTCAAGTAAGCATGGGCGGTCACCTAATTGGCTTGATTGACAGGGACGTGGATTTGTATTTTGAGTGATTACATATAGTGTTAGCTATCTAATTCAGTCTTTTATACGAGGTAACCTCAGTACTTTGCTGTTACAAGTATTTCCAAGACTATAACGCTTCCTGGAGCCGAGACACAAGCTTAAACATGCTCTGTTTTCTAGCAGCGGCGGGTGCGTTTCTGCTCTTGACTAGTATGTCATTGCCATACAAACAAAATCGGATGTGGCGCCAGTATGATAGGGGCATATGGTGAATATGTTGTTGGATAAGCATGACTTTTTGTTTCATAGAAATTTCTTTCAAATATTAGGGTGTTTTCCAAGCCACAGCGTCTTGTAAGCCGGAAAATACGGTATATGATACAATTTTTGTTTCTGGATTGAAACCGATAACAACTGCATTTAAATTTAGCCCACTGCAAGTAAGTGTCTCTTACTCTTCAATTATTTTGCATTGTGCTACTATTCATTTGCAATGGTCGGTGATATTGCATAACCTGTAGACCCTTGCGAATTGCGAGATCAGTGCACTTTCAATGCATTTTCCTCTTGTGAATTATTTTCACTTCTAATCAGACTACCAGTTATCAGAATTGTGGTCAGATGTTTTACGGCGAACTACCAGTTCGTTTAACGTATTTTTATGCAGTCAATCCCTGTAATGCTCATACAGTCTTTTTTTTTTCATTTCAGGATGTTTCGCCGAGTAAATCCATTGAGCATTGTGTGCAATTTATTTTGTATATCTCTGCCTCTATTTTATATGAGGACGCCTGTAAGACAGTGATGAAACGTGCTGCCAGAAAAAGATTTTCTACTCATTATCTTAACTTTTCTTCGGTTAATAATCTACATCATATTAACATCTATCTATCTATCTATCTATCTATCTATCTATCTATCTATCTATCTATCTATCTATCTAGCTATCTATCTATCTATCTATCTGATACAAGTAAATAGTTTGTCATTTAGCTGATTGATGTTATCATCAGTATTCACGACTCCAGAGGTTCGTAGACAACACCCCGGGAATCACTCCATCTACTCGTCAGGGGTATAAGCAATTGACTGCTTATACTTCTCGATTTTTCTTTTATATATGCAATTTTCATTGATGTAAGTTTTTTTTATAGTGTATGTGTGCGTGTGTACATTCGCGTGCGTATGTACTTACTTGTTGAATGTTGTGGTTACATGTCCCTTTCGTGTTTTTTTCACTTTATACTCTCTCCTTATTGTTTTTTTTTATGTTTACACTGTTTTTCTCTTTTTCTTCTTTTCTTTCAATTGTAGCCATTTTGACTTCCAGCTTTCCAGACTTATTGCTAATTCTTTAGTGTTCTAGTGTTTGCTTAACTTCGAAAAATTGTTTTGTGAAATTGTTTATATATATATATATATATATATATATATATATATATATATATATATATATATATATATATGCATTTATATATATATAATAAAAAGAAAGAACAGTAAGATATATAATCCGGTGTTCTTATTGATATTTTTTATTTTTAGAAAACAGTGCTCAATGTAAATTTACAGAGGATAAATATTATAAATTAACTGATTTAAAATATGGTTTCTTTGCTACACAGTAATAAACATGTTTAAAAAACCGAAGCTAAAAACTTCAAATTTAATCATATAATTAAATTAAAAGCATTAGTTCTGTTTCATCTTCAAGCGAATTTTGGAATAACTTATTTTTAAATTTACTGAGTTTTAAACGCAAATATAAATTCATAATTTCCTGTTTCCATGGATACAGAGAAACTCAATCATTTAGAGAGTGGCGGTAGCGTGTTCATTTTTATTAACTGTTGTCGTATCAATTATGAGTTACGTTCGAAAAAGAGGTTAAGTTTAGGGAGGGTAGGGGTGCATTTTTCAACGAATTCTGGCATCCATTAAACGTATGTTTTCTGTTTTTTATTTTTATTATTAATGACAAAAAGTTTTGCGGTATTTTTTTCGTTAAATTCGTACTTGTATACTTAAAGATTCTTTCTAGTGGTGTTTGGGTTAAAAGATGTTATATTTAACTACAATTTTAAGATATTATTTTCACTCTTAATTACTAATAGACTATATTTGTTTTTAAATCAAGTAAATGTAATAGAATTACTTAAATTATTTATAATTATTTTTTCATATCAAATATAAGTATGTATATTACCAGCTCGCATGTTTTTATTTTTTTCTCTTTTTCTCTTTTCTTTCAATTCTAGCCATTTTGACTTCCGGTTTTCCAGATTTATTGCTAATTCTTTAGTGTTCTAGTGTTTGCTTGAGTTCGAAAAGTTGTTTTGTGAAATTGTTCACATATATATATATATATATATATATATATATATATATATATATATATATATATTTACCAATTCCAATTTTATATATCAAGTATCATACCTATGACTTTTTCATATATATCATATTGCATCAATAAGTCTGTAGACTTTATTTACACATTTTAAATTAGTTTTGTAGAAGGACATAAATATGTGATCCCCTGTGAGGATCGACCTCACTAATCTCTTATTATAATGTCTAACCACACCAGGTCACTAATCCTTCTACCGAAGCATCTGAAACGAGTGCGTATTCTGATAGAATTATTCGACGAATCATGATATGAATTATTCGTTATAGGTTCAGTTTTATTTGATTCATATTTTTTTTTAGTATTAACAACATTTTCCGGCCTGAACGTCTGAGAAATTTCATAAAAAATATGTGTCCTCCGACAGGAATCGAACCTGTATTCTACACGGAACCGTCAGATAGTCTCACAGAGAAATTATGGGAAATTTGTAGTTTAAAAACAGTAATTCAACCTTGCTAACCAGACACTTTCTCTGTAGCTAAATGGTATAGCACGTCAGGCTATATGACGTTTGGGATTCAGGTTCGTTTCCTGTCGGAGGACACATATTTTCTATGAAATTTCTCGGACATTCAGGCTGGTAAATGTTGTAAATACTGTTTATTATAAACAGAAGATTTACTTAAGTATTTGTATGTATAAAAATAATGTATAGAAAGAAAGAAATTGTGTGTGCGTATATATATATATATATATATATATATATATATATATATATATTATGTCATTCACAGACAGTACTGTTTCGCTGTATCACAGCTCATCAGTGCGACTAGACTTCCGAATGCCTCAAGCCAGGATTGAAACACAACTAATTTGGTGTCAGCCAGAGCTGTCTTCACTCGATAGAGTTACACAACTAAATCTAGCGTATTGTTTTTACAAATGTAAACAAATGCCAATCAACCAAAGTGCTCCATTCATTTTACTGAAGAGCTTTGCATTAGTGCAGGTGGCTGTTGTTTATAGAAATAGCTTATCACTCAACAGTGCTCAATTGAAATGTATTTTCAAGAGCTAAATTATGTCATTTACAGACAGTACTGTTTCGCTGTATCACAGCTACTCAGTGCGACTATGAATAAAGACAAAAGTAAGTCTTTTATTTACCGGCGAGTTTTGTCGTTCCTTGAATTTTATCATGGCTATTTATTAAACATAACGTTTACGTAATAAAATTGTCGGATTAATAAATAAAAAATCAATCACATTTTTTAAACGTTTCAACCGAAGCAACACAACAGTAGCAGAAGGAAGTGAAAGAGAATGAGAAGATTGACAAAATGAACAGAGCCTGAAGATGGCGATAGGCATTGTATTTAAATTTTTGAAGATTGCAGTTATCAAAGAAGGAATAAATCGGAAGGGACTTCTACATGTTGGAAGTGCGAGAAAAAAAACTGAGAGTAAAAATGCTGGTTGCATTTAATTATTTCAACAGTAACACCTAGTTTTCAATCTAGTAGCACGATCAAAATTCATGTAACCAGGGGACCAAGGCAAAATTATTTTTTAGCACAAACAGGAGAAGTCACCTCACGTCGGTGAGAAAGTGACTGGGGACGATAGGGTTGGTCAGGTGCAAAGATCAGTGTGACCGAGCAGGCTATAGCATTTATTAACTTTTCTGGTGTCACATTATATAAAATAAAATTGGGGGCATCTATTTCACATACCGCTAAAAATAATATTTGTAGTACTACTAATAATAATACGCGACTCTCCCGTCGAATTCGACGTATGATGGTCAATCAGATCAGTTCCTAGGAACCGACAGCCCGACACCAGCACATAAGATAGTGGTGAAGGTTTTGTGCAGAACCCTCCACACTTTTTGAAGGGCCGAATACGTAGTGCCACATGGTCCCCAAACGACTCTCCGCAGGTTTTAAATTCAGAGTTGTCTTTCTACGAGAAGAGTTACCATCCAAGGCGAAAGAAACAAGTCTGTGCTGCTATTTACCCATAGCTGGAGGGAGAAGAAGAGGATTCATACATTTACCAAGAGTATTAGCACGTAAGTCTCCGATTCATCATACCAAGCCGCTATCCATTACTCCAACCTCCCCTCCTTACACACACACACACACACACACACACACACACACACACACACACACACACACACACAAACACACACACACACACACATATATACATATATATATGTGTATATATATACACACAAAGTACCAGGCACGCACATTTCGACCACTCACACACACACACACACACACACACACACACACACACACACACACACACACACACACACACACACACACACATATATATATATATACATTAATGCATGTTTCATTAAATAATATAGACAAGATTTGTCTATTTATTTTAAGTAAGTTCCTTTCGTATTGTCTGATAAGCTAAATCACATTATCTTTGAAAGACGAAAGGAAAACACCATATTGACACATGTTTGAATCCAATCTAATCTTTCGGCTTACATAAGCCATTATCAAAGAGGACAATTTCAATAAATCAAACGACACATATACGGAACCACAATAATGGCCCGCCGTTGCTGTTTGAATCAGCTCAAAGTAACGACAAACTCTTATTTACGAGCCAAGGAAGCGGAAAACGCGTCGTAGCTCGTGACGTCACACATGACCACGCAAGAGTGAAAACGAGAAGTATTAAAGTATGGGAAGCCATTGGTATAAACCAATGGCTTCTACTATAGATTATAGGCATTTAAGAATGTTTGTGGAGATTTCATAGTTTATTTTGTTCAGGTTAGGTTTCAACTGTTTTATGTATATAGCTTCAAGGATTTTTAATTTTTGTTTATTATTTTCATGTTTAATATATGTATGTTTAATATATGTTTAATATATGTATGTTTGATATATATATATATATATATATATATACATATATATATACATATATACATATATACACATATATATACATATATATATACATATGTATACATATATATATATATACGTATCCATATATATATATACACACATATATATACATATATATATGCACATATATATACACATATATATACATATATATACACACACACATATATATATATACATATATATACACATATATATGTACACATATATATGTATATATATATACACATATATATACATATATATACACATATATATACATATATATATACATATATACATATATATGTACATATATACATATATATAGATATAAATATACATATATATACATATATATATAGATATATACATATATATATACATATATATATAGATGTATACATATATATATATATACATATATATATACATACATATATATACATACATATATATACATACATATGTATATACATTCATATATATACGCATATATATACACACACATATATATATCCACACACACAAAGACACACAAAGACACACACACACACACACACACACACACACACACACACACACACACACACACACACACACACACACACACACACACTCATATATATATATATATATGATCGAAATGTACGTGCCTGGTTCTTTGTGTTCTTCGAAAAAGACACAATCATAGTACGCACTGAGTATCATTTACGTTAATATTTATAAGAAAAAAGTCACTTTGCCAAATTACTTTTGTTTAAGTCACACGCCATTTCACTCTGTGTGAACAAAATTCTTGGCGTTATCTCCAGCAAAACAAGGAATACAAGAAATACTTCTCCAAATTAAGAATTTCTTCATGTTTTTTTTTTCATTTTTGTCTTCTAATCAAAACCAATTCAGCTATTCATAGCCAAATTCGAATTTTGGTAAAAGAAATACTGCCTGTGTAATTAAGATCAAATCTGGTACTATAATTTTCCCAAACAATGGCATAGATTTGTCACACACACACACAAATATATATATATAAATATATATATATCTATATATATATATATATATATATATATATATATATATATATACACAAATACGTATATATATATACACCATCACTTGATAAGACACCAGAAGTGTTGAAACAAAATGGCTATTTTTGTAGTGATTTTATAACATATTTATGTTATAATTTTCGAATAAATCTTATATATATATATATATATATAAATATATATGTGTGTGTGTGTGTGTATGTGTATGAATGTATGTATTTGGAAATTTATAATTTGATACAACAACATATAGACACGAAAGAGTGAGGACTGAGAATTTTAAATGTAAACTTATGTGTTATTTTTGAAATTGAAAATCCTCAGCCTCATGCGCATTTGTAGTTGCATCAACGTAAGCATCACTTTAACCCGATGGAGTCCTCAACGATGAGATGCGTTACACGAAGACCTTTTCCATTTTGTCATTGATTTCCCTAAAAGTTTTAATAATATATAAAAAATTATATATAGTCACCCACAGACAGATTGTTTCGCTGTATACACAGCTCATCAGTGTGATAGACATCCGATTACCTCAAGATGGGATCGAAACATGACTGATTTGGCATCATTCGGAGATTTTACCCCTGGGCTATCAGCGCCCGGTAGAGAGGTAGGCTCAATTCGGTTGAGAGAGGGCTCAATTCATAGAGAATTATTTAATAAATTTTCTGTTTCTTATAGATACAATTTATAGTTAATGCTCGGTTTTTAATTAAACAGTATTAATTCCATTTACCGGCCTGAATCTTCGAAAATATATGCATACGCTGACAAGAATCGAACCGGTATTTTTATACAGAAACCGTCATTTGTTCTAACGTGCTATACCATTCAGCTACAGAGAAGCGTCTGGTTAGAAAAATCCAAATTACTGTTTTTAAACACACAATCTACGACGATTTTTCTCGATCAATCATATCCGCTCATTAAACGTATCTCAACTTAAACAGCGACAACATATAATGAAATGGATTAAGTTCAGCAATTATTTAATATATTTTTTGCCATTGCTCATATGTTTTTGTAACCTAGGGAAAGTTACTGAATAGAATAATCAAACAAAGGGTGGTAATTAACGATACTACTTAGGACAAGAACAACACATATAAGATTCGCCAGTGGCGCGTAGAAGTAGTCAACTGAATTCCACAATGAATCCCCAACTGCAGACCAACATACAATATTTACTACTGTATTTATGCGAATATATATATATATATATA
>OZ038504.1:55038338-55050838 GCA_964036315.1 Acanthosepion esculentum
ATATATATATATATATATGCATCTTTCAATCCTTCATAAGCTTCCAATCCTTAGCTATGATTAATTAATGATGAACATGTCATTTTGGTTTATGATAGATTTCATCACGATTTTTCTGTTAAGCTTGGAGAGTAATTATACATTCTTATGGCTCAAAGTAGAGTCCAATAGTGTTATAAATACCTTAGAAAATTCCAGTAAGATATCTTTAATCATTTCTAAGACACAACTGCTCAAACTTAATCTAACAATTGAACAATTTTGCTGTTACACGATTTGAACAATTTTGCTGTTACACCCCGTATACGGAGATTGTTTTTGGACAATATTTATAGAAAGTTTACAATGTATGTATTTATTTATTAAACCCCAGTTACTGGAAAGAGTTGAATGAACTAGAAAACTTTCAACTTACTTGAGATATGTACGCTGTCAACTTTTAGTGAAACAGTCTGTGTAACACTGTATATTTCGATGTCGCTTAAATGGACAGAGACCATTTGGATGTTAGGATTAACTTACATTGTTAAATCTTTTCAGTGACCGTTTTGATTCTTCTCCTTTCTATGTAGCAATTCCTCTATCGCTTTCCCTCTCTATTCGAATATCACCGTGATTGTTTTTGTCTTTGAGCCTCTCTCAAATACGCAAACAATCACAGAAATACAGAGATATGTCAAATTTGCATTTGAATCAAGGTTACATTTATATATGGCCGAAATAGTGTAATAGTGCACGGCGATTTCGAAACCGTGGTATGCCCCCCCCCCTCCAATTTGAAAGTTGGGGTTTAATATTATAAGCCAGGAGACAAAATGTTCTTTTTCGAATTCGTTACCTTTTTTTTTTCTTTTTGAGGAAACGTATTTAATAAATAAGTTTAGGTTCATAACTGAAGCTTTGGAATTTAATTCTGGTGATCAGTGAAATTCTTAAAACAAAGCCTAATTTAAAAATTACAGAGCAACCTCGATTCTCGAACGTCTCACATGTTGAACAAATCGGTTTTCGAACAGAAATATCTTATCTTTTTATCTTCTTAGATCTATTACCATTTTTGTGTATTCTTTGTTTTTGCTAGTATGTGTATGCATATTCCCTCTCCATACTTATATACTGTTTTATATATATATATATGTAATTAAGTAATTCATCGAGTCTGAAACCTCAACAGAATGCTGAAAGCACTGTCACAGAATGCAGAAAGCACTGGACGGCCGTTTCGTCCTATATTTGGGACTCATCAGCAGTGCGCATCCACTACCGAGAATTGAAACCCTGACAGTTAGGTTGTCAAGCGAGCACCCTACCAACTGTTCTACGGGCCTCGGTGACGAAGAGGTAGCAAATCAGACTCAATATAGCGCCGCTCACTCATATTATTCCGTGGTGGAACCCAACTGAGATTCTCTGTAACCATAGGAGTGTGTCCCCGGGAGCCACGACTACTATCACCAAGCCGCCCCAACTCCTGCTGATGAGTCCCAAATATAGGACGAAACGGCCGTCCAGTGCTTTCTGCATTCTGTGACAGTGCTTTCAGCATTCTGTTGAGGTTTCAGACTCGATGAATTACTTAATTACATTTATCAAATCCTCCTAATTATTACTTATATATATATATATATATATATATATATATATATATATATATATATATATATATATATATATATATATATATATAGATAGATAGATATGAGCACTATATGTATATATATATATATAGATAGATAGATAGATAGATATGAGCACTATATATATATATATATATATATATATATATATATATATATATATATATATATATAGGATGAATATTTTCTATGAAAATTTCTCGGACATTCAGGCCGGTAAATGTTATTTAATACTGTTTATTATAAAACAGAGCATTTATTTAAATATTTGTATGTATAAAAAGAATGTATAAACATAAAAATGTATTATATGGACATCTAAACAAAGATATTCACCATCACAGATGATATTCTGTTATGTTGACATAGAAGATTGCTGTGCGACGATAACGGGCCATAAATTCATGATGCGGTTGTTAATATTTCGGCCTCTCACGTCATAGCACTTGAGAGACCGGAATATTAACAACAGAACCATATGTCTAGATGCAATTTAACGTTTTATGACTAGTTTGAAATGTAATGTGCGAGACAATTTTTCACTCTTGAATCTATCTTATCTATATTTTTTAAGGTTTTATTGAAATTTTATTTAAGTTTCCACATGTCCTCCATCATTAGCAATACAAAGAGTAATAGGATTTTGAAGTTCACGGAAAACATTTGCCAACTGATTTACAGTATCTATCTATCTATCTATCTATCTATCTATCTATCTATCTATCTATCTATCTGTCTATCTATCTATCTATCTTAGTGTGCTCATATCTATCTATCTATCTATCTATCTATCTATCTATCTATCTATCTATCTATCTATCTATCTATCTTAGTGTGCTCATATCTATCTATCTATCTATCTATCTATCTATCTATCTATCTATCTATCTATCTATCTTAGTGTGCTCATATCTATCTATCTATCTATCTATCTATCTATCTATCTTAGTGTGCTCATATCTATCTATCTATCTATCTATCTATCTATCTATCTATCTATCTATCTTAGTGTGCTCATATCTATCTATCTATCTATCTATCTATCTATCTATCTATCTATCTATCTATCTATCTATCTTAGTGTGCTCATATCTCTCTATCTATCTATCTATCTATCTATCTATCTATCTATCTATCTATCTATCTATCTATCTATCTATCTGGAACGTTTTCTTTTTATCATATTACACAGGGTGCGGCAGAAATATCTCCCACCTTCGAAACTGTCACCTGTGTGGTGCTAGTGAACTTATGCAAGTGGAAATCCTGTCTTCCTCTAGCTAATGATTAACCATGGGGTGCAGAATTAATTTCAACTTTACCCACCGCATAGCGAATGAGTCCGAACTTTTATTGTCGATAACTCTAAAACGGTAGATTTTATCAAAATTTCTTTGCTATTTTCGAATTAAGCATTTACCTAAATCAAACTATTCAGGAATTTTTTATTAGAAACTTAGTGCGGGGCTTGAACTGCAAATTAGCCTCGAGTTGAAATTAGCTCTGTCACTCTCTAACCATGTGGTACGTATTTCGAAAAGGTAGATGTGCTAAGTATTTCTAACGAATCAAGTCCGCCATCTTTTCTTTCGTTAGTTCCTTCGTTCGATTCATTTATCGTTTTATTTATTTCCACACTCGCATTCTAGAAAATTTCCCGACATTTCTTTCTTTCTTTCTTTCTTTCTTTCTTTCTTTCTTTCTTTCTTTCTTTCTTTCTTTCTTTCTTTTCTCACCGGTTCTCGCACTCTTTCAGTCGAGAGGCAAACATTCGATTCATTCTTCTTCCTCCTCCGCAAATGTCCGCGCGTCTTTAAATCATTTGCTCTGCCGCAACCTTCTCTACTCAAAGATCCAACCCGCTTTTTTACACGCAGCGCAATAACCACTTAAGACTACTTTGTCGATGGATCTCACGGGAACCTGCTTATAAACAGAACAAAAAAAAGACAGAAAATCGAATATTAAAAGGAATGAAATAATCGAAAATTGGTTAACGGAAAAACACAAATATTTTTGACTTTTTCAACAGAATCCATCAATATCCATTTTACCAATTTTGAACTCAGATGTCGACAAAGAACTCAAGAATCGAAGAGTGCTCTTGATTTGAATCAGTTCGAAGACTTTTGCTTTTGTAAAGGCTTTAAGTGCAATAAAAAGGAATCGTTTTAAACAAGGCCTATTATTCTATTTTAACAAACAGGAAAATAGGAATATTATTCAAGCCCAAAAATGCGTAGGTTAAAATATACACTTGGAAAGATATATTATAGAAGATCAATAGTTTTATTTACACACACAAATACACAAGAATATATATATATATATATATATATATATATATATATATATATATATATATATGAAGAAATATAGTCTTAAGGTCTGCTAAATTTCTGGGATAAAGTGCTCAATATCAAAGATAAAGCGTGTGTAAATATAAAAGTGAACATAGAAGTCAACACTTAGAGGCGACAGTCTGTTTCATGCTAGATGCAATCGTCAGGCCACAGCATGAAACAGACTGTCACCTCTAAGTGTTGATTTCTATGTTCACTTATATATATATATATATATATATATATATATATATATATATATATATATATATATATATATATATATATATATATATATATATACGGGATGTTCATAAAGTTCGTGTGCACTTTAAAAAAATTATAACTTTATTTGTATTTGCGATAGAAATAATCTGTAAAAAACGTTATAAAGTTTAATATACCGAGTTTTAAGTATAGCTAAAATAACTAATGTGATTTCAGGCATTACTGTAAATCAGTTGGCAAATGTTTTCCGTGAACTGCAAAATCGTATTACCCTTTTGTATTGGTAATGATGGAGGACATGTAGAAACTTAAATAAAATTTCAATAAAACCTTAAAAAATATAGATTTACTTCTTTCTAATCCTTTTTACAAATCATTTCTATCGCAAATACAAATAAAGTTATAAATTTTTTAAAGTCCTCACGAACTTTATGGACACCCTGTATATACAGTGCTGTTCGATAAAACTGACTCACCTGATTTTTTTTACTAAAAGTTCTCATCTCCGATGAAACGAAATTTGAGCTAAATCCAAATGATTAAGCGATCTAAAATCCGAAGAAGAATCTTTGAAAGCTCTTTGAATTTAGCAGTAAGTACTGTCAAGTATCCGTTCAGTATAATATTCTGGGGATGCTTTTCTTTTCATGGAACTGGTTTCTTAAAACCTATTGAAAAGACACTCAGGAGCGAGCAGTACAAGAGAATTTTAGAATCTTGTCTGCTCCCTTCTGCTGAAAGGGTGCAAATCGACCCCACCAACCTCATTTTTATGCAGGATAATGCTCCCTGTCACAGATCAAAATTGATGAAGGAATACTTTGATGAGAAGCAGGTGAGTGTTATGACATGACCGCCCCAATCTCCTGACCTCAACCCCATAGAAAACTTATGGAGCATTATAAAGTACAGGCTCTCGAGAAAGCAGTTGAGCAACAAAGAGGATTTGATTGTGAATTTCATATCCGAATGGAATTCAATGCTTGGAGATGAGATTTGCCAGAACCTAATCAAGTCAATGCCAAAAAGGGTTGAAAAGGTTATTCAAAATAAAGGAGGACCCATAGATTATTAAATATTTCGAACTATATTACCTATTATAAATAAATTATACCTGCCATTGTTAAACGGAACACTTCTCAGTCAATCCACTACTACACAAATTAAACATCGAAGAAAGACTAGCCACAAATGTATACGAAAAACAAATGTAACGTAGTCTATATAGCAACACAGTGTCACCTACTATAAAATTTCTTTAAACTTAATAATTAAAAAATGAGAGAATTTCGGACATATGTTTATATGGACTTTTGTCATTGTTTTGGTGTGAGGAACCCTCCCCTAAAGTTGGTAAAAGTATTTCTAATATAATCTATCTATCTATCTATCTATCTATCTATCTATCTATCTATCTATCTATCTATCTATCTATCTATCTATCTATCTATCTATCCCCCCCTCTCTCTCTCTCTATATATATATATATATATATATATATATATATATATCAGAAAAATGAGAAAGTATCTAGTCAATTGCGAATGATGAAATTAAAAAAGAAACCTATGTAACGGGTTTCATCCCTAGAAGGACCTTTTTCAAACTAATAATGATTTTGAAATCCTTATATATATATATATATATATATATATACACATATAAGAAATATAGTCTTAAGATGTGCTATATTTATGGGATAAAGTGCTCAATATCAGAGATGTATATATATATATATATTAATAGTATTACTCGTTTGGAAAACATCATATAGCTCAACTTGCAGATATGTCAGGACAAATCGGTACCCGAGGAAAAAATTGGAAATAAAAAAGAAAGAACTAAAAACATCAGAACAAAACGAAACAAATCCACAAGTGCTTTAAGTCCTTAGTCCAAAGTGAAAAAACCCAAACGAGGAGAAAGATTAAAACGTAGAGTGCTCAATACGCTAAGTAGAGAGATAAACTAGAATAAGTCCTAATGAGCCTGGTTTGCCTTGCACACACACACACACACACACACACATATATATATATATATATATGTATATATATATATATATATATATATATATATATATATATATATATATTGGTACTCGCTTGGAAAAACTTTGGGTATTTCGGCTTGTAGTTGAACAAACCAATGACCAAGGAAAAACGAGGAATAAAAAAACTAAGAACATGAAATTCAGAATCCAAGCTCAGAGTCCAAAGGAAAAAAAAACCTTCAAAACGAGTAAAAGTAACTACGTAAAGTGCTCAATACTCGAAGTAGAGCAAACCTAATATAAACCTAAAGAGCCAGGTAAATATATATATATATATATATATATATATGTATATATATATATATATATATATATATATATATATATATATATATATGTGTGTGTGTGTGTGTGTGTGTGTGTGTCTCTGTGTGTGTGTGTGTGTTAGACTGCCGAAAGTCCGAGTGAAATACATTTTAAATAAATTCGCACATTCTAGACTTAAATAGGAATTTAACATACTCAATAAAATTTCAATAAAAAGCCTTCCACAGACACTGTACAATCCTAATCGTGGCAAACAACGAAACCAAAACTACTAGATCTCATCAGGTAAATAACACATGCAGAAAAAAACGTCCCACTTTATTTTTTAAATTCCCGACGCGTGTCAGAAACTTCCGATTTTTGAACATCTTCAATAATTCCATTTGGTCAAAAATATGCAATAAACATTATTAGTCTTATCATCCAATATTGAATGGTTTCATGTTTTGTGAATATGGCAACGAAGATGGGAACAATAATCCGAACAATGAAAATAGTGTAAATAATAGACAGTGCCTGAAGAAGGTCGGAGCGTACAACAACCGAAAAGTCGTGAATATAACAACGAAGAATGGGACAACAGTCCGAGCAATGTAAATAGTGTAAATAATTGCAATACCTCATCTCAGAAAATATATAGATAGCCTGAAGTAGGTCGGAGCGTACAACGGTCGAAACGTTGTGAATATGGTAACGAAGATTAGGACAACAGTCCGAACAATGTAAATTATGTAAATAATTACCACACCCGATCTCAGAAAATATATAGATAGCCTGAAGAAGGTCGGAGCGTACAACGGCCTGAACGTTGTGAATATATCAACGAAGATTGGGACAACAGTCCGAACAATGTAAATAGTGTAAATAATTACAACACCTCATCTCAGAAAATATATAGATAGCCTGAAGAAGGTCGGAGCGTACAACAGCGAAACGTCGTCAATATACCAAGGAAGATGGGGACAACAATCCGAATAATGAAAATGGTGTAAATATTTACATTACCACATCTCAGAAAATATAAACTATTAATTAACCAACGCCTTTATGCACTGTGCTTAGTGTCCTTGAGTTCAATACCCAGTTAAGGCAGTGGAGAAGTTGGAGAGGGATTTAACAGGATATAACTGATAACTGACATCCATGGCACGTGGAACTAGAACAGTCTACCCCAGTGAGCGAAATAAAGGGTTCAGTTCGACATTCCAACGACCTGAAGAAGGCCGGAGCGTACAACGGCCGAAACGTTGTAATAAATATGGCAACAAAAATGAGGACAATAGTCCGAATAATGTAAATACCTCATCTCAGAAATATAGACAGACACTGAAAGGCCGAAACGTTGTAATAAATATGGCAACAGAAATGAGGACAATAGTCCGAATAATGTAAATAGTGTACATAATACCTCATCTCAGAAATATAGACAGATACTGAAAGGCCGAAACGTTGTAATAAATATGGCGACAAAGATGAGGACAATAGTCTGAATAATGTAAATAGTGTACATAATACCTCATCTCAGAAATATAGACAGATACTTAAAGGCCGAAACGTTGTAATAAATATGGCGACACAGATGAGGACAATAGTCCGAATAATGTAAATAGTGTACATAATACCTCATCTCAGAAATATAGACAGATACTGAAAGGCCAAAACGTTGTAATAAATATGGCGACAAAGATGAGGACAATAGTCCGAATAATGTAAATACCTCATCTCAGAAATATAGACAGACACTAAAAGGCCGAAACGTTGTAATAAATCTGGCAACAGAGATGAGGACAATAGTCCGAATAATGTAAATAGTGTACATAATACCTCATTTCAGAAATATAGACAGATACTGAATAAAATCAATGAGACAGAGTAGAGATAAGAACGGTAGATAAGGACAGATATCCAATATTCAGACTAGATGTAAATAATACATTTTATGTCAGTCTATGAGGCGACTTACTTTACATTTTGTGGCAAAAATTGTTCAGGTTGTTTGATATTTACATATCAAGTTCATAGAAGAATATTTTTAAAAGGATCAGTGAAATATTCGGATTTTCTTTAAAACAATGAATTAATTATAGTTGAATATTAAATGAATCAAAGCATTCCTCATGATTCAGGCAGTTAAGTTCAATATGTGATACACGTTTGGTCGATCAGGTCCCTTTCGAGTCATGAATAAGTAGGCAAAAAATTTTCCCCTTGTAGGTTGCCGTTTCTTTCTGCGGTAGACCTGCCGCTAAACAAAGCTATAGAACCCAGTCTATCCGGCTATTTAATTCATAGCTGGGGAGAAAATAGATGGATTTATACCTTTCCCAATGGTTTTTGCGTGTAAGAGAGTGTAACGAACCCGACTGCTGGTTATGTCTCTAAAAAGTTGATAGAATATATATCTAAAAACGTTTAAAATTAATTTGCACAAAGACGTGTGTGTATATATATATATATATATATATATATATATATATATATATATATATATATATATATATATATATATATATATATATATATATCTATATATATATATATATATTGGGAAGAGGTTATATTCATTACAACGAGAGAAAAGTGTATATTTTAAAAAGAGAGAAAACGCAAACATTTTGGTTGTAAAGTGAATTTTTTAAATAATATATATTATATTTTATTTCCATAATTTTGCTACACCATTTTCCGGTCCCGCTACCTTCCTCAGGCAAAGAGTGGATATTTCCACATATTATTCAAATGAATTAATTTTCTTTATGGCTTTCAGTGTTAAATATTCTCTTTTTTTGTGGGGTTTCTTGGGACTATATATATATATATATATATATATATATATATATATATATATATATATATATATATATATATATATATATATATATAAAGGAATATAGTCTTAAGGCGTGCTATATTTATGGGATAAATTGCTCAATATCAGAAATAGTGTAAATATAAAAGTTAACATTGAAGTCAACACTCAGAGGTGACAGTCTGTTTCATGCTGGACGCGATCGTCAGGCTACCTGACAATTGCGTCTAGCATGAAACAGCCTGTCTCCTCTAAGTGTAGACTTCAATGTTAACTTATATATATATATATATATATATATATATATATATATATATATATATATATATATATATATATATGTATATATAAATAAAAAGGAAAGAACAGTAAGATATAAAATCCGGTGTTCTTGTAGATATTTTTATTTTTATACAATAGTGCTCTATGTAAATTTAAATTTACAGAGCATTAATATTATAAATTAATAGATTTAAAATATGGTTTTACCGCTACACAGTGATGACCATGTTTCAGAAATGGAAGCTAAAGCCCCTGAATTTAATTTTGTTATTAAACCAAAGACATTAGTTCCATTTCCTCATCAAGCGAATTTTGGAATAACTTACTTTTTAAAATTTACGGTTGTTAACGGCACAGGAAAGATTCATAGTTTGAGGGTTTCCAAGGTTACCGATAAATCCATTCATCTAGACAAGGGGTGGTAGAGGGTTCAATTTTTAATTTTCGTTGTCTCAGTTAATAGTTACATTTGAAAGCGGGGTTATGTTTAGGGATGGGTAGGGATGTATCTTTTAACAAATTCTGACATCCGCTAAATTCATGTCATCTGGGTTTATTTCTAACGGCAAAAATTCTTATGGTATTATTTCTATTTGTATATTTAAAGATATATATATATATATATATATATATATATATATATATATATATATATATAGAGAGAGAGATAGCTAGATAGATAGATATGATTCCAAGGTTTGAAAAAGCAGCTCTAAATAGAATCTGGCTAAATTTAGTCTTCTGGCATAAAAGTGCTCGATGCCATAAAAATGATAGAGCATTTGAATATTATTTCAATAATCAGGTAGGCAATGACTGACCGCTACTTTAAGTTTCATGTGTTTGCACACCATCTTCAGGTAGTCAGTAACTTGCAGTAATCAGATGATTACCACCGGACGAGTGCAATTTGACAACCAAACCAAACTCGCACAGTGGGGAGGGTATATCATTTTGATCTTCCCTCCCCACTGTGCGATATGATATGAAATAAAACCAGTTGAAAAACTCACAAAGTATGTACACGAGTTTCGTCGCTTTTCGACTTTTCATCCGGTTTTCTTTTTTTTTTTTAAGCTTATCGCACCAAGCAAGGCTGGAAGCCACTAGCACGCAAGGGGTTACAGATGGAAGAGCAGATGGGAGTGGTAAAGGAGAGGATGTGGAGAAAGATAGTGGATCGATCAAAGCAAGGGGGTTACTGAAGATTTGGAGCGAGAGCAGATAGGAATGAAAGGGGAAAGAATGTGAAGAAGGGAAGCGGATAGATCAAGGCAACTGGAGATGTCGATTGACGTTACACTTAAATAGTTGGAGATTGTATTTGTCAGGGAAACAGGAATAAGGAAGGGAGTTCCACAGGCGAAATGTGCGAGACATGAAGCCATTGGAGTAGAAGAGACGTCTACATCTAACAGTTTTAACGGTGAAGGGGTGGGAACGGGATGCCAGCCTCGTAGGACGTTTAAATTCATGAGGCCTAGGAACCAGCGAAAGCAGCTCATCGGAACAATTACCGTGAAAGTATTTGTAAAAAAGACAGAGCGAGGCAACGTCGCGTCTGTGAGAGAGCGACTGCAAACGAAATGACAGATCAGAGCCAATTACATTGCATATCTGTCTCTGGATCTTATCAAGAACCCTGAGGCAAACAGCGGGGGCTCCAGACCATATATGGCAGCAATACTCCATGCAAGGGCGAATGGTTGATTTATAGATTTGGAGGATCGATTCCGGGGAGAAAAATTTCCTGGCTCGGCACAGGGAGCCAACTTTCCTTGCGGTGGATGATGCAATTGACTCGATGTATTTGTTCCATCTCAGGTCAGCGGACAGCATGAGACCGAGCAGCCGCAGAGAGGAGCTCTCGAGAAGCTGGTCTTCAGACATTCTAATGGGATGCAGGGATGGATCCCTGTGGTGGTTAATAGAGAGCAGTTTTGTTTTAGAGGCGTTAAAGTTAACCATCCATTTCTTGCCCCAGTTCCACTCGAAGCAAATTGGTCAATATATAACTTATAAGGAAACAGTGCTTTGTGTAAAAGTCTGGGCAGCCGAAAGTCTTGGAAAAGACTTTCGTCTTCCCACACCCGTTAGATGTCAATTGCACTTGTTAAAAAACCAAAAGCAGGAATATCAACTCAAACGCGTGTATGCTTCTAAAATATGTAGGAGTCGATCGTAGTTAGAATGATCCAGTCAAAATGAACGCTCATTTCCTTAGCTGCATAGTACGTGTTCGCCAGAGCTACATACTGTTTTGAATTCAGGGAAGAGATGGGGGTCACACCTTTCCCAAGATTATTAGCATAGAAGTGAATCCAATGAACTCGACTGGAAAACGAACTCAGCTCTCCGATTCCGCAATCTGATTTACAGTCCATTACTCCATCATGTCTATTCTAATAAGATATAATATAAAGATGTAAAATAGGATCGTATTAATCATAGTTTCGAAAATGTCAATAAAATACAATACACAATAAAATACACAATAAAATCCAAAATCCCCTCATATGGAGAATAAGCTTATTTCAACCGATGAAAAAAATAAAATTCGTCTGTCTTATTCAACCCCGCTATAGGCTGAGTTCGTGTCGGAATTAGAAATTTACATGTGAAAGCTACAAAAAAATCTCGTCGAAAAACTAATACAGAATTTATTCATTTCAATGTTTCAGTCAGATGAAAGGCAGGAGAAGGTGGTCAGGAGATGGTGGAAGGTTTTAGTCTTAAAGAGAAGAGGTTTTATAAAATTAACCCGGTTATTAACCTTATGATATTAAATTTGGGTTACATGGAAAATGAAATGTGAATTTAAACCTAAGAGAGGAATAAAAATAGGGTTTTAAAAAGCTTAACATATATAAAGTTATATTTAA
>OZ038504.1:55055838-55120838 GCA_964036315.1 Acanthosepion esculentum
ATATATATATATATATTATATATATCATATGATATCAGTTAATTTATAATATATATAATATATATATATATATATATATATATATATATATATATATATATATATATATATATATATATATATATATATGCACATATATACACATATATGCTAGAATAAATTCTAATGAGCCAGGCAAACCAGGCTCATTAGGATTTATTCTAGGTTATCTCTCTACTTAGCGTATTGAGCACTCTACGTTTTAATCTTTCTCCTCGTTTGGTTTTTTTCCCTTTGGACTAAGGACTTAAAGCACTTGGCGATTTGTTTCGTTTTGTTCTGATGTTTTTAGTTCTTTCTTTTTTGTTTCCAATTTTTTCCTCGGGTACCAATTTGTCCTGACATATCTGCAAGTTGAGCTATCCGAGGTTTTTCAACCGAGTACTACTATTAATATATATATATATATATATATATATATATATATATATATATATATATATATATATATTGTGTGTATTTTTAGTTTTTGTTTATTGTTATTTTTGTATTTTTTGTATTTTGTTTATTGCTATTTTTGTATTTTATTATTGTTTTTTATTATAGTAAAAATTCTTGAAGCTGTATACATAAAACAGTTGAAACCTAACCTGAACAAAATAAACTATGAAATCTCCACAAATATTCTTAAATGCCTATAATTGATAACAGAAGCCATTGGTTTATACCAACGGCTTCCCATACTTAATACTTCTCGAATTCCCTATCATGTGTGACGTCATGAGCTGCGGTGCGATTTTCGCTTCCAGCGTCTTTATATGCACGAGTTTGTCGTTGCTTGGAAATCTCCCATGTAAACAGAAACAGACTATCATCACTATCTTGTCCGTGTATTGCTTAATATATTGTAATGTAATTGTCATCTTTGATAATGGCTTATGTAAGCCGAAAGCTTAAATTGGATTAAAAAATATGTATCAATATTGTGATTTTCTTTCTTCGTTTAATGATAATGTTATTAAGCTTATCAGACGATATGAAAAGAATTTACAGAAAATAGACAACACTTGTCTATATTTTTTAATGAAGCATGTATCAATATATATATATATATATATATACACACACACACACACACATATACATATATATATATATATATATATATATGTGTGTGTGTGTGTGTGTGTGTCTGTGTACTGGTTACTGGTTGGTGTACCTTCGTAATTGTGAATACCCTGTACTGTCCTTAGATTGACACCCCAAACTCTCTGATATGTTCTTACTGGTGTTTCCGGTGTGAATGCCAAGCAGTACTGTATGCCGTTTCCAAATTATTTCTGGCGGAGTGAATTGCGTCAAGGTGCTCTTTGTGTGCGACCGCGCTTGCGTGTGTGCGTGTGTATGTGTGTGTGTGTGTGCACGTGAAGGGGGAGTTTCTTATTTAGACAGAATAATGTTATCTCTTGAAATATGTGTGCAATAAAAACAAATTGTTTTTTATATTCCACATTTCGATGCTGTTCATCGGAGTTACCGCCCCTTTCTCATTTCCGTTATTTTTCATTCATGGTCAATATCACCCAATCGATAATTTTCAGCAATTAATTTCATGATAAATTTTATTTTATTTTTTTAATTATTTATCTTCATTTTTTATTTCCGAAATCCTTTCCCCCCCACCTCCGTTTATTTTTCTTTTCTTTACAGTTTTTTCTTCTCTTGAATGGAACTCAATCATACAAATTATTTTGACTTCATCTCTTATTTTTTTTTCTCTTCATTCATATTTTAATCCTTTCATCTTTAGTAATTTTTTTTTCATTTTCTATCCTTCATTTTGGAGAGGTTTATTAGACTCGCTTTGAAATATTCCCGAGTTGAAGTTGTCGAATAGGATAAGTTTCCGTTTTATTGATTATTTGAAGAATAATACACAGGAAGCCGTTTTATTTAGACATTTTTTATTATTTCGTTCACTGATCTTAATATTTGTCAGTCCTTGATCGGTTTTGTCATAGATATACATCTATGCTGTCTCATCTGCTTATATAAGTTATATAAGTGTTCTCTCCCATCTCACTTTCCTCAATATTTCATATACTTGTGCACAGAAGTTCCTAAATTAAATACATAACTTGTCCGTATCTGTCTATATTTCTGAGATGAGGCATTATATATATTATTTACATTATTCGGACTATTGTCCTCATCTTTGTTGCCATATTTATTACAACGTTTCGGCCGTTGTACACTCCGGCGTTCTTCAGGTGTTTTGAATGTCGAACCCTTTATTTCGCTCACTGGGGTAGACTCTTCTAGTTCGACGTGCCATGTTTAATGGATGTCAGTTATCATTTATCTCCTGTTAATTTCCCTCTGAAAGTTCTCCACTGCTTTAACCGGGTATTGAACTCAGGCAGTGGAGAACTTTTAGAGGGAAATTAACAGGAGATAACTGATAACTGACATCCATTAAACATGGCACGTCGAACTAGAAGAGTCTACCCCAGTGAGCGAAATAAAGGGTTCGACATTCAAAACACCTGAAGAACGCCGGAGTGTACAACGGACGAAACGTTGTAATAAATATGGCAACAAAGACGAGGACAATAGTCCGAATAGTGTAAATAATGTATAACCTGTCCGTAAATAATTTATTATTATTATTATTATTATTATTATTATGATTTTTGTTGTATACACATTTCCTTCCGGGTCCCAACCAGAGACCTAAGGTCAGAAATGGCTTCAGGACATTTTCCACTTTTGACATTGTATAAAAATAGACAAACAAAAAAATTAAGATCACACATATTACATAGATAAAGCTCCTCGTAATATTTAAGCTGTATATGTGAGTACATTTCTTTGTATTTCTTTAACACATTATCATTGTTGTTGTTATTATTATTATTTAACAATTGTTCACCTAATACAGGGTTCAAGGGTCAGTCATGGTAGTATTATTTTTATAATGGCACCAGCCTCTATACGGCGCAGAAGCCACTCAAGTTAGAGGGTTACAGCTTATGTGGATATATGTCGAAGCTAACGGTTGTCCCTAGACATGAACAAGTTATGATCAGGGAAACATATTCTTGAAAGTCAGTTCCAGCTGTGAATGATAGAAGAAAATGCAATAAGCCTATGGGAATAATGAGGATAGATAACAAACTGAGCCTTGATTTGAAGAAGTTAAGATGGTAACATCCAAGGAAATGATCAGCGCTAAAGTCTGTCACACAAAATAGCGGTTTACGTTATTTACATCATTCAAACTGTTGTCCTCATCTTCATTGCCATATTCACGACGTTTCGGCCGTTGTATGCTAAGGCCTTCTTCAGGATATGTCTATATTTCTGAGATGAGGTATTGTAACTATTTACATTATTTACATCATTCGGACTGTTGTCCTCATCTTCATTGCCATATTCACGATGTTTCTGCCGTTGTACGTTAAAGGTCTTCTTCAGGATCTGTCTATATTTCTGAGATGAGGTATTGTAACTATTTACATAATTTACATCATTCGGACTGTTGTCCGCATCTTCACTGCCATATTCACGACGTTTCGGCCACTGTACGCTAAGGCCTTCTTCAGGATCTGTCTATATTTCTGTGATGAGGTATTCTAACTATTTACATTATTTATATCATTCGGACTGTTGTCCGCATCTTCACTGCCATATTCACGACGTTTCGGCCGTTGTACGCTAAGGCCTTCAGATGATATTCGTAGGGATTTCGAACTCTTTATTTAGTCCATGGGGGTAGATTCTTCTAATTCCACGTGTCATGCCTTTTTGAGATATCTTACTTTCAGTTAATTCCGTTTAGTGACTCAACTCTCCAAAGTTTTTATTCTCTTTTGTTCCAAAAACTGAGTGTTGAGTTAACTATCTTGCGTTATGTAACCCGATGGACTAAATAAAGGGTTCGGTTCGATATACCAATTAAAATCACGGGCCGAAACGTCGTGAATCTAACAATAACGATGAAGACAATAGTCTGAATGATGTAAATAGTTACAATTCCTCATCTCAGAAATATAGACAGATTGCAAAGAAGGCCGCATTTGCAAGGTGTAATCTATTTCTAATTTTTACCCAGATTAGGTCATTTGAAGTGTTGTGCAGTAATATGAATCTATTTTCGGATGTATGATGAAATGTGTTTGGTTTTGAAAAATATTGTATCATCTGTGATTGCATCAGATTTTTATCACGCCCAGATACTATTGTCTCAACTGTCGATTAGTTGTCCTACGGCCATTGTCTGCGATGGATGTTACTCCAAGGAAGCTTACGAAAATTGTAACGATGCAAGAACAGAATAGCATACATTACCAGTAAGCAAATCAAAGTTATATCGACTGAATCGCAGACTCTCCTGATTTAAATCCAATCGAGAATCTGTGCTCAATCTGCAAGGAAAGACTTCGTGAAATGACATACGAAGTACTAACATGTGCACTGGGTTATGTTTCATTGGAAAAATACGAAAAAAAGTAAATAATAACGGAATTATTTATTTTGTTCCAATTAATTTTCACAGGTTGAAGCTGGAAATTGGTATTCAGTGATAATAGCCATCTATATTCGTTCGTTGATTCTTGCGCTAATATAATGCACATAGTACGTCCTATGGCGCTTTTCTAAACTTAGGTTAGATGTGACACAAGGCCAAACATATGCGGCACCCAGTGAGGATTGAACTCAGTTTTCAGTCGTAATTGATCTAGACGGGTTGATGAAATCATTTTGAACAATGAAGAAGACATCGCTTTTACTCGAATATTCTTGAAATATGCTCCATTTCATCTCTCTGTGCCATCTATGGGTTAAATAGCAGACAAATCTAAGAGAAGGAAAATGCATAACTACAAATTAAATGTGATCTTAATTATCCAGTCATGATATTATTCCACTTCACACTATTCTTCATTTCAGCACGTTGTACACTAATAAAAACTCTTTCATTTTATTCAAACCATTCTCTAGTCACTGTCCAAATGGATGCCAAATCAAAAGCATTCCCTGATTTGCCGTTAGATAGAACCATTTTCCGCTATATGAAGGGAGACTGGGACAGCTTTAGATCATATACGGTAGGATTTTATTAGCATTCTTCAAGCATTCAACCTCTAAAACTGCTGTCTTCGACACCGAATGGACTCTTTCTGGAATCGAGAGTCTTATATCCCAAATAAATTCGAACAAAAGACCAAACAACCAGCCGTGGTTCACCCATGATTGCGCTGCAGCCATCGCTAATTGCAGTCACTACTTCAATATCTATAAAAATGAGAGGCGTTGTTCGACTCTTACTGCATTCGAAATCATTCGCAATCGCTGCAAGAAAGTTATGAAAAATGCAAGCAGTTCAGGTCAAGGTTGAAACAAACAAATTTGATTCTGTGAGTTTTTGAAGATCTCAAACCAAATTATGAATAGAATCAAAGCGGCTGTGTCCGTTATAATAAATGGCCCCGAGGTCATATATTCCTCGACATATAAGGCGAAGCTCTTCGCTTTGATCTCTGCATCGACTTCAAAGTTAGATGAGAAAGGCCACCCCCTTAACAAATTTCCCACGTCTCACTGAGCACAATCTCAGTAATATTTTCCTTACAGGCCGAGAAGTCTCTAGACTTATTAAAAACCTTGACCCTAAGAAAGCCATTGGCCCAGAATAAATCCGAGTTGTCCCAGGAATATCAATCTGGAAGGATACCCTATCTTAGCGAAGTTATTTAACCGCTGCTTGAAGAAGTACTTCTCAAGCCCGTGGAAAATTCCAAGCGTGCGTCCTGTTTTCAAGAACGCAGGCGAGTGCTCACACCCCCTCATCATAGATCCATCAGTCCCCTCAGTATCATTAGAAAACTTTTTAGGCTATAATCAACAAAGTTGTTAAGCACCTACATAAAGAGCCTCTTTGAGCGACACGCAGTACGGGTTTTGATCAGCCCGATCCACTGCTGATGTCCTTACTCACAGAATCAGTGAGGTACTAGAAAACAAATAAACCCAAGGATAATAACATTAGATATACTGAATGCCTTCGACAACGTGTAGCACAAATGACTGCTGCTCAAGCTCTATATCTCTGGAATCTCTGGAAGTGTTTTCTGAATAATAAATTCCTTCCTAATTGGTAGGTCCCTGAAGATATTTGTTAACAGCAACTTCCCCGTACAGAGGTGAAAAAATTAAAGAATCTCTTTTACTCACTTTCGTTTATGCGACATTAAATTATGTCACTTAGTGTCGTCCATAAATCGCCAGACTTTTCAGCTGACGCCACTGATTGGTTCGCTAAAATAAATAAGAAAAGCGAATGCTCTTTTCTCCAATTCAGTATTTTGTGATTTCAACGAACTCTCGTTACCACTCTCGTTACAATGTCAACGAATACTAGTTGTCACTTTTGTAATGCTCGTTGTAGTAGAGACTTTGTAATGGAATATACAACTCATAGTAACGCCGTTGAACAATACTGGTGTCAGACACCTTCGAATAACACTCGCACTAATAGTACATGCTCGATAATACTCGCCCGAAAATAGTGATCCGTGTAGTGGTCCGTATAGTAATCAGTATAGAGAAATATAGTGAATAGTATAGAGAATAGCGATCCGTATAGTAATAGAGGATAGTATAGAAATAGCGATCTGTATAGTAATAGAGGATAGTGTAGAAAGAGTGATCGTTTAGACGCCACGCTAATTTCCACATATATATTTATTTTACTATCACGTGATCTACTTATTTAAAATGGGATCGCCCGAGTTTGCTCATTGGAGATCTATGTTCAAACTACCTATCCATCACCGAGAAGTTACTGACGAATGCGATAAACCTGGCCAACATTTACTGCCTCGTAAGCAAACAGGAAATTAACATTATTAAACAGGCCCAAAGACCCATGAAGGTTTCCTGTGGACCAACCGTTGCAATCCTGGCTTTAGTAGTATTGCTATGGGTGCGTTTGATTCAGCGGAAGCTTTTGAACTAGTTGGTATCTTATTACTTTGGCGTCTAAGGTTTATCTTCGATATTAACAACACCGACTTCTATAGGGATGACGTAATAATACTCCTACGGAAGTCAAGTGAACAAAAAACTGACCGACTAAGAAAAAACCTAATTAAATTCTTCGAAGACCACGGTCTGCGCATTACCACTACCACCACCAACGCTAAAATAATCAATTTCCTGGATGTAACACATGACCTGTCTAATGGGCCTTATACAACCATAGATACATCAGTAAACAATCTAACCACCATCCTAGAATACTAAACAATATGTATAAATCTGTCCAATTTAGGTTGTCCACCAATTCTTGTAATAACGATATTTTTTACAAACATAAAGAAAAATATATGGAACCATAAAATTAACCTCGAATTCTTAGCCAATAGCAATAATGACGTCAACTAACCAAAACGTCGCAAACGTAATATAATATTATTTAACCTGCCCCTCAATAAAAATGCCTAAACTAATATCGGATTTAAAAAAAAAAAAATCTATAAGCACTTCAGTCATTCCCCCCGCTCAATAAGATTTTTAACAAAAATAACGTCAAAGTTAGCTACAGCTGTGCCAAAAACATCGACTAGTATATCATTATTCGGACTATTGTCCTCATCTTTGTAGCCATATTTATCACAACATTTCGGCCGTTTTACGCTCCGGCCTTCTTCAAATGGTTGGAATGTCGAACTGAACCCTTTATTTCGCTCACTGGGTTAGACTGTTCTAGTTCCTCGTGCCATGTTTAATGGATGTCAGTTATCCGTTATCTTCTGTTAATTTCCCTTTGAATGTTCTCCACTGCTTAAGATGAGGACAATAGTCCGAATAATGTAAATAATGTACATAATACCTCATCTCAGAAATATAGTTTATTTTTTTATTTTATTTTTTCTTGTGATCTTATAATTTGTCTTCTTTACTGGACATAAATTATGAAGAAATTGTCTGAATTCTCTGTATGATCCAGAGCTTTCGGCTATTCTTTTAGACATTATCAAGGTTGATTTTATTTTCACTTTTAACTCAATGTATCTGTGTTTTATGCATGTATAGATATAGATTTTTTAAAATTTTACAAACACATTGTTACCGTGTTCATATTTGATGTTATTTAGTGTGTTTTTTTAAAAAAAATAATGCTTCCATTAGTTTTAGCCTTTTTTACATGTGGAAGAGGCTATTATATTTTTATTCTCTATGAGTATGTTTCAGATGGAGTTTAGTAATATTTTTACGTAATAAGAATGGATAAAGTTTGTTTTATTAATACGAAATTACAACAATAGCTACTTATTACACTTCGTTTAGTTCAATGCGGTAATCGTGGAGGGAAGTGAACAGGGCGGAAGACTGAGTTGCGTCAGTGTTCGAGATGGCAACTGCAGACCATCACGTTGTGAAAATCAGCCTACAGAACACCAGGGAAAAGTATAAGCTACAAAAAAATAGGGGTGGAGGAATGTATATCCAGAATTTCGAAGAAGAAAAAAAGAGAATGTTTGTAATAGAAGCTTTTTTTTTTATCGTAGAAGGAAATGGAAGAAAAAAGAAATCGAGACTTAAAAAAAAGGCAAAAGAAAATTTACTTTTATATTCACAAGGAAGAGACTAATTTCTTATCGTAGCAATTAAGTTTCCCATACTAAAAAAACTACAACAGATGTTGTCGCTCGGTTTCACAAGCAACAGATTTCAAATTTGTGGCAGATTTATTAATTATGCCGGAAACTATCCAGCCATTTGCCTAACGCCACAACTTTGATGCAACGCGCTTGAAAGCATCGCGTGCACAGGAACAGATACTCTCCTATAGGGTTACTCATTTGTCAATATGAAATACACTTCAGTGAGCATGCGTAACAGTTACAAGACGTGTTCCTCATGACAAAGAACGTTCCCATACCTTACATCTCGTACGGGGTTTTTAGACAAAAATCATCTCATCACCCAAAAATGTCTTCCAAACCTTTACTCTCCCCAGTGATAATGTTGGAATCACCGTTGCAAAGGATATACTTCTGACCGTATACGAGATTAAAGAGAACGTGGCGAGACAGCTAATTCTTATTTCGAAAGAAATGGGAGTATTTGAAAGGATTGAAAGTCCGTATGTGTAAGGAAGCTGTTTTTTTGTTTTGCTATATTTTCAATAAAAATTGCGATGCTGAATTTAGGTTTTAGATTAATTTATAATGAAATACATATTTTATACAATAACAGTCCAAGACCAGGAAGATACCTGAATTATGAATACTGATTTCGTAGTCAGAATGTCTTCATTTAGATTATTGACGGAACACAATTTTTTATTTTGCTTTTCACTTTGCTTAAGGGGCATACGGCAAGGATGTGTCTTCTCACCGGACTTATTCAACCTATACAGCGAGGCAATTCTAAGAGAATTGGAGATCCTACCTGGATTCAGCATTGGCGGTCACAGTCTTAACAACATAAGATACGCTGATGACTCAGTACTGATAGCAGATCCGGAAGAGTAATTACAAAACCACCGACAGAAGGTAGCGAAGGAGAGCGAGAAGGGAAAAAGCATAAACTACAAGAAGACAGAATACATGGTCATCAGTAAAAGGATGAGCCCAAAATGCGATTGGCAGGTCGGGGACACTAAAATCAAGCAGGTGTTGAAATTTAAATATCTGGGAAGTGTTTTGACAGAGGGCGGTAAGTGTGACGTTGAGATCGGAAGACGTATTGGGATAGCCAAAGACGCACTCCAAAAGCTAGGCAGAGTATTACGAGACAGAAGGATTTCTTTAGTAACAAATAAAATAGTACTAAACTGCTACGTGACATCTTTCCTCCTTTACAGCAACGAATGTTGGACGGTCTCTTCAAAGATGAAGAAAAGACTCGAGGCAAAGGAAGTATGGTTCTACAGAAGGATGCTAAGGATATCATGATGAGCAACACTGAGGTTTTGAAGAGGATGCAAACAAGGAGGAAGCTTATACTTAACATCATGAAGAGGCCGCTGAAATTTGTGGGATACGTAATAAGAAAGGAAGGCTTAGAGACTGTGATAGTCACAGGTCGAATAGAGGGAAAGAGAGACCAGGGAAAGCAACGCATGACATAGCCAGCGGGCTTAAGCAAGTGGATGATAGAACATGGCCTGGGGAAGTAGCAAAGGGTCAAAACTTATTGAGAGCTATAAGGAATAGGGGAAAGTGGAGAGCCGTGATCGCATATGTCCTGAAGGGACACGGCGCATAGAAAGAAAGTTAATCGTAATAAAACTCAGATGACAAAAAAGTGCTAATGATATAAATAGATACCACTGGCCTACACATGCTTCGGTGCAAAGCAAATTTTACTTTTCCTTAGATAATTTTAGAAAACAGAATCCTAATTGACAAGTCCATTTTTAATGGTTATTCGCTCATGACGCTGTACAGAAATTGTATATTTAAAACAAATGACTATAGACAAATTTTCTATCATGCTCAGATTCATTTTGAATGGCTCTGACGATAACCATCAACCTTGTTGAATTCCTGATGGCTCAAACACTTGGGTTTTATATTATGATAATGTCTGAGGATAATAGCCGTGTAATTGTATTGTTCGAAGTTATTTTATAAAGTATTTGAATCTATTAATTTGGCCAGAAAGTCCCGACTCACTTAGGAAACGGAAAGAAAACAAAATTTTATGGAGCAACGCTAACATTTATTTATTTATTTATTCTTCAAAATAAAATCCATCATTTTTGACGATCTTGTGCCAGAGATCAGCCAGCATCCGAATCTGTCCCAGATACCATTCCACTGGCTTTGAATTAAAAAAAAAACAAACTGTAAACAAGCTTTCTTCACTTCATCAAAAATATTGAATCGCTGGTCGCGAAGGAAGTGTGCCACTGAGCAGAATAGGCCATAGTCACTAGGAGTAGAATCTTGTCCGAATGGTGAATGTCGAAGAATCACAACATAGTTCATCTCTTTCAAATTCTCCCTAGTCAACATGTCAGTGTGTAAACTCGCATTGTCTTGCTGAAACAATACCCGACCGCGATTGACCAAAGCAGGATACTCCTTCGTTAGTTTGTCGTACATGCGGTCTAGCTGCGAGCAATACAATCCCGAAATGCAGTACTCCTTGGAAATTCCGCCACACAGATCAACCTAATATATATCAGGTTGTCCAGAAAAAATAAAGTACATCATCCTCGACGATCTTGTGCCAGCGATCAGCCACCATCCGAATCTGTCCCAGATACCATTCTGCTGGCCTTGAATCAAAAATCTTTAAACAAGTTTCCTTCCCTTCATCAAAAATGTTGAATCGCTGGTCGGGGAGGAAGTGTGCCACTGAGCAGAATAGGTCATAGTCACTCGGGGCAACATCGGGACTTAACGGTGGATGTGGAAGAATCACAACACTGTTCATCTCTTTGAACTTCTCCCTACTCAACCTGGTAGTGTGTTGCCTTGTACAGTCTTGCTGAAACAAAGCCCGACCTCGATTGACCAAAGCAGGATACACCTTCTTTCGTTTGTCGTACACACGGTCTAGCTGCGTGCAATACAGTTTTGTGTTGATGGCGCGACTGTGCGGAACAAACTCGAAATTCAGTTTTCCTTGATAGAGATCAATAATATTTTTCTTTTCTTCCCGCTTCCTAAGTGAGTCAGGGCTTTATGGCCAACCAAGTATTTTTTTTCACATTCCAAGCAACGAACAAGAAGATCTTTACATAAGTTGTTGCCATAATTAATACAATCTTTACTTTACAGTCATGTGCTTGTAAATCATGCAAATATGACCCAAACCAGAAACTCGTTGTACTTACTTGACAGACGGATTCAGAAATTTTATGGAGCAAGACCAACATTTATTGTTCAAAATAAAGTCCATCATTCTCGATGGTCTTCTGTCAGCAATCAGCCAGCATCCGAATCTGTCCCAGATACCAGTCCACTGGCTTTGAATAAAAAAACTGTAAACAAACTTCCTTCACTTCATCAAACGTGTTGAATCACTGATCGCGGAGGAAGTATGCCATTAAGCGGAATAGGCCATAGCCACTCGGAGTAACATCGTGACTGAATGGTGGATGTGGAAGAATCTTCATCCATCTGTTTGAACTTCTCATTATTGAACCTGGTAGTATGTGGCCTCGCATTCAATTGCTGAAACAAAACCCGAACTTGATTGATTAAAGCAGGATACTCTTTTAGTTTGTCGTACATGCAGTCTAGCTGCTGGTAATAAATTTTAGTGTTGATGGCGCGGCGCGTGGAACAACCTCGAAATGTTGTACTCCTTGAAAATTCCAACAGAGAGAGATCAAGATTTTTTGTTTTCTTTCCGCTTCCTAAGTGAGTCAGGACTTTACAAAGTCAGCATCAAACATTTGTGAAATAAATTTGAGTTTGTCTGTGATATAATTTAATCCTGAAATGAATACATATCCGCTGCAGTGTTAGAACAGTTCGACGTGATGTAATGATCAGGAAGCTTGTCTCGCTTGATGAATGACGACTGAAAAGTGAGTGCGATCCTCCCACTTTCGGCCATGGGCAACATCTAAGTTACGCTTAGAAAATCAAAGGGAACTTCGACGTGGTTAGCAATTTTTGCGTAGGATATGGCATTCGGGATCGGGAAAACGAAAGCTAATGATGGGAAATGATTGCTATTCTTGAATCGAAAACCCAAAACGCTTCCAATTTAACTAAAGAAACATTTCATGCACCATTTCCAAAAGATTTATACAGAATGCATGAAAATGTATTCGATGAAGAAGATAATAATAAGAAATCTTGTAAGTTCTTTTTAGTGTTATTTTTTTATACATACATATATATTCTTTATACACAGATGGAGGCGCGGTGGAGTAATGGATAGCAGCTCGTATTGAGGAATCGAAGAGCCGAGTTCGAATTCCAGTCAAATCCATTACATTTACTTGCGTGCTAGTAGCCTTGGGAAAGGTCTGAATCCTCTTCTTCTCCTCCCAACTATGGGTAAATAGCAGGGCAGACTGGGTTCTATAGCTTTGGTTTACCACAGAAAGAAATTGATAATTATCATGTCGGTACAGGAGATATACAAAAAAAGAATGCTAAGTAAAGTATGGAGTGGATAGCGGCTCGGATTGATGGGTAAATAACAGGACAGACTGGGTTCTATAGCATTGGATGACAACTGGTCTACCGCAGAAGAAATGGCAACCTACTGCGGGAAAAAACTGCCTCGTCAGTCATGTATCGAAAGATGCATGATCGCCTAAGCGTGTATCACATATGGCATATAGCTAACTGACATCTTTAAATTTTTTTTCGAGGTGTCTTGGGATTTTATTCAGCTAATTATCCCTTGTATATTTCTGGTCTGTTCATCCTCAAACGTATATTTCTCAGTATCTCTCTTCAGCCATGTTTTTCATCTATAAATCTACTAATTCATCCTTTCTGATTCCGGTGTTATCGATGAATTGATTGATGAAGGTTCTTGCTGGTCCAGCTCTCGAGTTTTCTCTATCACTCTGATCTAGAACTTCTTCCTTACTTCTCAAGTAATAGCCACTAACCCACACAAATTCTGACTGTTACCTAAGATAGGAATTAGCGTGGCCTCTAATTGATCACCATTTCTATTCTATCCTCTATTACTATACGGATCACTCTTTCTACCCTATCCTCTATCTCTGTACTATTCACTACACTATTTCTCTATACTGATCACTATATGGATTACTATTCGGATCACTATTCGGTGGTTACTTCTTGAGGGAAGATTATCGAGCAAATACTTTTAGTGCGAGTGATATTCGAAGGCGTCTGACACCAGTATTGTTCAACGGCGTTACTATAGTTGTATCTACGATTACAAAGTCTCTACTACAACGAGCATTACGAAAGTGACAACGAGTATTCGTTGACATTACCTAAGTGGAAATGAGTGTTCATTGACATTACAAAACCATTTTTAGAGGTCATTTAAAGCCGAAACATTATTGTTACTGTGTGGAAGAGATTCCCAAGCAGATGATTTCCGGACTAATAAAATCATTAGAATCACAGTGGTGAGGGAGACATCCCCTTCCAATCTAGGATCAATTGATATCTACTTTACACGTCCTCATACAACAATCTCACCTAGTAATCTTCTACCTTGAGTGGGCCTTGTGCCTTTTACTGGACAAAGTAAAGTTTAAATAAATACCGTAATTCCTCATGTATAATACGCCTTCATCTATAATACATACCCATAAAATTTTTGCTGAAAGTGTGGGGAAATGCTTCTATTCACGCATAAAAAAAAACTTGTTTGGAAGTATTAATAATTGTTTTATGTCGAAGGGCAGAATCTGGTCTCGGGAGACAGCTACCCGACCCCATTTTTACGGGAGTCTACGAGATATTTCGCTGAGCCTATGGGCTCGGATACCCCTCAATAAACTTCGCATTGTACCGCATCCGACCACGTGGGATGGTTAGTGAATATCTCACTATTTCTATTCTATCTTCTATTACTATTCGGATCACTATTCTTTATACCATTCACTATACTATTTCTCTATACTAATCACTATTTGGATCACTATTCAGTGGTTACTATTTGTGCCAGTATTATCGGGCAAGTACTATTAGTGCGAGTGTTATTCGAAAGCCTCTGACACCAGTATTGTTCAACGGCGTTATTATAGTTGTATCTGCGATTACAAAGTTTCTACTACAACGAGCATTTCGAAAGTGACAACGAGTATTCATTGACATCACAAAAGGTAAACAGGACCCAGAAGACACAATAAAAACATTTAAATACAGTTCCTATTCAGTGCTGATATATGTCTACGCTGATTTGGCTATGGCACAAAGACTGATTCATCACGGTATTTTGAAAACGTATACATATTTCTACAGCTGTCAATGTAAATTTCGGAATGACGTATAAATACGTCATAAGCAGCGGAAGTATTAAGAGAATTCATGTCCGAGAACAATCCAAATCAACCGTTAAAATCTCAGAAGTAAATACAACCTACAGAGAAAGTAATTCTTTTTTTTATTTTTGTGTTTTAAAACCGAAATTTCTTATGACGAATGGTCATGTCATCGATAACCTTTGCAACGCTCATGGAAACAATTGGCTCGTTTGAATAATGCCTTAAAACCAAGATTTAATATTTCTTCTAAGAAAAGAATTGAACGTGGATTTTGCAGTAAAAGAATGTGTGTTTCAAGTTACAAGTGTGACGCAGCAAATTATCAAGTTAGGACGTGCTATATTTTACAGACTTGTCACAATCAAATTAATATGTTTCTCTGCATGGAATAGTCTTTTTGTCGTCAGCGATACCAACATTGTTATTATATATATATTTGAGGTGTAAGTTTGTAAACAGTGACTATTTAAGCTAATATTGCACGACTCTTCGGCAGAATTGAGTCACTGTCAGTCACTGTGTTTATCAAAATCTAAAAATAAACACGCTAAAATTCACCTTCATCCCTGCCGTGCGCCGACGGCTTAGTGGGAGAAGTTCCGACTGACGCAAATTCAGTCGGGTTTCGATCCTAGCTCGAGGCAACCGGACGTCTAGCCACACTGATGAGCTGTGAAACAGCGGAACAGTCTGTCTGTGGATGACAAAATTATTGTCTCCTGAAAAATTAATTTCGGTTGAGCTCTCTGTTTTGAGGTGTGAGTTTGTAAACAGTGACTATTTAAGCTAATATAGCACGACTCTTCGGCAGAATTGAGTCACTGTCAGTCACTGTGTGTTTATCTAAATCTAAAAATAAATACGCTAAAATTCACCTTCATCCCTGCCGTGCGCCGACGGCTTAGTGGGAGAAGTTCCGACTGACGCAAATTCAGTCGGACGTCTAGTCACACCGATGAGCTGTGAAACAGCGAAACAGTCTATCTGTGGATGACAAATATATATATATATATATATATATATATATATATATATATATGAGCCGAGTTCGAATTCCAGTTGAATCCATAACATTGTAATTTACGTGCTACTACCCTTGGGAAAGGTGTGAATCCTCTTCTTTTCCCTCCAGCTATGGGTAAATATCAGGGCAGACTGGGTTCTATAGCCTTGGATGGCAACTGGTCTAGGAGAAGAATAACTCTGGATTCAAACCCGTAGTGGAGTCCCGAAGGCGGATGGACGGTACTTTGTGCTACCTTTCGGCAACTCCTGCAGCCGCGTTGGAACCAAACTGTTGGTTTATCCTCTCCTTTGGACTCTGCTAGCAAAGCCGAGAGGGGGAACTAGACGTCTGGGCAGCCCTAGTTCTCCATGTATCCCGCCCAGTCTCGTAGCGCACCGCGCTACTACTTCGTCGCTCGAGATGGACGGATGCCGACGACGACGATTATATAAAAAAAAACTCCTCGACGAATCCAATAATTCTAGGACAGAATTAGTAAATTCCTAAATTGATTGGTCCAATCGTTAAAAAACGGAGAAGATTTTTTTAAAGATCTTTTTAGATTAGCATTTATTTACTGATGTAAGCACGGTTTAAAAATGACATTTGTAAATACAAACAAGGTACAGATAACTCTTTGAAAAGTCATGGATTGATATGACACTGTATTTATATTATACACAGGACCTCACTTCTAAATTGGTTAAAAATATCAATATTTTTGGATTCTGACTAATGCCATGGCTTAAGAGAATATCTAATATACGCTGATCTACGGGGTCTGTCTGAAAAGTAACGGGACTAGTTGTGCTGTGGGAACACTGGGCAACGTCCACAGTATATTCGTGCCATAGTGCCCGACAATCAATCATAAAGTCTGAAAAGAGATCCCGTGGCGTTTGCTTCGCTCAGGGCGAAAGAAGAGACGAGAGTTGTGGCACGTGTGATCCATTTGACTTTTTTTCTTTTCCCCAAGCTCAAGGGGACACGTTTTGAAGGCGAAAAAGGCAACCACGTGTTTTTTTTCCCTAAAGTGAGTTCACTGAATAAGACTCGACGTGGAAACCTTGACTCTTTCATTATTACTACTTGTCCTTCTAAAATAACTACATCGGCCTTTCCCTGTCTTTATTGTCTTACTGTTTACTGTGAGTGTCAAACTCTCTAAGCACTCTTTTCTAATGTCTTAGAAATTTCATCTCTCGCTTTCTGATGCTAAGAATATGTCTCCTTTTTGTTTCCATTTTACTTAAAACTTCCTTGTTTCTCATATGTTCCGTTCATGTTATTTTCAGTATCCTTCTACGGTAATCACATCTCTCTTAACTGAAATCTCTTCTTGATCTGTGAGAAGGTTGTCTAGCATTCTCTGCCATTTAGGAGGATATTGATATTACATTGTGGTTTTGCACTATTTTCTTTATTTATTGTTCTTTGTTTAGATTTTGGGAAGCATCAGAGTCTTGGCAAAGATCACCCTTCTTTGAACATTGTGAACTGGCGCTACAGATTCACGAACAAAGAACTTTAGCAAATAACAGAAACCACATCATTTGTGGACTACCTGCAGCAGCAATAATTTATGTCCAAGTCCAGTGGCTTTCAGTGTTGTTTCGAGTTAGTGCTTGCATCTTCGAGGAAGGCAACCCCGTCGTCTTTTCCCTGAAGTGAGTTGAGTGAATTAAACTTGACGTGGAAACCTTGTCTCTTCCATTCTTGCTCAATGTCATGACCATCGAAGACTGTGTTTAATGATCAGAGATTCGATGTTTTGACTGTCGGTTCTTTCTTTCTTTGTCAAGCACAACACAGTGAAACAATTTTCTTAGTTACAGACTGAGCAATTGCCTCAATACTATCATTCCAATTATCAATGGATAACATTAGACCAAGAATTAGACCGAGAAGGTGGAATTAGAAAACTCTCCGAGAGATTAGCCTCGACCATGCTGATAGTAGCCAAAAATACAATGTTGAAACACGAATCTATCACTTCGTAGGTAAAGTTGGTGTAGTTCGGAATATGGATGAGAATGCTTACAAGAAAATATAATCTGTTAAACGAGAGCTGGGTTTATGAAAACATTGAACTCTAAATAAGGAGACACAAGGCTCAACTAAACATACACACATATATTTGATCTAACGTGTAATGAATCTGATCACGTCTAAGCAGGGCAGGCCTTAAAACCTAATCAAAGACACCACGCAGAGAGTTAAATCAATCACTCCACGTCATACGGTATTTCTCCTTGCAGACTGTGTAAACAAGAATGTGCCTCATATGGGGAACTAAAACGTCACATGAAGGTTCACAAAGAAAGCAATGTAACAACTAGAGTAAGATAAGTCCAACGTTGCCACATCGACGCAAGGGAATGAAAAACCCTAGCAGGACTAAAAAGCCACATCCGCATAACCTATATTTGAAGATAAATCAAGCGCTGGAAATACTGGAAATCAATTCATAGACCCCATATATATATATATATATATATATATATATATATATATATATATATACTACTGTTCAAAAGTTTGAGAACACCCTTGTTACTTTTTTAAAAATTGGCTCCAAAGGTAGTTGTTTATAACATAAGAGAAAAATTTATACATGGTTAAAAAAAATGTCAGACAGCCTGGGTAGGAAATCCAAATTTGAGGCATCTTTAGAGAGTGTCTGTTTTGTTGGAGACAGATGTTTTTGTAGACAGATGTTTTTGTAGGCAGTGTATTTTATGGTGGAAATCATATTATTAGCAAAAACCCGATCTCTGTCGGTGGGTAATTGCCATTTCTCTGTTTATTTCTCGTTCGGTTGATGAAGGACACAGGCACCCACCGAAAATTCCGGACTTAAAACCTTTTATCCTGTCCTTCATTTCTGTCATATGGGCAACGTATATATATATATATATATATATATATATATATATATATATATATATATATATATACGTTGGCTCAGCGTCCATCAGCTAGTGGTCTTAGCCAGTCGCAAACCTGGTTCTTGGAGGCATATCGACGCTTCAGAATACTGGGGATCCTCTGTTGAATTCGCGCCGTTTTCGACTAATATTCAAAGCATAGACAAAGGCAATCCATCACTGTCTGCATACCCAGCCCACGAGTCACTCCGGCCAATCGCTGACCATTCTGGCGCTGGCCTTTGCATTCTGTAAGAGTCAGATAGATAGATAGTGGAAGTTTCTTCCGGCCTATTGCTTGCCAGTCAACTTTGATCTTCAAAAATGTCAGTGTAATAATAATCATTATATGACGGTCTTCTTAATTATCGTTCTTTTATTGCTGAATTTTAAAAAGGATTAATAATTTTCTCATGTTCATTATATCCTGTTCTTTGATGTGTGAAATTGTTGCTAACGAAGCGAACAGAGCAAACCTGTCAAACGGGTGCGCCTCACCAAGCAGGTCGAGTTTACACGGCCTCAGTTCTGTCAGCTTTTTATAGAGTTGTGAGATATTCACTGACACAAAAAAACGTTATCTTCACTTGACTACAGTGGTTATATTCACTTGTGATCTTAATTCCCGAGCAAACTTACCAGCTTTAATTAGCCCTGCTTAGGATCCGTGTATTTCATAAACCGCAGATTATTGACCTCTGTAATGTCGTCTGCTTATGGACTTTATTAAAAAAACGCGCCGTAAAATTTCTAAAAAGAGTTTTCTCTAATACATGTTTGTTTTCTCGTTAAACCCGTAGAAAGCGGAATATATTACGGCCTTCGTGAAATTATGATGAAAGAAACTTGAATAACTACAAGGATATGATCAAGTTTTGCAAACTAAAATTCGGACCAGTCTATGCGTTTCTGTCAGTTCGAAGATTGAATGGAGTACCCTCGCCAGGAACGTGAAAGATTTGTATGAGAAGCACGTGAAACGGATAATACCAGGCAAAGGATTCGGTCGTCTAAACGTCGATGAAATACTATCACACCTATCCGGAGAGCAGTGCATGAAAACCAGCTCCGCTGTCCAGTCGCGCAGTGGCTTCAATCCGATCTGCAATTATGGAGATGTACACCCTGTGTTTAGTAAGGACTGAAAATTAAAACGTTAACTCGCCGTAAAGAAATAGCTGGAAATCTGTTAAAAAAAATGAAAAAATTATTTGCAGCAGAAAGAAAATTATTTGCAAAGAAAAAAAATATTTACAAAAAAAAGTAATTATTTGCAGAAGAAAAAAATATTTACAGAAGAAAAAATAATTATTTATCGAAAAAAAAAAGTCTTCACAGTAGAAAGAAATTATTTGCCGAATAAAAAAAAAAATTATTCACAGAATAAAAAATAATTATTTGCAAGAAAAATTTATTATTTGCTCCCAAAAAAATATTTGCAAAGAAAAAGTAAATATTTGTAGGAGAAAAATATTGTTTGCAGAAGAAAAACATTATCTGCTACAAAAAAATTATTTGCAGAAGAAAAATATCTACAAAAGAAGATAATTATTTGCAGAAAAAAATGATTTCTAAATGAAAAGAAAATATTTACAAAACAATTATTTACGGTAAAAAACAATTATTTGCAGAAAATTATTTACTGACGTCAAAAGAAATATTGCATCAGAAAAAAATTATTAGCAAAAGATAAAACTATATATATATATACATACACACACACACACACACACACACACACATATATATATATATATATATATATATATATATATATATATATATATATATATATATATATAACAAAGGAATAATTTTGGTAAAGAAGCCCCACCCCCAAAACACAAAAATAAGAATATAAAGCTGACAAGGTTTTAAATTATTTCTTAAGAAATGAAATCCAGAAATATTTGAGACCGCGTTTGAGGATTTCTTTCTAAAGATCGAAAAAATAAGGAATTCCTATTATCCTTGGAATTATTCGTTGGGATTTCGACCAATATGTTCTTTAACCTTCCTCAAGTGCATTGAAGTTTGGGAGCGATCGTTATCAGGTAGAGCATATTATAGCAGAAAACAGCAACACATATTCTAAAAAAATAAATAACTCTAAAACCTAAAGTTAGTAAAACTATCTGAAGAAAAAACAATGTCTTTTTCAAAGGCGTGGCCTGAATTTATAGAGGACTCCTCCATAGAAACAGGCAAAGAGAATTTTCTTTTACAGAATATTATTGATTTCCATATTCACCCGGTCGATTCCTTTACGGAAGAACAAGAAACAAAGTCGCAATTCACAGAAACCACAAATCAACCGGACCGAAAATTAAAAAAGGCACCGCAAAGTCGATCTTGGAGACGTCATAGCGAAGGAACAATTATTCTCACTGATCTAGCTTCTCCAAAGTCACCGCTTACACCGGATGAAGAGAAAACAGTTCCTCGACTTCTTCCACTGAATAGATTATGGCTGCAAGGACCTAAACTCGATCATAATATTCCGTCTGCCCCTTATCCCGTGCGAAATCCAGCAGGCAGAGTGTTAAATCTGGAAAAGGCCTACTCGCGCAGCCGGTCACGGTTTCTCGACCGGAATTCCATGCAGAGACTAAACATATCGCCAGTGAGAAGCGAACCAAATCGAAGAAACGTTTCCAGGATATTTCTTCCCGCAAAGAAGTGCGCCACTGGTCAGAGAAATCGCGTATCGAGCGACGAGACGAAGGAAATCGAACCAGACCCCGCGGTTAGTCAGACGTCCGATTATACCGATGTGAGTGAGATCGAAACTCTGCGCGCCGACAAGAGAAGGACTTGCGAAAGTCAGTCGGCGAAGGAGGCACTGGCGAGAAAATCACCCGATGTTTCTAATTCGAAATCCTCAAGCGAAAAGACGGACATCGCCGAGAAGGAAATGAGTGTCTTGACAACAAGCCCAGACGCAATTCTTCGTAAAGCTAACTGCGAATCTCAGATTCTGTGCGAATCCCCCAAAATTGATAGACAGGATTTAAAGAACTGCTTAGTGACCTATATACCAGAACATGGACGTCGTTTTGTCACTTATATATCCGACAATGCATTGCAAACTGACGAAAAACACAAAGAGTTCAACAACAAGATAGTGTCAGCTGAAGGTAATAAATTGTATGTCGATCCGAGTTTATGTTTAGTTGATCAGGTGAATAACCCTAAAAGAATATCAGACAAAATAGAAGCGAAAGAAAATAATCTTAACTTTCCGTTACATTCCACCCTGAAGTTTATTAGAAATAAGAGTATTGACAACACCCGACGGCAGCCGATTAAGTCTTTAACATCAAGAGCAATACCAATCGATTCCCCTGATTTAAAACCTGTATGTTCGACCGCATCCACCCAAATGCAAAACATTCAAACTAAAAATAAATTTTTCCGTCGAAAGGAGACGGTTCGAGAGTTTTCGGCTGCTCCATCTTACGCGCCAGATTCGGCCATTATGGTTCCTTCCCAAACGGCAGCAAGAGAACGGAACAATTTAAAATTCAACCGCATCTGGACGAACCGTCAAAAAACTTACGTACGTCACTGACCCGGTTGCCGATTTCCGTAAGGAAGTGAAAAAACGGACACAAACACCGCATGGTTTTCTCAAGCCCCGACTTGTACAGGCTTCCGGTGGACATCGCAAGCTAATTGCCTGCCACTTTCCCGATAAGCAACTGTCGACGGCGCACGCCGCCGTCCGACACATCGATGACCAAACTAAGATTAGACAGATGGAACAATCACAGAGGAAACTGGTCAAAGGTAAAAACTATGCCGTTCTAATTCCGAATGTCCATCAGATTTCGGGGAATGATAGCGTCCCCATTTACCTAATGAGTTCCAATTCGATGCACACGAGGATCTTCCAAAACGAGATGGACGCATAAAAAATCATGAAAAATCCAATACACACATATGCAGCTAAATAGATAAATAGATACAATCCGTGTTGATTATATATATATATATATATATATATATATATATATATATATATATATATATATATATATATGTATACAGGGTGTCTATAAAGTTCGTGTTCACTATAAAAAAAATTATAACTTTATTTGTATTTGCGATAGAAATAATTTGTAAAAAGGATTAGAAAGAAGTAAATCTATATTTTTAAAGGTTTTATTGAAATTTTATTTAAGTTTCCACATGTATTCCATCATTAGCAATACAAAGGGTAATACGATTTTGCCAACTGATTTACAGTTATGCCTGAAATCACATTTGTTATTTTAGCTATACTTTAAACTAGGTACATTAAACTTTATAACATTTTTTACAGATTATTTCTATCGCAAATACAAGTTATAATTTTTTTAAAAGTGCACACGAACTTTATGGACACCCTGCATATATATATATATATATATATATATATATATATATATATATATATATATATATATATATATATATATATATATGAAAATAATATACAGGGTGCGGCGGAAATATCTCCCTCATTTACCGCCCAGAAATACTTCCTAGATAATGTTAAGACATTAACTAAAGGAAGACACCATTAGCACTTATCATTATATTAGGTATTTATGGGTGGTATAAGTTGGAAACATTTCTGCCACATCCTCTATAAATTTTTATATACCAGAATATGTCAGGAAATATGGGATAAACTTATGTAGTATTTATTTTAAATAACAGAAGGTTATAAATCTAACCTTTTTCTTTTCATTTTATAACATTTTGTGGTTATGTATATTGGCTTGGAAACAGAGTAATTCTTTCTGGGATGGAGATATTTGAAAAAAAAAAAATTGAGGCGCAGATTTATATTTTGACAAGATTCGATAGCGTCACTCTCGAGAATTTTCCGTCTGAGTAAGTTACTTACTCTTTTAATAAGTGTGGCATCCTTTAGATCAAAGTTGTGATTGAATTTATTCCTATGTATTATTAGCCCTGTTATTTAAAATGTATATGATACATAATTCTATCTCATATTAAAATAATTCAAAAATTAATTGCAAAAAAAAAAAAAATCAAAATCAACATAATTTCCTCACTTTCGTTTATTAGACATTAAATTACGTCATTTAGAATCCGCCATAATTAACCAAGACATTTCAGTTAACCTGAGGAATTTTTTATGAGTGACACTAAAAAATTCAAAATTTTCATTAACTAACCTTTATATTTTTGTTTATATATACTTGTTGCAAAATAAAAGCTTCGACTAAGTTCAGTTTTCCTTTTGTCATTGTTCATATTGTCCTCTTACAGATTTATTTTAGTATTTATTATTTCTTTCTCTCTCTCTCTCTATATCTCAGTCTCTCTCTCTCTCTCTATATATATATATATATATGTGTGTGTGTGTGTGTGTGTGTGTGCATTGTCGTACCATGTCTCTCATTTTTAATGAAACGTGAACAAAAAAAGAATTGATACCTAAATGATCAATATATATATATATATATATATATATATATATATATATATATATATATATATATAAATTAAACCTAAAAAAACAGACAAACGTACCACGGTTTCACTTAAGCGGATTGTCTGGCTCTTTAGGTTTAATTTAGGTTTGCTCTACTTAGCGAATCGAGCACTTTATTTAGTTATTTTACTTACTCGTATCGGTTTTTTTTTCTTTGAACTCTGAACTTTCAAGCTAGACGATTATTTTCGCCCGACGTACATGTTCTCTGTTCTTTCTTTTTTGTACCTGTTTTTCCGATTGGTATTGATTTCTTTATTTGCAAATCAAGACACCGAAGGTTTTTCGAACGAGTATAATTTTTTATTTTTTTATTTTTTTAAGCGTATCACCCCAAGCAAGGCTGGTGGCCACTATCACGCATGGGGTTACAGAAGGGTTGGAGGAAGAGCAGATAGGAGTGGTAAAGAAAGGGATGTGGAGAAAGAGAAGGACGGAGGGTCGATCAAGGCAAGGGGGTTACAGGAGATTTAATTTCTTCTATTTATAAGATTACAAATATATATATATATATATATATATATATATATATATATATATATATATATATATATATATATATATATATGTACTGGTAATAATCCGTTGGTATATAATCCAAGTGAAGTCTAATAATATAAAATATTAAAACTGATTGACAAAAAGGGCTCAATGTATTTATTATAACAGAGCATATAAATTACATAGAATAGAAATCAAACTTTACCTCATTCGTATAGACCTATATTGGCATTGTAGACAATGTCAGTATAAGTCTTCTTGCTGGGTGAAATAGCTATACGAATGAGGTAAATTTTGATTTCTATTCTGTGGAATATATATATATATACATATATATATATATTAGGTATCTTTACTTTTTCGCTAAAAAAAACATAGCATGATGAAAAAGACACTAAACATGGTGAAAACAATGTTTTATCGTCAATATGTTTGGTATTATTAAGAGAAAAGCCCAAAGTATTGTTTTAATTATTTTATTACTTTTTTAAAACCCTTTCTAGCAGGTTCAAAATTTTGGTTAAAAATCTTGTTGTTCTTGCATCAGCGGAAAATTTGGCGTCTTTGTTGCGGTAAAAAAAATAATAAAAAAATAAAACATTGTTTTGAAAAATCTCAAAAAATTAAAATAATTGATATTTCTACCTTTTTAAATCGAAGTAAAGTTATATAGTTGTGTGGAAGTGTGATTTACATCATGTATTCCATTTATTTTTGTTTATTTATAATATTATTTAAAAAATATCCCTGTAATTAATATGGACTGCTCCACTAATACGATAGTCTGGTATATAACAAAATTTAAATTATGTAACGGTCAGTTTTAACACAGCACCTGAAGATTGCGTTGTGAATGAAACTCAGAGTTGTACTACCGGTGAGGAAAAATGTATATTTATTATTAATATACAATTTATCTCTCTGTTATTTTACATCTAGCACTAGTTTATTAACAACCAACATTTGCGACTTCACACACACACATATATATATATATGTATATTAGGTTGGTGCAAAAATAATGTTTTCTCACATGAAGTTGAACGTCAAAAAACGACATTATTTTTGCATCAACCTAATATATATATATATATATATATATATATATATATATATATATATATAAAAATAAATATTTCTGCTTGCTGGTAGCAGTGAACTACAGAAATGAATGTCTTGATGAAGAAAATGGACTTTTGTCTGTAGTTTTCATTTGTTTTTTTTATCTTTTTGACATGAATTTTTCAACATTCCTTGTGTTGGTCAAACAGTCTCTTTTAAATTGTTATTTGAGATAAGAGCTGGATGGATCCATGCTGCTCTGAATTCCCTTGGTCAGTCTGACAGTTTATTAGTTCCTGGAGAGGGGATGCGTCTCTGTTAAGTGTGTGTGTGTGTGTTATTTGGTTCTTAGGGAGTGAGTGAGTATGATATGTGTAAGCGTGTATATTGCTGTGGGTGGGTTTCATCATTTGCTTCATTAGGGAGTGAGTGAGTATGATGTGTGTAAATGTGTATATTCGTGTGGGTGTGTGTATAAGTGTGAGGCCTCAACACCTCCGTAAGCATGTCTGTCTTGTGTGGGTGAGAAATGTGGATAGGTTTTGATTTGTCGGGCTATATATTAATATTATCTATATTGTTAAATTTATGGTTTAGCCCGGCTGGCTAGTTTGTTTTTAAACGTCGTATCCACTTATTTTCATGGATCTCTAAAATCTTTCTAATGTTATCTGCTCTGAAGTTTTCTATTCTCTCAATTATAGTGAATTTGGCATGGGTTTCGAAGTCGTGTTTTTCTAGGCGGAAATGTTGTTCTACAGGAAATAATTTTTCATGGCGAGTCGACTTAATTCGATTGCGATAATTATTAATTCTGTAGTTAAAGGGCCATTAAGATTTTGCTACATATTGTTTCTGGCATAGTGTGCATCTATGGGGGAAAATTATATTATGACTTCTACAGTTAGAATCGTGGTAGATTTTGAAAGTAGAAAGTCAAGTAGTACATGGGTTATGTACACACACACACACACATACACACACACACGCACACACACACACGCACACACACACACACACACGCACATATATATATATATATATATATAACCTATGTAGGAAATAAAAAGAAGATCGATGAAGCAAAAACAACAAAAGGCGATCATAGCACGCACACACAGACACACACGCAAACATACACACACAATCGATGAAGCAAAAACAATCAATATGAGGCGAGAATAACACGCACGTGCACGCGCGCGCGCACACACACACACAAACACACACACACAAACATATACACAGACATAAATAAATACCAATCCTTATAATAATGTAGCGATGGCTTAATTTCACGTGTACCAAACATTTCTACAACACCATTCTGCATATTGTATTGTAGAACTAAATTTCTGCAGTTTTTATTTGGTAGAAATAGAATTTAACAAAAGAAAAAAAACGATTTCACACGAATTGTTCTTCGTTGTTTTCAGTGAAAACAATTATACAATCTTTGATGGGAAATAAGATCGTGTGAAACGGATATCGTTTGTACATTTCGTACCTCAACATCATTGTTTGAAGGTGAAATATAATTATATTTATTCTTCATCACACCTACCCACACATATACACACACACCCATATATATATATGTGTGTGTGTGTGTGTGAGTGTGTGTGTGTGAAGTAATGTCAGTCCTTCATTTTTTATTTTTCGCATAATATAAGCAATACATTTGTATATATATATACAATACTCGAGTAGACCTGAACAAGAAAATTAAATTAATTATCTATCACAAAAACTTTAAAACATCTAACCTTATCTTCAAAAATATCAACACACCTGTAAAATGAAACCTATAAAGAACCGAAAATATTTCTGAGTTCATTTGCACTTTAATGAACTGTGTTTCTGCTCAAACCAAACTCATAAATACTTACATTGGTCACACTACTACATCTTTATCGAAACGACTTACGTTACACCTATCATTTAAATACACACAAAAATTTACCAGACTTCATCCGAAACATACTAGTAAAAAATACAAGCATAATAGCCTCATCCAGATGTAAAAAAAGATTAAAATAATGGCGCCAATAATAAAAAAAGAAAAAGCCAAATCATTAATATTAACTACGAACATCTCCACAATGTGCTGACCGTATTTGGAAAATAAAACATTCCTATAACTTTAGATACGTACATAACACATCCTATACATTCAGTTAAAAGTAAAAATAAAATAATTCTTGATAATGGCTAAAAGGTATAGCCGAAAGCGCTCGGGCATGTAAACAGTTTTATACACTTTGTGTCAAGAACAGAAAACACTTGTACGAACACAAGAAAAATTAAATGAATAGTTTAATCGCAGTAGTTTATCGGTCATGTTTAACGAAACATGTGTTAAAGGGGGATCGATGCCTAAATAGACAACACACACATATGTATATATAGAGATAGATAGATATGAACAGAATGAGATAGGTAGATAGATAGATAGATAGGTATGAACCTAACGAAATAGATATGAACAGAATCAGACCGACTGACAGAGATAGATAGATAGATGAAAGAACAGACTGGGATAGATAGATAAAAAGATGAAAGAACAGACTGAGATAGATAGACAGATAGATAGATGGATGAAAGAACAGACTGAGATAGATAGATAGATAGATAGATGAAAGAACAGACTGAGATAGATAGATAGATAGATATATACGTATTCTTCCTCTCCTCCTTTCTAATTTCTATCATATTTTCTACACTCTTATTTCATTTTTTCTGTTATCTCTCTTTATTTCCATTAACTTCATTGTCATTCGTTCTATCATTTTCGATTCCTTTTTTTGTTCTATCGAAAGTCTTTCTCATTTTCATTTCTTTTGTTTCTTACTCTATATATTTTTGATTTTTCTTTCTTTCGTTTTTTTCTTTCTTCCCCTATTTCTTTCTTTCTTTCGTTTTTTTCTTTCTTCCCCTATTCCTTTCTTTCTTTCGTTTTTTCTTTCTTCCCCTATTCCTTTCTTTTTTTCGTTTTCTTTCTTCCCCTATTCCTTTCTTTCTTTCGTTTTTTCTTTATGCCCCTATTCCTTTCTTTCTTTCGTTTTTTCTTTATGCCCCTATTCCTTTCTTTCTTTCGTTTTTTTCTTTCTTCCCCTATTCCTTTCTTTCTTTCGTTTTTTTCTTTCTTCCCCTATTCCTTTCTTTCTTTCGTTTTTTTCTTTCTTCCCCTATTCCATTCTTTCTTTCGTTTTTTTCTTTCTTCCCCTATTCCTTTCTTTCTTTCGTTTTTTTCTTTCTTCCCCTATTCCTTTCTTTCTTTCGTTTTTTTCTTTCTTCCCCTATTCCTTTCTTTCTTTCGTTTTCTTTCTTCCCCTATTCCTTTCTTTCTTTCGTTTTTTTCTTTCTTCCCTATTCCTTTCTTTCTTTCGTTTTTTTCTTTCTTCCCCTATTCCTTTCTTTCTTTCGTTTTTTTCTTTCTTCCCCTATTCCTTTCTTTCTTTCGTTTTTTTCTTTCTTCCCCTATTCCTTTCTTTCTTTCGTTTTTTCTTTCTTCCCCTATTCCTTTCTTTCTTTCGTTTTCTTTCTTCCCCTATTCCTTTCTTTCTTTCGTTTTTTTCTTTCTTCCCCTATTCCTTTCTTTCTTTCGTTTTCTTTCTTCCCCTATTCCTTTCTTTCTTTCGTTTTTTTCTTTCTTCCCCTATTCCATTCTTTCTTTCGTTTTTTTCTTTCTTCCCCTATTCCTTTCTTTCTTTCGTTTATTTCTTTCTTCCCCTATTCCTTTCTTTCTTTCGTTTATTTCTTTCTTCCCCTATTCCTTTCTTTCTTTCGTTTTTTCTTTCTTCCCCTATTCCTTTCTTTCTTTCGTTTTTTCTTTCTTCCCCTATTCCTTTCTTTCTTTCGTTTTTTTCTTTCTTCCCCTATTCCTTTCTTTCTTTCGTTTTTTTCTTTCTACCCTATTCCTTTCTTTCTTTCGTTTTTTTCTTTCTTCCCCTATTCCTTTCTTTCTTTCGTTTTTTCTTTCTTCCCCTATTCCTTTCTTTCTTTCGTTTTCTTTCTTCCCCTATTCCTTTCTTTCTTTCGTTTTTTTCTTTCTTCCCCTATTCCTTTCTTTCTTTCGTTTTTTTCTTTCTTCCCCTATTCCTTTCTTTCTTTCGTTTTTTCTTTCTTCCCCTATTCCTTTCTTTCTTTCGTTTTTTCTTTCTTCCCCTATTCCTTTCTTTCTTTCGTTTTTTTTCTTTCTTCCCCTATTCATTTCTTTCTTTCGTTTTTTCTTTCTTCCCCTATTCCTTTCTTTCTTTCGTTTTTTTCTTTCTTCCCCTATTCCTTTCTTTCTTTCATTTTCTTTCTTCCCCTATTCCTTTCTTTCTTTCATTTTTTTCTTTCTTCCCCTATTCCTTTCTTTCTTTCGTTTTTTCTTTCTTCCCCTATTCCTTTCTTTCTTTCGTTTTTTTCTTTCTTCCCCTATTCCTTTCTTTCTTTCGTTTTCTTTCTTCCCCTATTCCTTTCTTTGTTTCGTTTTCTTTCTTCCCCTATTCCTTTCTTTCTTTCGTTTTTTCTTTCTTCCCCTATTCCTTTCTTTCTTTCGTTTTTTTTTCTCTTTCGCTTTTCCCACTTTCTTTGCTAGATTTAATCTACTTTTATTTATTACCTTTTTTTCGTATTCTTCCTTTTTTCATATTTTATTCCCGTTTCATCGTATTTCTTTTATTTTGCGTTTTCTTTCTTTCGTTTTTATCTTCTTTTTGTTCTCTTTTTCATATTCTTTTTTGTGTTCTTACTTTCCTTCCTTTTCTTATTCTTCCTTTCTTTCTTTCTTTCCGCTTTTAGTTTTATTTATTTATTTTCTTACTTTCTTTTTTCTTTTCTTTCTTCCTTTCTTTCTTTTCCTACTTTCTTTAATTTTACTCTTGTTTGTTTGTTTCTTTTTTCTTTCTTTTCCTAATTTCTTCTCCTTTTCATGTATTTCTTTCTTTCATTTGTTTCCTACTTCCTACTTTTTCGTTACCTTCTTGTTTTCATAATTTCTTTACCTTTTTCATATTCTTTCTTCCTTTCTTTCTTTCTTTCTTTCTTTTACTCTGTATTTATTCGCCATTTTCTATTTTCTTTAACACTACACACACAAACCAACGGAAAAAGAATCGAAAAAAAAAAAAAATGAAAATAATTAGAAGCCAAATGACAATTCATAAAAAAATCTCGTTTGAAAACCAGAAAAAAAAGCATCGGGAAAAAGCATCAATCTTGATAAAATCGACAACGATCTATGCATCCAACATATTTGACAGCTGCAAAACATTGACACAATCCGAAAATCAATTGGTGACCTTGCGAACCTATGCAAACAGGTCAATAACGAAGAAAAGCATTGATAAATAATTATATAAACAGGTAAATATGCAGGTAAATGTCGATAAACACCCGGTTGAACGTAGGATTTAATTCCTTTTTTTCGTGCGTCTTTGAAATCTTTATTTTAAACGACTGTTTCTTTTTAGTTTCTGTCAACAACAGACAAGAACGAAGCATAGCTTCTATCGCAAGGTCAACTCGAAGAATGTGTTGCAGCTGTCTTCTCTTTGGCGAAAGTTTGAATTTAAGTTCTTAGCTTTGAACTTTGCGTTTTTAAACAAGTCTTTTTCAAACGAGTTAATATTAATTAGTTGATGGTAATTTATAATTGTCTTTATAATTGTACAAGTCCCTATACCTCCCTATAACTGTAGAAGTTCTTATACATTTTTATAATTATGGAAGTCCCTTTACCTCCCTATAACTGTAGAAGTCCTTATACATTCTTATAGTTGTAGAAGTCCCTATACCTCCCTATAACTGTAGAAGTCCTTATACATGCTTATAATTGTAGATGTCCCTATACCTACCTATAACTGTAGAAGTCCTTATACATTCTTATAATTGTAGAAGTCCCTATACCTCCCTATAACTGTAGAAGTCCTTATACATTCTTATTATTGTAGAAGTCCCTATACCTTCTTACAACTGTAGAAGTCCTTATAATTCTCATAATTGTAGAAGATCCTATACCTTCCTATAACTGTTGAAGTCTTTATACATTATCATAATTGTAGAAGTCCCTATGCCTTCCTATAATTGTAGAAGTCCTTATACATTCTTATAATTGTAGAATCCCCTATACCTTCCTATCATAGACTACGAAAAGCTATATGAAAAGGTACGACAAATCTATTTGAACTGATAGGAAAATTTTGACTTATTTTTTTTTAATCAATTCACCGCAAGCAAGGCAATGATGTCATTAAGACGTAAGGAGTTACTGGGAGTGAAAGAGAATGAACATATTTTTTGAAGAACCGGAAACACAATACTATACAGGAAACAAACCTCTACTCCTGTTCAAAAGACCGTGGAGGATTGTAGATCGGGTGATAGTTGGGAAAGACATTATCTGGGAACAAACTGACAGCATATCTATAGAAAGTGAAGCAAATACGCAAAAATGGAAAGATGCGCAAGACAAGTATATTCTTAACGGACGGATCCTATAAGTACGAGAGTTCCTACCAGGATTTATTATTGGTTTGTACAATCATGAAACACACAGATTACACCGTGTTGATGCCATACATTGTAAGGAAACTAGAATAACTCCTAGATAAGGTAGTAAAGGAAAACCGGAAGAAAGGACTAACCATCAATTGCAAGAAGAGAGAAAATACCTTTTAGAAGCTAACCAAAGCGATGTGTCTCAAATAGGAAAGGTTGACACACATAGAAAATAAGAATAATATGGTACACGGTTGAGAACACAGACTAATTCAATAAACAGTTAATCGTTAGTTCCTTTCCATCAGTAAGAGAGAGAGAGAGAGAGAGAGAGAGAGAGAGAGAGAGAGAGTGCTGTTTAAATAGTCTTAGACCGTTCTATATTGTGGGGGTGTCCAGCTACTCCACAACACAAAGTATAAAGAAATAGAAAATTTCGTTAGAAACTAACATATGATAGCTGAGCTGCTATGTAACCTCAAACCTCTTATATCGCAATGAATGATACACAAAGGATTTTCGAACCGAATATTACAGCCACGTAATGTACCTTTCGAAATTTCAACGTATATCACCAAAAGAAAAGTCGGAGCGTAACGTCGTGAATAACGATGAGGACAACAGTCCGAACGATGTAAATAATCTATCTATCTATCTATCTATCTATCTATCTATCTATCTATCTATCTATCTATCTATCTATCTATCTATTGTCATCCAAAGACAGACTGTTTATCTGTATCACAGCTCATCAATATAAGAGATAGAGCTAACAAACTCATATCAATCCAACTATATATATATATATATATATATATATATATATATATATATATATATATATATATATATAACCAGTTTCACAGTTTGTAATTGCTATTAATAATATTATATAATATGAAAAAAACAAAGTTCAGAGGTCATCCAAGAACTACCATAATTAAGCATATACCTTTATCCATCCGAAAAAGAATAAGTACAAATTCAGCAAATGACAAGATTTTCTATAATAAAGCTCTAAAAGATAGTGGCTACAAAAACCCAAAACTAACTTATATTAAAAATGAAAATAGTAAGCATAGGAAAAACAGAAGTAGAAAAATAATTTGGTATACACCCCTATACAACCAAATGGTAAAGAACAAATTAGGACAAAAATTCCTCGCATTAATAATCAAGCATTTTCCCAGTGAAAGTAAACTAAGTACTATTTTCAATAAAAATACACTAAAATTAAGTTACAGCTGTACTGAAACATAATGCTAATATCTTAAATAAACAGTTATACCAGAATCAAAAAATTTTAGACAATGGAAAAATAAAAACAAAAACTGATGAGGATAAACAGAAATTATGTAATTGTAGAAACCCTCAAAACTGTCCTTTACAAAATAAATGTCGCACGGAATCATTAGTATACCAATGCAATATATCTTCTATTGAAAATCCTGAAAACATAAAAATATATATCGGTTGCACTAGCCATGAGTTCAAAAAAAGGTTCAACCAACATCAAAGTTCGTTTAGGATAAATAAATATCAAAATCAAACATCTCCCTCAAAGTACTTCTGGCACCTAAAAGAATCCAATAAAACACCTACAGCAAAATGGAAGTTAATAAGAAAAGCTAGAATATGTAGGTTATTAAATGACCCATGTCCTTTGTGCATACATGAGAAACTATATATTACTAAGTTTATAAAAAATAAAAATTTACTGAATCAGAGAAATGAAATAGCTATTTTGTGCCGTCATTGTCAAAAATTTTCTTTAAACAATATTTATAAATTAAATTTAAAAAAATGAGACCTGGTAATATACATACTTATATTTGATGTGAAAAAATAATTTTAAATACTGTAAGTAATTCTATTATATTTACTTGTTTTATAAGAAAATATAGTCGATTAAATTTAACAGTAAAAATATTTAAAAATTGGTTTTAATATTGTAATTAAATAAAACGGATTCTAACCTAAACATCTTTTAAAATTGTAGTTAAATAAAACGTATTCTAACCTTAACGCCTCTCTCAAAGTACTTCAAACACTTAAAAGAATCCAATAAAACACCTAAAGTTAAATGAAATAAATATGAAAAGTTAGAATATGTAGGTCATTAAATAACCCATGTCCTTTGTACATGCATGAGAAAAATATATATTACTAAGTTTATAAAAAGTAAAAGTTTACTGAATCAGTGAAATAATTTAGCTATCTTTGCCGTCATTGTCATAAATTTTACTTAAATAATATTTATATAAAAAAAAATGTAACTTGGTAATATACATACTTATACTTGATATGAAAAAATAATTTTACATACTGTAAGTAATTCTAATACCTTTACTTGGTTTTAAAAAGAAATATAGTCTATTAAAAATTAAGTGAAAAGTTTTTAGAATTGTAGTTAAATAAAACATATTCTAGCCTAAACATCCCCCCAAAATCTTTAAGTATACAAATAGAAAAAATGCCGTAATAATTTTTTGCCGTTAACAATAAATTTTTTTTATAAAAAACCCAGACGGCATGCATTTAGCGGATGTCAGAATTTGTTGAAAAATACATCCCTACCCATCCCTAAACTTTCGAATGTAACTATTAACTAATATGTGACACTAACCCCTGGATGGTTCAGGTGGTCGCGGTCGATGTCTTGGTCGCAGCACCAATTATGTGACACCCAAAACAACTCGTGCGTAGATCACTGCCCCAATCTGTGACACTGACCTCCTGGTGTCTGGTTAGATTCGATATCCGCTTTGTCGTTCTCAGCTCGCCTCCAACGTCTGGTCACCGAAGTGACTGCTTTGATCTCTAGTCAAACTTACCCACGTTGTGATTTGATCTTAGGTAGACGAAATCAATCAGGCGTCGGGCCGTAGTGCAAGCTGAATCCGGGGTGAAGGTGATATCGCACAAGGGTATGTAAAAGAAAAATAATGAAACAAACTCAAGAGGTTCAAATGTGTTGAGAAATAGCAATTATCTTTATATCTGTCTGTTGAATACAGGAGGGCGTCTCTCCCCCAGCCCGCTTCTATGGATTCGTGACACTTTTTACGTTTCTTAAGCGAGTTTTGATATCATAAGTTGTTTTTCAATAAACTACTTTTCGTATCTAAGTTGATATTCAGTAAAACTTGCATCTGGTGTCTTAAGTCGAACTTCGTTAAAACTTGCTTTTGGTGGGAAGTCTAAAGTCGAAAAGACGTGGAATCTTGTGGTCAGCTTCTGCGAGGCGCTATTCTCCGAGCCCGCTGTCTCTTGAACTCAACTCGAACTAACTTCAACCCCAAACTGAAAAACTTAACTGGAACTAACTTGAACGCCCGGGGACGTTCGTTTATATGGACGTCGACCAAAACCCGGTGTGGGGCCGGACGTGGTTTGGGTTCTTCGATAAGTCCAAATCCCCAAGAAGGATTCTCTTTGTCTTCAGACAGGAAAATTTATCACTTCCCATTTTTGGAAGTCAATTACTTTCTATTTTAGAGGGGTTCTCCCCCTTCTGTGAGGAGAGGTCGGAGGAGAATTATCCTCCTAGACTCTTCCTTTCTCATATTGGTATTTCATACTAATCCCTTCAGTGGGCGTCAACAAGTTCTCCTTTCTCATACATTCACCTCCGCCTATCACCCATGCTACCACTTGGCCAATAATCGCCCGGACGCGTGGGTGTGGCTAGACTGGCCTTCTTAAAATTATCACCCAGAAAAAAAAAATTATCTTCCCTTTTCTTTCTTTCTTTTCTATCGGCCAGAATTCTTATGAATCTCATATTGCCGGTCATTAAATTTTTATCTTATTCTGGGGCACCTGGAATTCATTAGCGGAATTCTCCGTCGACTCATTAATGATCGCAATCAACTTTTAACTGGGTGGTCGTTTCCACCTGACGACCAAATCTTTTTGTATTTCTCGTGTCTTAATCTCCAGATGCCGTTCTTGGTGACAAAGAGTCTGTCGCCAACAGTTTGAATAAGCAATAACAATGATTCCTTTTTTTTCATATCAAGATCTGTATTCATACGACTGGCTTCTTCGTCGGTTTTTAAGATACCCGAATTTCGATTATCTCCGCCTACATGCAGCTGACCGAATCGAAAATTTTATCATTGCCACGTTTATGGTGAATCACAATTCTTCCCCATATTCTGTTTTCCCTGGCACGTTACTCTTTTATCATGACATTAATTAATTCTGACAGAATCTGAAATCTGCTTCTCTTACGAATTATCTGTCTTCTGCGAAAAGGAAAATATTTTTCTTCGTAATTGAAATGAAATCTTTTAACCATTTTTCTTTTGTTAAAAAAAAACAATGTCACTCGGTATGTCTTTCGATCTAGCTCTTTCTCACCTTAAGTATTTCCCGTTTTTAATTTCTATGATTAATTAGTTAGCCAATTACCATAGCTAAATAGTGTCACAGATACAACAAAAGTTATTGAAATTGAAAACGCTACCACCCCTTGTCTGGATGAATGGATTTCTTTGTATCCTTGGAAACACTGAATTATGAATCTCTGCCATGCCTTTAAAACTGTAAATTTAAAAATAAGTTACTCCAAAATTCGCTTGAGGATGAAATGGAACTAATGTTTTTAATTTAATTACAAAATTAAATTCGAAGCTTTTAGCTTCCATTTTTAAACATGGTTATTACTGTGTAGCGAAAAAAAAAACATATTTTAAATCAGTTAATTTATAATATATATATATATATATATATATATATATATATATATATATATATATGTGTGTGTGAAACTGGTTATATATATATATATATATATATATATATATGTAACCAGTTTCACAGTCGTTAATTTCTATTAATAACATTTTATAAAATGAAAAAAAAAAAAACAATTTCACATGACTAATCCAGACTAATCACCAAAATAATCCAGATCAAAATCTAGTTAATCCATCTAGTTAATTTAATCCATATTTCTCTGTCTCTTCGCGATGTATTGGAGCCAACTTAATAATGCAATGTAATACATTACTTCGTTTATTCCTTTTAATAATAATCTTCGAGACATAATGTAAAGACTTCTGATAATGCTAAATTGACCTTTCCTCTGCACATAGAGATTTCAACTAACTATTGCTCTACGGCATGCAGACATTGTAAAAAAAAAAACAAACAAAAAAAACGTATCAGTAATTATAATAAAGCATACGCGGAAAAATTGATAATATTGATTTTGATCGATTGTTGAGATCTTGTTTCAGTATCAGTTCCCCTCAAATGAATTTTCTTTGTAAAGAATTTATTCGGAATTAATAGCAAGGAAAAAAGAAACATATTTATCTAATGTTTTTATTCCTTATTGACAAGCTTGCGTTTTTCAATGCTTCAGAAACCGAATCAATACATCATCACTGAACAGCCCCCGAATTGTCTCTAGTCTTCTACACTCGAAGGGGATGTGGGGATAGCAATAAATAAATTATTACATGACCCCAACCCCTATTACTAGAAAATGTAGTTGTTTGAGTTTTTGGATACCTTGGTGTACTAGGATATTTATTTGTATTTTAATACAGAATTGTGGCAGAAGGCCGAAAAAGGGGAGGAGTAGAGGCTGGACATCACTAACTATCTTATACCTAGCTAATCGGATTCACGACGCTTTCATACATTACAATTTCCCCATTCACCAAAAGAACTCATCCGTCACCATTCAGTCCTACATACACCATAATACCGCATCCTCACAAGGGGGTCCTACAAACGCGCCCCACACCATAACGATATAATGATTGTATATATGTAATTAAAATTTTATGGATGAAATAAAATGAGAGGGACGGGAGATGAACAAACTAAGAATTAACAAAAAACAAACCAAACATAACTGATGTTAGTAGGGCCCGTCCAACCCTCAAAACAGAGAGGCCGCTGTATTCTGACCATTGGACAAAACCAAGAGGCTCTCTCGCCAAGGGAGTGGGAAAAAGGATAACAAATTATACGGACATCGGTAAATAAATCGCTGACCTAGTCGAGATAAAAGGGGGCCAAAAAACAAACTGAAAAGGTTGGGAATCTCAATCTGAATCATAACTCGCATACCGGTCAAGTAATGTGTCATACGTGATATACGCTTAGGCGATCATGTATCTCTCGATACATGACTGACGAGGCAGATTTTTCCCGCAGTAAGTTTCCATTTCTTTCTGCGGTAGAGCAGTTGCCATCCAGGGCTATATAACCCGGTCTGCCCTGCTATTTACACATAGCTTAGAAGAAGAGGATTCAAACATTTCCCAAGGGTAAGTGAATGTAATAGATTCGACTGGAATTCGAACTCGGCTCTCCGAGCCGCCATCTATTACTACACCGTGCTTCCTAAGGAAAAAAATACAGATAAGAATGGTAATTGTTATGGGGACTTACCTATAAAGACTGAATGAACTCTTCCTGACACTATAAAGACTGGGCCTCTCAAGAGAGACGTGAACAGAACGAGTCGAGACGGAATCGAGTCGAGCCAATAGTAGTTCACTCCAAACCAGACTGACAGTCATACTAACACCTTCCACCATTTTGTCTTATTATTCTGTGTAATATATCTTTGTTATTTCTACTCTTGTGTTCGTGTTGTTCTTCCTTGGTCCTAACCTTGGACCATAACCGTGGTGCGAAGATATTGGACCATAACAGTAACTAACAATAAAGAAAGATAAAGTTAGATTATTAATAAAAAGTTAAATAAGCTATCGAATGCATGTCGCCGCCAACAGATAAGAAAACTTTCTTTATTTCTGTATAGATATATGTTCTTAAAAATGTACACTAATTCCTTTGAAATGTATATTAAAGGAATTTATCTTTTTTCTTTTATTTCTATGCTTATTGTATTGTATCTCTTATATATAAAGTATCGCTGCCGACACTTGAGTTTGAACATAGATCGCCAGTGAGCAAACACAGGCGATCACATTATTGAATTAAGTGAATCACGTGACCATGGGAGAAACGCATAAGTAGAAAATAGCGTGACGTCTGAACGATCATAATTTCTATTCTATCCTCTATTACTATTCGGATCACCTTTTTTATTCTCTGTACTATTCACTATACTATTTATCTATATGTATTATCGAGCAAGTACTATTAGTGCGAGTGTTGTTCGAAGGCGTCTAACACCAGCATTGTTCAACGGCGTTACTATAGTTGTATCTGCGATTACAAAGTCTCTACTACAACGAGCATTACGAAAGTGACAACGAGTATTCGTTGACATTACAAAAGTGTCAACGAGTGTTCGTTGACATCCCGCAACTAATTAAACCATAGCTGGGGAAAGAAGGGGTAAATTCATAAAGGGTATTTTCCTTTAACAAACCCGACTGGAATTGGAACACGGCTCTCCGATTTTCAATTCCGAGCCGTTAAACATTACACCACTCGTATAGCTAAGCATACTGCATCTGTTATTCTCAAGCAGTCATTATCTAGGTTTGGTTTGGTTGATTTATGGCATATCAATACCTCAATTGGTTATTTAAAGATTTTTATAAGGAAACAATAAAGAATGATAAAGTTATTCGGAGTGATATTCGAAGGCGTCTGGCACCAGTATTGTTCAACGGCGTTACTATAGTTGTATCTGCGATTACAAAGTCTCTACTACAACGAGCATTACGAAAGTGACAACGAGTATTCGTTGACATTACAAAAGTGGCAACAAGTATTTGTTGACATCACAAAAGTTTATAATATTATAATCCAGTTTTGGTTTCCTGCTACCTTTTTTAACCATGAAAATACACACACACACACACACACACACACACAAACACATATACATATATATATATATATATATATATATATATATATATATATATATATATATGTATGTATGTATTAAAAAATATAATAGAGAAGTCGAACTCATCACTAGAACACCACGGCAAGCCGACATACGTTGAACATCAAGTTCACTTCAGGACTCAAGCGAAACTCATATATACGCTCCATTGCTAATGATGACTGGAAAGTGGTCGGCTCATTCCACTGCACCATGAGGTACCTGACTCATATCTCCCAGACTTTATTGTTACAAGACTCAGATTAGACAAACATTGAATATTGCTGCCATAGCAGAGATGGATGGGGCTCCAAATCTTTTACACTGTCTTGTAGGCAATAACATATTTTCCATTCTAGAGTCTCCTTTACACAGACATAACATCTCGAGCCTGTCACTATTCTATAGTTATTTCCATGGCAAATGTTCAGACAAGTTCCATTCTTTTGCTCCACCAGTTCTTACTTTTACAACCAAGATCCACGTTGCTACGTCCGTGGAGTCGAATTACCCCCATTATCTCCGCATTCCATTTGTAAGGAAGAAGTTCTACCCAGACAACGTTTTCCCAAGGACTACTACTTTCTAGAACAGAAAACCACGGAGATGCTCTCCTGGGCACTACAATTAACCTCTTAAAACCAAGAAACAATCGTTATCTATCCGCGTTATCTTAATAACCATCACTTCTTTCCACCGCCACTTACATCCTTGATAAACACCTCTTTCAAAAAGGATCTATACGTAGTGTCTCTCGGGCGTTGTATTGGTTGAAACTTAGTCGGAAAAAAAGAGAGAATCCTAAATATCAAGAGATCGAAAATTCTATTAATGCGAGTTCATCTGTTTTCTATATTTTGCCTAAGCATTGTCATAAAGTAGGTCGCCAAAGCTATTTCTTTCTTAAGAATAGAATCATCATTTCCATCAACTAAAAAGCCCAGGCTGACAATAATGGTTGTATTCCTGGTTGGCGATATCTACTTTTAGAGATTTTCATTAAATAACGCCCAACGGCCGTCACCCAAAATATTAACTTGGCTAAGAACATAGGATTTATTACGAGTAATACAATGAAGCTAATGTTCTTATAACCCCAGAACCTCCCTGGCACACGGGATAAAACGACGTCTGATAATGGTGAAATCTTCTTGACTCGAAATATATAGCTTTTATCGCTGTAGGCAGGCACCCCAAATAAAGTTTCTTCGTCAAGAATATGGTTATTATTATTAATAATGACGGAAATACATTATGGATCTAATATATTTATTCATTTTTTTAAAGAATACCGTATTAAGAATAGACAAAATCAGGATAATAGTGTAGAGAACCATTCCCAAAATGTTACTTTGTATAAATATCGCATTGCAGCATGTACACATATCAATTTGAAAATCTAAAAGGTAAACTCTATTTTGACTGATGAAAGAATCTCTGCATTAAAATGTTTTAGCTTTTGAAAAAAAAAAGAAACTTAGATTGATGTGTCCGCTTTTTTGAGCTATTTTCGGAAACATCGCTGTACGGAAAGCAGGCAAATCTAATATATTTATCTCTTCTTTGAAGAATTCTGTATTAAAAATAAATAAAAATCGTGATTTTGGTAGATTAAATTCTCCTATAAAATCAGAGAGTTCGCTTAAATATCTCTCTGCGGTAAACACCAATATCCGGTTGTGAAAAAAAAAAAAAATTAACAAAGACTGTTTTGTTCTTTGAAGAAAACCGTGATTCACGTTGAAAAGTACAGTGCTGTTCGATAAAAGTGACTCAACTGATTTTTTTACTTAAAAATCTTTTCGCCTATTGTTTTTGGGGTCAAACTAATTTTTAATTTTACTAATAAAAAGACCCATTCTCGACCACCTAGTAAAAAAGTTTACTCACCCTAAGGTATTCTATTGATAATTATAATTTTGGATATAAATGAGATTTAGGAAAAACTCTGTTGCAAAAAATGACTCACTTATTTTCTGCAACTAGTAATCAATAGAAACATAACCGAACAGCTTTAAATAAAGAATAATAGAGGTATAATTTATTTATAATAGGTAATATAGTTCGAAATATTTAATAATCTATGGGTCCTCCTTTATTTTGAATAACCTTTTCAACCCTTTTTGGCATTGACTTGATTAGGTTCTGGCAAATCTCATCTCCAAGCATTGAATTCCATTCGGATATGAAATTCACAATCAAATCCACTTTGTTGCTCAACTGCTTTCTTGAGAGCCTGGGGTTGAGGTCAGGAGATTGGGGCGGCCATGTCATAACACTCACCTGCTTCTCATCAAAGTATTCCTTCATCAATTTTGATTTGTGACAGGGAGCATTATCCTGCATAAAAATGAGCTTGGTGGGGTCGATTTGCACCCTCTCAGCAGAAGGGAGCAGACAAGACTTTAATATTCTTGTACAGCTCGCTCCTGAGGGTCTTTTCAATATGTTTAAAAAAAACATTTCCATTAAAAGAAAAACATCCCCGGAACATTATACTGAACGGATGCTTGACAGTACTTACTGCTAAATTCAAAGAGCTTTCAAAGCTTCTTCTTCGGATTTTAGATTGCTTATCCTTTGAATTTAGCCCAACTTTCGTTTCATCGGAGAAGAGAACATTTAGTAAAAAAAGTCAGGTGAATCACATTTATCGAACAGCACTGTACACTGTTTACACTGAATAGATGTTCTCCTTTTGAGATATACAATGGCGTGCTAACGTTTAAAGCAAACCACAGGAATTAATTATACACCTTCACTTTATTAAGAAGATAAGATAGTTTAGCAATATTCTTTTATCAGTGGAGTCTGTGGAGATTGAGCATTGAAAAATTAGTATTTACACTATTAACATTGTTCGAACAATTGTCGTCATCATTGATGGCATATTCCCAACGTTTCGGACGTTGTACGCTCCGGCCTTCTTCTTCAGATGATTTGAATTTCGAAATGTGCCCTTTATTTCGTCCACCAGGGTAGACTGTTCTAGTTCCACGTGCCATACTTCTTTCGGATGTCCCGGTATAAGTTATCTCCCTTTAAGTTTTTGTTCACCTCAGCTGTAGCCCGGTATTAAGCCCACAACTCTTTGGCTGAAGTTAATGGATTCAGCCAACGCTTTTATCCATTGGGATCAGAAATATAGACAGCTATTTAAAAATAAGTGGGGGTGTTTTCACCGCAACAGAAGAAACTTCGCTTTAAGCAGCTTGAAGCTGAAAGACCAATTAAAACTATTGGTCCAATGAAAGACCTGATATTATAAAGTCAAGATAATATGCAATTTATGAGTAGGGATTGTTCCAGCTTATTAACATGAGTGTAAGTTGTCTTGGCATTGTAGCTGAACATTAGCTTTGTTTTCTGGTACTAAGCTTTATAATCGAAATTCTTAATACACAGTTAGCATTTATCTACTTGCAAAAGTCTATGTACCAAAAACAATATTAATGTTTGTACTTATCTGTTTGGTTTCTCACGAGTCTGCCATGTGTACGTGCTGTTTCTCTAACTTCACGAAGCAAAAAGACAAAACATTCATTTTCCTGCCTAACGATGTCTCGTTCGGGTCTCATCAGGTCACGTGACTGTTTTTAATTCTCGTGAATATTTATAATTATTTTCATTGTTATTTTTGTTTGGTTAAGGGGAGATAAGTTTTTGTCTCTCGCTACAAATACAACGAGACCAGAAGACAACAAAAGTTAAACGAGATGAAAGATTGTTATGAGTCTCGGTAGGTAATCCAAAATTAACAGCCAGACAATTTAGAAGTGACTGCAATATTGGAAGTGAGGTTTCAGCTGATACACTACGCAGATTGGTATGAAAAATAATAATTAAGTGGGCATATAACAATCATCCTGGGTAAGACGATAAACTATATCCACGTCCTGGGTAAGACTATAAACTACATCCACGTCCTGGGTAAGACGGTAAACTACACCCGCGTTCAGTTTGTTATGAAAAATAATAATTAAATGGGCATATGACAATCGTCCTGGGTAAGACGATAAACTACATCCACGTCCTGGCTAAGACGATAAACTACACCCGGCAGCAAGGCCACTGATTAATTGCTGGTGTTCCCAGGTCAACCCTCACCCGGAGTGGTAGCACCTATTAGCGTCACAGCTATAGGCAAATAGTTAACCAAACCCGTCCAAACCCGTCCAAACCCGTCCACGTCCTGGGTAAGACGACAAACTACATCCGCGTCTTGGGTAAGACGATAAATTATGTCCAACAGCAAGGCCTCTGACCAAGAGGTTTTGTGGAGCGTGGAACCGCCTATTAATTGCTAGTGTTCCCAGGTCCACCCTGACCCGGGGTGGTAGCACCTGTCAGTGTCCTAACTATGGGCAAATAGTTAACTCTTTCACTGTGGTCAAAACACCATGAAAGTGTAAAAATAGGTTTTAATACCAGCAATACATATTTTGAGAAAAAATCATTACCAGCAATACATTTTTGAAGAACATAAATATTAGCAGCAATGCATTTTTGAGGAAAATATATTACCAGAAATACATTTCTGAAGAAAAATACCAGCAATACATTTTTGAAGAAAAAAATACCAGTAATATATTTTTGAAGAAAAAAAATACCAGCAGTACATTTTTGAAGGAAAAAATAATACCAGCAATACATTTTTGTAATTAATTATTACGAGCAATACATTTCTGAAGAAAAATACCAGCAATACATTTTTGAAGAAAAAAAATACCAGCAATATATTTTTGAAGAAAAAAAATATAGTAATATATTTTTGAAGAAAAAATACCAGCAATATATTTTTGAAGAAAAAAAATATAGTAATATATTTTTGAAGAAAAAATACCAGCAATATATTTTTGAAGAAAAAAAATACTAGTAATATATTTTTGAAGAAAAAAAATAACAGCCGTACATTTTTGAAGGAAAAAATATTACCAGCAATACATTTTTGTAATTAATTATTACGAGCAATAATACATTTCTGAAGAAAAATACCAGCAATACATTTTTGAAGGAAAAAATATTACCAGCAATACATTTTTGCAATTAATTATTACGAGAAATACATTTTTGAAGAAAAATACCAGCAATACATTTTTGAAGAAAAAAAATACCAGCAATATATTTTTGAAGAAAAAAAATACCAGCAGTACATTTTTGAAGAAAACAAATATTACTAGTAAGACATTTTCGGAAAAATATAACCAGCAATAAAAATCTTGTCGGCATTAAATAAGACATTGAGGTTGATAGTGATTTTAGATGTGGCACAAGGCCGAAAGTTTGGGGCATCAGGTGAGGATCGAACTCACTACTCAGTTGTAGTTGATCTAAAAAGACAAGTTTTCTAACCATCACAACACGTCGAGGTGCCCATAAGTGACTTTCCAAGAGTAGCTTAGATGTGGCACAAAGCCGAAAGTATGGGGCATCCAGTGAGGATCGAACTCACTGCTCAGTCGTAACTGTTCTAGCGAGACAAGCTTGCTAACCATTACATCGCCTCGAGGTGCACTAACCCATTGAGGTTGATATGCCGTAAAACAAAACAATATAACAGTGAAAAAGAAGATCATTAACCAAAAATCATCAGAATAAAAGTGTTCAAAGAAGAATCTAACATGGAATGCTAGAAAGTGGCAAGAAAGCTATTTTTTTTATTGATAAATGCAAAATAGTGTTACATTTTAATGCAAGAGAATATGTAAGAATACCAATTGGAAAACAAAAATGACCAATGCAAGTTATACCACAGAGATGGCTAAATTTATTTCTAAATACGTAGAAGAAAATAGGTAGATGTTGACGGAAACCTTTATTAGAAAATCGGGTTGGCCCGATAAAAGTCTCTGAGTTGGTTGTATGTGATGCTGTAAGCCCCAGGAGTTGTGACCCCTTCCACAATGGGCCGTTGTGAGAAGACCTTCTATTTAGAGTAGGTGGCGCAGACTATTTGCATATGAACGATGCTGGGTAGGTATTAACCAATAGTCAGCGTGGGTCTGGGACTGGGAGAGAGCTATATAACACCAGTGTTTTTCGCAGTTGAGACAGGCGCTCTCGACGTGTGGACATGCGAAAAACCAAAGACAAGTACACAACCGAAACATTAAAAACCATATTAGATTATTACGGTCTACTCTTCTGTCAGATTACGAAGATAGGGAAATATTTCATAATGACGGTACTCTTTACCGCATATCACGCCCAACAAAAATATTTCTTGTTGATGAAGGCGTTCTATGTTTGAAAAAACTGGCCTGCACAATTTCCTGACCGCAATATAATTGAACAATTGTAGTAGAAACTAAAGCTAGAACGGAACGAGTGTAATCTTCAGGGGCTTTGGCATATGGGCTAAGAATAGGACACGATTCGGAAAAGAAAATCTGGCCATTGTTCCATTCAATGACACATCGATGGAAGGAAAGTATTCGCGCCAAATGCAACGGCAGTAATTGCTAATTCTATATGGTGACATTTTGAACTTTCTGTAATAATGAAGTTCCATTTTTTTTTTTTGTAAAAATAATTGAAAGAAAAAGATAAAAAATATTTTTAAGCTGAAGGGTGAATAACATATATCTGTAAAAAGGCAGTAGGTATAAAGACAAAAAGAAAAACTTTATTTTGCCGACGTGTTTCGTTCCCTGAAGGACATTAATTGTAATTATTATTTATTTTATTTACATTCTATATTTTATTCATGTATATATTTATTTTAAATAATAGAAGATCTTGAGTTAACCGTTTTGTATGAAGGCTTACGGTTATATCGCGTTCAATCAGCGTTTCCCGTACGAACACCGAAATTAAGCAGCGTCGAATATGGTCAGTACCTAGATGGGTGACAGTTTGGAAATACTGGGTACTGTAAGTTTGGATGATGTAATGGATAATGAGCTGGAATTGTTAACCGAAGAGCCAAGGTCACTTACGTGCAAATACTATTGGGAATGGTATGAATTCACTTTTTCTCCTCCCATCTATGGGTTAATTAGTAAAACTTGTATCAGTAAATCATTAATATCTAAAAACAAAACAAAAAAAATCTACAATCTAAAAATATTTTCTGGCTTTAAATAACCAAAGGGTTGATAAACCGTAAAAACTGACCAATCAATCAATAAAACGTTTTATATTATTATTTATAAATTTTTATGGTCATTATCTGTCTATATTTCTGAGATGAGGTATTATGTACACTATTTACATTATTCGGACTATTGTCCTCATCTTTGTCGCCATATTTATTACAACGTTTCGGCCGTTGTACGCTCCCGCCTTCTTCAATACCCGGTTAAGGCAGTGGAGAACCTGGAAAGGGGAATTAACAGGAGATAACTGACAACTAACATCCATTAAACATGGCACGTGGAACTAGAACAGTCTACCCCAGTAAGCGAAATAAAGGGTTCAGTTCGACATTCTAACTACCTGAAGAAGGCCGGAGCGTACAACGGCCGAAACGTTGTAATAAATATGGCGACAAAGATGAGGACAATAGTCCGAATAATGCAAATAGTGTTTTATGGTCATGTTTATTGGCTTGCTAAAGGAGTATTTCCTTTTAAGTCGCCTGTTTTTCTTTTCTCTAGTTTTAATACCTTCTAACCTGCTTCCCGAGGGCGTTTCTACCCTTTCCCCCTCGCGTTTCCCACGCCCTTCGTGCATATTTCTTGCATGACTGAAAGAAAATAGCATATACAAATAAAACTGATTCTTCAAATTTTGGTCACCTCGAAGTATGGAACTTGAAATGGCAAAATGGATTGGCAGAAAGGCAAATAAATGGTACTTTTGAATTAAATCTTCTGATCCAAAATGGATCGGTGTGAAAATAGGTCGGAAGATGCATTGACAGAAGCACAAGCTGTAAAACGCTTTGATCAAAGGTTGGTTGGATCGAAAAGAAAACATTAAACTAGAGAACTTTTTCATGAATTATGGATTAATAGACACGAATAAACAGTAACGATATGTATACAGCGATTTTGATGAAATATTGATTGGATTAACCCTTTGAGCCCTGCGTTCCTGAACAATTTTAACCCTTCTGCCTGAGCTCCTGAATTAAAATTCGCAAATACTTGGTATGTAATATTTCTCTGTAGGTATAAAAATAATTACAAGTTTACCCACTCGTTCAAACGGTGGCTGGGCATTAAGTCATTTTCATTTTCTCCATCACCAGTAAAGCGGTGATCAGACCTCAAAGGGTTAAATGTATTTATATAATAAAATCATTTTGAATGCATTTATAACGTAAAATCCCATTCGAATGCATTTATATAGTAAAATCATTTCGAATGAATTTTTGTATTAATATAGAAATATCATTTTAGCCCTGCGTTCCTGAAAAATTTTAACTCTTCTGCCTGAGCTCCTGGGTCAAAATTCGCAAATAATTGGTGTTTCATGTTTCATTGTAGATATAAAAATAGTTACAAGTGTTTATCCACCCGTTCAAACGGTGGCTGGGCATTAGGTCATTTTTCTCTACCACCGATAAAACGTTTGTCAGAGTTCAAAGGGTTAAAAAGAGAATCAGGTCTAGAAAAAGGAAGAAAACCACAAACAAATAATGTTAATAAAACGTTTTATCAAAGCTTAGCCGAAATAAAGCGTTTTTTCAAAGCTTGGTGGAAATAAAGCGTTTTATCAGAGCTTGGCCGAAATATAGCGTTATATCAAAGCTTGGCTAAAATAAAGCGTTTTATCAAAGCTTGGCCGAAATAAGGTGTTCTATCAAAGCTTGGCTGAAATAAAGCGTTTTATCAAAGCTTGGTCGAAATAAAGCGTTTTATCAAAGCTTGGTCGAAATAAGGCGTTCTATCAAAGCTTGGCTGAAATAAATATTTTTATCAAAGCTTGGTAGAAATAAAGCATTTTATCAAAGCTTGGTAGAAATAAAACTTTTTATCAAAGCTTGGCTGAAATAAAGATTCATGTAACTCAAGGCGTGAATTATAGGATTTTTACTTGTAGAATGAATTGATACGAACACAAATAATAAATATGAAAGAAACTTTTTCACCAACTCATAGGCGGAGTAAAGCTCAATGAAAATCATCCGAATTCGTCCACTTTTATTTCAACTTGGTTTTGTCTGTATGTTTTCTTCATTTTCCAGTGTCTTTCTTTATTTTCCATTGTCTTATAATCAATCTCCCTATCCAGAAACCTTTCAAGATTCCAATATTTTTCTTCGATGTTTCTCTTTGTTTTTCTCTTCTCTTGTTTTCTTTCTTCCCATTCTTTCCTCCCGTTCTCCTTTTCACCTCACCTCTTTTCTTTTAGTTTTCATTGCTTCCCCTTCGACCTTTTTCCTCCTTTTATTATTGTTACTTTTCGTTTTTCTTTCTATTCTTCCTCTTTACATTTGCAAGTAAATATATTCGCTGACATATCAATTTAACGGTTGCAAGCTAGATATAAAAATTGCAGGCATAATGCGATAATATTGTAAGCATTTTTACCTCACCTACAGGAAGCGTTCGCAAAATGTCAGCCGCCATTTTGAGATGGGTTTTTATACAATTTGTACTAACACTACTAAATTTACTGTTTACGGGGATAAGCAGAAAAAGGTTTGGTTTGCTTTATTTTACAGTATATCAACCTCAATGGGATATTTAATGCCGAAAGATTTTTTATTGCTGGCAATATTTTTGTTTCAAAATGTATTGCTGGTAATATTTTTTCGAAAAATGTATTGCTGATAATATTTTTTATTCAAAAATACATTGCTGGTAATAATATTTTACAAAAATGTATTGCTGGTAATACATCCAATTTTTACACGTTTTAGCCACAGTTTGGGTGTTAAATATTTGCCCATAGCTGGGACCATAATAGGTGTTACGACTCCAGGTGAGGGTGGACCTGGGAACACCAGCAATTAAGAGGTGGTCCAACGCTCTTCAAAACATCCTGATCAGGGGCCTTCCTGTTGGATGTAGTTTACCCAAGACGCGGGTGTAGTTTATCGTCATATCCAGGAAGCGGATGTAGTTTATCGTCTTACCCAGGACGTGGATGTAAAAAAAGGCTTAATGTATTTTAACTATCTATTCTTGCTACGCTGTTGTTTTTTTTTTAAATTTATATTCTGATATATTTCTCAATATAGCTTGTGCTTCGTTTTGTATTGTTTATCGAGTTAATTGACGTTTAATTTAGGATTCTTAATAAATAAGTAATGTGCTCAATTTTGATGCAACAAGCCATGCGTGATGCATTTTGATTCGTGTAATCTGCGTAATCGTAATTGTTTAGTGTTATCACTAATTAGTATATGTGCATGAGTAGTCGTTATGTATAGGCTCGCTACAAAAGGTAGTGGCAATGGTACTTCTGTGAGTATACAGTACCGTGGGTGGAGGATGAGTGAATAACATAGTACTTGCACTGATCGTACTGTAAGCATTTGCGTCTCTGGATGAACCCACTTCACTTGTGTCTCTGTATGCGGACAGACTTCAACTGAAAGATATTAAGAGGTGCCCGGTCCCGGGGATTGAGAGACTGCAACAGTACCCATTTCATTGCACTGAACTGGGGAGGGATCATCAGGAATTGCGATACCAGCGCAATCGATGGGCTAGACAATTTTGGGCACTCGGGCTCCTCACATTAAACCGTCCCTGTGTCACATCCCGTCATCGTGGAGAGGAGTACATATATGGTACTTCGTCAGTAAAAGCAATACTACCTGCATGCACCAAAAATCCCTATATGGAATATCATAACACTCTTATCTCCGATTTAGCCATCAAAAACTAATTTAGAATCATATAAAAGTTGGCATATAGATAGCCGAACCCAAATACCTGTTATATATATATATATATATATATATATATATATATATATATATATATATATATATATATATATATATGATAAAGGTAACAAATCCGTTGGTATATAATCCAAGTGGATCCTAGTAATATAAAATATTAAAACTGATCCACAAAAAGAGCCCAATGCATTTATTATTACAGAGCAAATAATTAAACAATAAAATCCAAAATCACCTCATATGGGGAATAGACTATTTCGACAGACGAAGATATCGGTCGTCTGTCTTATCAACCCTGGTTTGGACTGAGTTTGTGCCAGAAATAGAAATTTAACTGTTAACTTAGTCCACACCGGGGTTGATAAGACAGAAGACCGATATCTTCGTCTGCCGAAATAGTCTATTCCCCATATGAGGTGATTTTGGATTTTATTGTTTATTAGTTATATATATATATATATATATATATATATATATATATATATATATATGTGTTGATGTCTCCCAGGAGGGAAATATATTCATATGATGGGATGCGCTTGATAACGATGTCAAGTTGAGTGTAGAACTAGTCTTTGATTTCGGGCGTGGCCTGGAGTGTCGTTGCATAGATATACACATGGTTTACAAGGCATTCATATGTAGACAGACCAAAGGTGAGAATTCTGTCTGTGCAACTTGCTTGAGATACAATCATGCGTGTTCCTGACACCGAATTCATCGACTCTTCCTAGACAGAAGAAGGCGTAATGTTCTTCCTTTAGAGATACCCCTGCCTGGAAGTCGTGTTTCCTGTAGAGCTGTCACGTCAATGTTCAGTCTTTTTAGCTCATGATCGATTACTGCAGTCTTGCAAGAATCAACAATTTTCTGAAGGTCATCAAATAGACCTGTTCGCATGGTTCGCTCATTCCAGTTTGCGACACGAAGATTATGGTTAACGAGCTTTTTGTCAACTTAGTAGCTATAAGCTTCAGTCACCCACTGAATTGAGCAGACCGTGACAGGTTAACACCTATCTTAAGGCGGGCAGTTGTTGACCAGTGGCATACCGTGATCCCACCCACCGTTGAATACAACTCACGGCATCCCAAACCACGTCAGTGACTTATAACCCGTAAAATGCTGTCTTCCGTGTTGCGCTCTCAACGGGTGGTGTGACTAGAGTGATCTCTCCAGAGCCCAGGACTGGGTGATGGTTTATAAAGGCCGTACGCTGCCCAGACCACATTGCTTCCCCCACCTCTCAGCCGTAACGACAAAATCGAAAGTAATACAGGGCATTGCATTTGTGATAGGCTTATTTGCAGGAATTGCCGGAAAGTCGTCAGTGTTGGCTGTCAACCGTCTTCGAGACTCCAGTTCGGATTTTCTGTCTGGATTTACTTCCATAACTTTTTCTTTGTTTGGATATGACCGCAAGGCAGGAGAGGTTTAAAATGAGAGTTTTCCTTCCCCAAGATGGACTGTCTTCCCGGGCTGATGTGCACCATCTACCCAAAGCAGCTGGTTATGAGGCGCTAATCGTCCGACTTCGCCGCTTCTCCGTTTTGATGGAATTAGTTGTTAGCGGCTATTTGGGAGCATTTTACAGACAGTAGGATCTTGTTCCGGCTATGACAACTTTGGAACATATATAATGTACATACAGAGTGCGATGGATAAATAATTGTTGTCTAAAAATGAAAATAATACTTACATCTCATTTTAACAGACATACAGAGTGCGATGGATAAATTGTCGTCTAAAATGAAAATAATAGACATCTCATTTTAACAGATATACAGAGTGCGATGGATAAATTGTCGTCTAAAAATGAAAATAATACTCACATCTCATTTTAACAGATATACTTACCAAAATTACTCAAAAATATCTTGAAATACTAAAGAGTAAATTTATTCAATAAAATCGCCATTGGCTTAAACCCCGGCCTCCACACGACTTCGAAATCTCCTGCAACTCTTCTGGATGGTCTCCTTGTTTAAGTTGGTGACTGCTGCCATAATCCTTGCCCTCAGTTCATTTTTGGTGTTACAAGCAGTTTTGTTGGTCCCTCGCTCAACTCACCCCAGACACAATAATCAAGGGATTGCAGTGTGGGGAGTTAAGTGGCCAGATGTAAGGAGTGATGTTGTCACAGAAATTGTCTTACAACCATGACTGGGTTCTCCTTCTTGTGTAGCATGGTGCAGAGTCTTGTTGCCAGATAGAGGGTCTTCCAGCAGTCACCCTCTTGATCCAAGTCAGCGCCATCTCGTCAAGGCACTTGATGTAGGCCTCCGTGTTGAGTTTGAGGCCATGTAGGAAAATTAATGAAGGCATCACGTCGCCATCACAAGTGATCACTCCAAACACCATGATGTTGACTGGATATGTCATCCAACTCTTTCCGAATCCTCTGCTTGTCCTCAGGTTGACACGCAAACACTATGAAGTGTTCGTATTGTAGCTTTCGGCGCGAATACCAAGCAGTTCTGCAGGCCGTTTCCAAATTTCTGGCGGAGGGAATTGCATCATGGTGCTCTTGTTTTACACAGGCTGTGCCCAACTGAACCTAATATACGGTACAGTAGACAAAGTCAAAAACAAACTACGCGCAGGCGCGAAATTAAAAATATAATGTTCCCTCTCTATCTCTATCTGTCTATTTCTGTTGACAATCTATCTATCTATCTATCTATCTATCTATCTATCTATCTATCTATCTATCTATCTATCTCAGTCTATTCATATCTATCTATCTATCTATCTATCTATCTATCTATCTATCTATCTATCTATCTCAGTCTATTCATATCTATCTATCTATCTATCTATCTATCTGTGTTATTTATCTCTCTGTGTTGATATATATATATATATATATATATATATATATATATATATATATATCCATCTTAGTTTGTAGTAATACTGACCTGGTGGCACGGCTTCAGTTACTTTCCCACCGCCGTAAGGTTTCCATTCTGTGTCTTTTCTATAAATAGTATGGTAATTTTTCGGGCCAATACTTCGCTATCGCACCTAAACTTTATTGATATAATCGGAGTACTCGACCGGAAGCGAGTTCTCATTAATTTACAGTTGAGTTGGGTAGATGGAAGCGTAATTTATATACTAACAGTTTCTTTGTTCGCACTTCTCGCGTGTAGCACTCTGTTCCGGCTCCATGCTTTTCAAGCAACATTAAAATTCAAAAATGTAAATGCTATGTCAATCGCTATCTACTGTCCTTCTGATTACTTTTTTGTTCTCGCTTATTAGTAATGTTTCTGTTTCTAATTCTTCCATACCCAGTAACCCCTTGTATCTCAGTGGCTTTATTGCCTTCCATCGGGTGATCACAATAAAAAATACTGGCTGTTCGGTCAATGAATGCGGAGTTTTTCCTCATAAGAAACCGGCTATTACATAACAACTGGAAATGGGTTGAAGAGATACTACAATTTTGGCCCAAATAGACAGCCAATAATTGAAGAATAAAGCGGAAGGAACTCCAGTAGCACTGGCTGCTCGGTCAATAAATACGAAACGTTTCCATATAAGGGAACGGCTTAATATTACCATTACATTTCAAATGAGAAAAACAGATATTATGTAGCAATATGAGTCATGCTGAGGCCATGTTAAATTTTAAACAATTCGATACGGGGCATTTACTTTCGACCGATGGCTACCAGTAACTGGACTTCAAAGTACAAGAGCAAGAGGCTCAGACTGAAAGAAAGTGACGGAAGGAAGATTAATTACTTTCTTAGACGAAGATGACAGGACAAAGAAAACTGTTGTTGATCAAATTGACCATCCGCGAAAAGGAAAACAGAAGGAACGAAGCCGGCCTCGCTGAAGGTAGGACAGGGACGACGGCCGCTGAGCTCTGTACCCTCCTCACTTACGCCTCATCTCTACTTCGCTCGCATATAGCGGTAAGTTAGTACCTAAGAATAAATTTGGTTTACTACTAGAAATTGTTTTTTTCTCCACTCGTGGGTTGTGATCTGTACGAAGGGTAATTTTAAAGCCACAAGCGTTTGACTGGAAGAAACTGCATCCTATAAACGAAACTGGTGTCTGGTCTGAGCTTCAACGCAACATTTACACATTTATCCCAGATCAATAGCATTGGAGTGAAGAAAAGACGAACTCTAGTAGCACCGTCTTCTAGGTCTTTTAATGACGAATGTTTCCTTACGAGGAAACGACTAATATTACTTTTACCATTGCCATTGCCATTGCCATTTACTATTATCGTGCACCATTTCAAAGGACGTGGTTCATAAAAGAGGAATGTCCCTATTGTTCTGTTGGATGCAATCCAGCTATTATCTGTCTACACACACACACACGCACGCGCGCGCACACACACGCACGCGCGGGCACACACAAAGCCTTACAACCTGAACAACACTGAATTTAGTGATCAAATCGATGAAACCAAATTCATAAGCAAATTTACATGAACTGTATTGTGAGTGACCACGAAGAATCAAAGAGAAAGTTTTATTAAGAGTCCCGAGACCTCTATAACACGAGGAATTGAGAAATATTAAGATATATTAGCTTCTGATATTGATATTGTTGTCTACTAACGTCAGAAATAATTCATTGTACTTATTATGGAATTATATTAAAGATAATAAGACAAAGGATTTAATATTAGGAATCTAGATGCCATGGTCTGGTGTGCGTCCAGATGCAAGCGCTCTAAGTTACGATAGCGAGATTCAACGTTGGAAAGTTTCTGTATTTGCCAATAATATCAAGTTGAGAACATTATATCAAAGGTCAAGGAGAAGTGAATCTGAAAAATACCTTTTTTTTATTATTAATAGATAGAAGAAGGTTGTTTTTTTTCCGATCGGAGTTTAGGAATGTGATGTTTCTAACTATTTATCTTCTTTTTTTAAAATTTATTTTTGGAGGGAGCCTTTGGAAAGAGGTTTCGTTTGAAGATGAAAAATTCTTAAACGGGTCTAATAGAATCGACGCTTCACACGCATATCCATTAAGGTGATATCTCACGCGTTCACGAATCGAGTAGCACTTCTTTTTCTCTATCTTACACCTCTCTCTATCTCTTTCTCTGCCTGTCTGTCCGTCTCTATCTCTCTCTCTCTCCACACACACACACACACACACACACACACACACACACACACACACACACACACACATATATACATATATACAAGGTTTGATAAAAAATATCGGGTCTGGTGCTATTGAAAGAAAACTACAACATATAACATTATAGATTTGGCATTTAATTTTCGAAGTAGTTCCCTTCTGAAGAATCACACGTTTTTCCAGCATCATCTTCTTTCACAGACACAGAACTGGAACTGCTTTATTTGAGATAGCGAGCAGCTGCCTCGTCCCATTCTCTCAGATTTCTTCAACGTGTTCAAATCTTGTTCCTTTCAAGTGGGTTTTGATATATGAAGAGCAAAACGTCGCAAGATATGAAGAGCAAAACGTCCTGAAGATATGGTGGTTGTCGGTCTTGTTGTACTTGGCCAAAAACTGTTGTGGTCATTGATGGAAATTCTGTATTAAAGTACTACTATAAGAACAGAATTGAGGGAGAACGTTATAACTTAATGTCTTTGTGTGACAAAGTGTAAGGTCAATCTGTGTCAAGCGGCTTTATTCTGCTTTCTTTAGCACCGTTACGATATCAATAGCTCTGATACATTTAATGAAACCACGTGTATATATACATATATATATATATATATATATATATATATATATTGTGTATATTTAGGCAGCAATTTTTCATTAATGCATGTTTCTTTAAATAATATAGACAAGTTTTGTCTATTTATTTTAAGTAAGTTCCTTTCATATTGTCTAATAAGCTTAATCACATTATCGTTGAAAGACGAAAGGAAAACATCATATTGATACATGTTTAAATCCAATCTAAGCTTTCGGCTTACATAAGCCATTGTCAAAGACGACAATTTCAATATATTGCTGTATGAAAAATGTCAAAACAACGACAAACTGGTATATACGAGACGCGGAAGAGAAAATCGCCTTGCAGCTCGTGACGTCACACATGACCACGCGAGAGTGAAAAACGAGAAGTATTAAGTATGGGAAGCCGTTGGTATAAACCAATGACTTCTGTTATAAATTATAGGAATTTAAGAATATTTGTGGAGATTTCATCGTTTATTTCGGTTAGATTTCAACTGTTTTATATATATAGCTTCAAGAATTGAATTTTTTTTTAAACATGAAAACAATAAACAAAAATTCGTATATACGAGTTTGTCGTCGCTTTGAAATTTTTCATGCAGCAGAGGCGGACTATCATTGTTGTTACATCCGTCTGTTTTCATTAAATGTATCGGAGCTATTTATATGGTGGCCTGACGATTGCGTCTAGAATGAAACAGACTGTCGCCTCTAAGTGTTGACTTCTATGTTCACTTTTATATTTACACACGCTCTAACTCTGATATTGAGCACTTTATCTCATAAATATAGAACACCTTAAGACTATTTCTTTATATATATATATGTATATATATATATATATATATATATATATATATATATATATATATATATGTGTGTATTGTTTGCCTGTGTATGAGTGTAGATCAATGTCAGTAGTATACTGTTGAATTTTAAACTGAAACTTTCACTATATAATCTTTGATATGTAACATTAATATCACTACCTTATTAAGTGCAGTATCAAGGTCGACGGTTACATTGTAAATTCATATTTGTTGTGTAAAAAACTACGTTTTCCTCAATGAGCTCTGCTTTTAATTATTAAAAATTTAATTCATATCAAATTTAAATATATATATATATGTGATTGTAATAACAGATCTTTATATATATTAAGACATTTTTATGTTTTATACATTCTTTTTATAGATACAAATATTTAAGTAAATGCTCTGTTTTATAATAAACAGTATTAAACAGCATTTACCGGCCTGAATGTCCGAGAAATTTTCATAGAAAATTCTGTCCTCCGACAGGAATCGAACCTGTATCCTATACGGAACCGTCATATAGCTTGATGTTCCTTAACCGTTCGGCCACAGAGGAACGTCCGGTTAGCAAGGTCAATTTTACTGTATTTAAACTTTAATCTTCCATGAATCTCTCACGTACATTCATATCTGCTCATGTTTAAAGACAGTAAAATCGACTTTTCTAACTGCTTAGAAAATGAATGCAGTAAATTGACAAAAATAGAAAGAGGCTTAAGACAGGAATTTGTATTCTTCCGGAGTCATCTAACATTTACAGTGAACGAATCCTAGGAGAATTAGATGTCCTATGACGATTCATATGGTCAGCATTTTAACCAAATTAGATATGAAGATGACATGGTGTTGACAGTAGATACAAAAAGGTAACTACACTACTGCTACAGAAGTTAATAAAGGAAAACGAGCAGATAGGGATAAAAATCAAGTGTAAGAAGACAGAATGTATGGTTGTCATCAAAACGAAGTGCCCAAGACATGAACTATGAATTGGAGAGACCAAAATTATGCGATATCGATGTCAGAAGGCGGATTCGAATAACGAAAGATGACTTCCAAAAGTAAAGTATTAAGAAACCAGAAAATGTCGTTAGAAACAAAGAAAAGAATACTGGACTATTTTATATAAGATCGGTTCTCCTGTATAGGCAATGCTGGTCAATTTCCCCACACATGAAGGTAATATAAATGCGGGTTTGCATAACGATGCTGTGGATATAACCCCCTCTCTTCCCATAGACATCTGAATTTATGCATAATTCTCCGTCCACTCTTCACAAACCAATATTAACTCAATTTTCCATTGTTTAAAGTCAAAGTTAGATGACCAAATCGTATGCTTTGATTTTATACCATTTTATTCAGAGCCATTTCTCCTTAACCCAAAACATATTCGGCTGATATATCCGTCGGAAACAAAATCAAAGACATATGCTCTGACCTGTCCAATTCGAGATCACAACTGGCCACTTGACAAATGTTCCTGCCTGGGAAATTTAATAAGGACTAGAATAACACACACCAATCCATTTCAAATTGTCGCCTTGTAATTTAAAATCTACAGTATCTGCCAATAACAAGTTACCTTGTTATAAGGATACCAAGGAGTGAACTTGTCAGAAAGAGGAAGCGTCTAAGATGCAGCCATTAATAAAGCTAATTATAAACAGTAGCCCTTAAATAACGTAGTATCAGCAGCAGCCGTTAATAAACATAGTATCAGCAGCAACCCTGGAAGTAGAAAAACAACTCGAATCCTTAAAGTAACTCTCTTCCTGTTTGTCCTCCTTTCGAAATGTATGACATGCAATTTTCACACAGAAGCAAAAAGGGCCGTGGACGCTTCACACATACATACACACCTACACAGGCAAGTCCCACTCAAATACCTTCATTAATAATGTTTGTTGTGTATTGAATTTACTTCTAGGAAAATAAATTCTTAAACTTTCCTTTTGTTGTTTTTTGTTTAATAAATGTTATCTTGCATTACAAATCAATCAGTCTCTGTTATTTCGTGAATGCACTTTTTTCGCCACCATTATTTCATGTATTGTAAAATATTCTCGTAAGAAACTTAACACGTTTATTATCGAAGTATCCAACACAATAAATAATTAAAGAGAACATGTAAATGGTTTGCAAAACTGGGATCTTATAATAATATTAGCCATTTTCCTATAAGGAATACATTTACCAAGCGGCCATTACTGTGGTTGGTTGAAATTTATGAAACAGGAAAATAGGTTTCTCAAGTCGAGTAGTGTAATCGCTCTGCCGCATGGGTCGGGGTTTCCTTCCTAACCATTTCTTGAAGTAGTGTGGAATGTCAAGATCTTGATTTTGTCTTAATTTTCCATTCGAGTTACATGTGATATCCATTTTAGTTGTTGCTGTTGTTGGAATTTCTCAAATGATGTCATCAGCATCAGGTCGAGAATTCTTCTGGAATTCTCCTGATTAGTTCCTTCCAACCCTCCAGGTCCTCCAGATGACATTCAGAGTCATCTACAAGTTGGTCAATGCAGGGGTGATGAGGTCTTCCAACCGATTTTTTTTGCCGCGCAATTGGTTCCATAGCAGGGTGTCACTCACAAGTTCTGACTTACTTCTCCATGAATGACCAGCTAGCCGAAGCCTCCTTTCTCTTATCGTAACTAAGATAGGAGGACGTTGGTCATACAGGCTTTTCTTTGTTGGGTGTTTCATCCAGCTGATGTCCAATGCAACTCGTAACATCCTTGTGTATATTCTGTCAAGTGATGCTTCTTAGTGTTTCTTCAGTATCCATCTTGTTGAGCCGTAGAGCAAGACCGATTCTACCGTAGCTTTTTAAAAAGTCTCTCTTAAGATTGTCAGAGATGGGGGACTTCCAGATGGTGTTCAGACCATCAACGACACCCCAGGCCTTGCCTATGCAGATTTTGATATTTCTCTCCGTTGACTGGATTTTGCTGCCGAGGTAAACAATTTCCTGGACGGATTTGATGTTGTTGCTGTTTTTTCAACTTAATTTCTCCTTCTTGGTTGTACCTGATAAATTCTGTTTTGCCACCATTAATCTAGAGAATAATCTGGCTGACCGCTTTTTCGATGAGTTTGGTAACCTTATCAATCGTGTCTAACAACAAAGCAAGGTCATCTTCGTAATCCCATAACAATAATAAATAATTATGAGGAACATTTAGTTAGAGATATATAGTTCCTAAGATTACCGTATATGTCGATGCTTTAGTTGAATTTTAAATATAATGTTATAAAAACAATAGATGTTGACTCATTCGTAGAGCATAATGTCGTAGCGACATGACAAGAGCAGTTTTAATGTCTTAGCAGTGAATGCTGGACAATCTTCTCACAGTCTGTTTTAACCATTGATCTGAGAAAGCGGTTATCGTAAAGGACAAACAATCACTTAAAGCACCGAACGAAAGGAGTTTGTGGAGAGCTATACTCAATAACTTCCTAAAAGATTTAAGTATTTATAAAAAGAAAGACGAACGTGAATTGATGCTGGAATATTTTGTTTCTTGAGCTTAACAAGCTGCATTTCGTAAATTTATGAACAACGATTTTTTTTTCTGTTTCCCCTTTCAGACGAATATTTCCAAACTACGTGTCGTCAACTAAAGAATAAACATTGATATATGTTGTTTTTGTCTTCTAAGCAAACTTCTATTCATGTACATGCATTCTTTGTACAAAAGTATCAACCCCGAAATAAAATATCATCTGATAGTTGATCAGAGTTAGAAAGTAGGGCGAACTGAGGAGATTTCAGCAGCTATTACCGTATTTTCCGGCATACAAGACGCACTTTTTTCCTTAAAAAATTTCCTGAAAAATACGTGTACGTCTTTCAAGACGAATGTAAGGCAACGCTCAGGCTCAAGTAAGCTTGGAGGGTCAGCTAATTGGCTTGACTGATAGGGACGTGGATATGTATGTTGAGTCATAATGTTAGCTATCTATCTATTTAATTCAGCATTTTACATGATGTAACCTCAGTACGTAGCTGTTACTATTAGTATTATCAAGGCTAAAACTGTTAGTATTTCCAAGGCTAAAAACGTCCTGGAGTCTTTCCAAGCTTAAACATGCTCAGTTTACTAGCAGCGGCGGGAGCCATTCTGATCTTGACTAGTATGTCATTGCCATACAAACAAAATCGGACGAGTGATTAATGTACACTATACGTGGCGCCAGTATGTGAGGGACGCATGGTGAACGTGTTGTTGTATGAGAATTACTTTTTTTTTTCTTGGAAATTTATTTCCAATATTAGGGTGCGTCTACCGAGACGCAGCGTCTTGTAAGCCGGAAAATAAGGTACATAAACACTACTTTTTCTACTATTCAAACCGTCTTGTTTTTGTTTTGTTTGCGTTCTTTGCATTCCTCCTATGTTCTTTAATACTTGTCACTTACTTCACCCTCTGTATTGTATGTATTGTATGTATTGTTTGTATGTATTGCTTCATCCTTCTGATGTCTCTGATTTTGCCTGCATCCACACATTGAACCTCTTAATTACTTACTCTCTCATTCAAATAGTAGATCTCCGTATTAAATCTGACAAACAGTTTTTGATCTGTTTTTTTTTATTAACCTCGTATCCGGTGTCAAGTCATGCTTTGCAACTATGTTTCTTGGCAACTTTGACCACGCGGTAGTATATATATATATATATATATATATATATATATATATATATATATATATATATATATGAAGAAATATAGTCTTAAAATGTCCTATATTTATGGGATAAAGTGCTCAATATCAGAGATAGAGCGTGTGTAAATATAAAAGTGAACATAGAAGTCAACACTTAGAGGCGACAGTCTGTTTCATCTTAGATGCAATCGTCAGGCCACGAGTGCTGTTATTTTTCTCGGCTATTTATATATACGGGTCAGTGGTGTATTGTGGGTAGTCTATTTTGGCGGTTATTTTACCGGAAGTCGTTTATTTGTTTATTTTTTTTATTTTTATGTTAAATTATTTTGCTTGTTTTTATTTATTTATTTTTATTTTGATCGGTGTTTTTATTAACGTCGTAAAAATTTGTTTATATAGCTTTTTAATAGTTTTTGTTTTTGTTTGGGAAGATAATTAAAGCTATTTATCTATTTATTTATTTAGATTTAATTAAGGTTTCCTTCCTAACCATTTCTTGGAGTAGTGTGGAAAGTCAAGATCTTGATTTTGTCTTAATTTTCTATTCGAGTTACATGTGATATCCATTTTAGTTGTTGCTGTTTTTGGAATTCCTCAAATGATGTCATCAGCATCAGGTCGAGAATTCTTCTGGAATTCTCCTGACTCGTTCCTTCCAAGCCTCTCTGTCAGACATCACCGTCGGTAGGTCCTCCAGATGGTATCCAGCGTCATCCACAAGTTGGTCAATGTAGGGGCGATGAGGTCTTCCAACCGATCTTTTGCCGCGCAATGGGTTCCATACCATGGTGTCACTCACAAGTTCTAACTTACTTCTCCAGGAGTGACCAGCTAGCCGAAGCATTACACATCAATCAGTCTCTGTTATTTTGTGCATGCACATTTTTCGTCACCATTATGTCATGTATTGTAAAATATTCTCGTAAGAATCTTTACACATTTATTATCGAAGTATCCAACACACTAAATAATTAAAGAGCAGATGTAACTGGATTGGAAAATAGGGATCTGATAATCTTAATAACAATATTAGCGATTTTCCTATAAGGAATACATTTACCGAGCGGCCATTACTGTTGTCGGTTGGAATTTATTAAACATTTCTTTAAAACAGGAAAATAGGTTTCTCAAGACGAGTAGTGTGATCGCTCTGCCGCATGGGTGTAGGTTTCCTTCCTAACCTTTTCTTGAAGTAGTGTGGAATGTCAAGATCTTGATTTTGTCTTAATTTTCTATTCGAGTTACATGTGATATCCATTTTAGTTTTTGCTGCTGTTCGAATTCTTCAAGTAATGTCAATATAGCGATGTGTTTAAATTTGTAAGGTCGAGGTACCAAAGTGTTGATACGAGAGAGTGGAAATCCAGCCATGAGTAACAGCAAACAGTAACCGGCAGAAGGCCAGAGCGTACAACGGCCGAAACGTTTTAATAAATATGGCGACAAAGATGAGGACATTAGACCGTATCATGTAAATAAAATATTTCTTCTTACTCGACTTGAATTTTTTTAAGTGAATCGAACATCATCACAGTTTACTTTCCCCCCAGAATAAATTCTTTCTCCAAAGTAGGTGATATCTATCTAATTGTTTCCGCTTGATATCCGGTGACTCTTAAAGGAAAAATCATTCCTTCTAACTTCATTTCACAACCGTCTGCCTGGGTTTTCATCTTTCATTCTCTATACCTAATCACTTCATTCTTTTCGAATTTAATATTGATATGATCGATCCTGTATCTATAAACGCCGATATATTCGTTTTCTTTAGTTTCCCTTTACAAGTCATAAGCTCTTCTTCGAAGATCATCTCCACAGCGCAGAACAATTTTCTCCCGCTTTTTAATTTTTCATGTGTATTGCGATTTTTGCTTTCTCGATCTTTCCTTCAATCTCCCGCCAAGTCGGGCTTTTATTTATCTCCAAAAACTCTTCCAGCCACTATGAAACAGCGCCCCCCAAGAGATCTTTTACCATCTTGATCATATCTGTTTCGGATAGATCATACCTGATGTAACAGTAACATTGTCCATTAAAAAACCCACTAAACTAATTGTCTCTTTTTCCTAGGTTTTCAGATATGACGTTTAGCCATCTTGATACCATTTGACGTAAGAATCACTGAAAAACTCCAGAAAACAGCTAGAAAGAATACAGGTTAAAATCGTTTATTGTCAGCCCTGCTATGTCTTTCCAACTGAGCAAAGATGACAGAAAAAAGCCTTCATTTTTTATTCTGGCTTCCATCTTCAAAATTAATTCAAGAACCATCAAGAGAACGGTGAATAAGTTTAAAAAAGAGGGAACATTCGTTTTTGTGCTGCTTCTCAAAATGGCTTGTCTTTCGTATTGTTCTTTTATTTGCTTGATGTTTTTCTAGTTTTTGTGGGGCGAGGGGGGTTGTACGCTCCGGCCTTGTTCAGTTGCATGAATCATGATAGCTAAATAAATTTATTTCTGAATTTGCTCCTGTTTTACTGGGCAACCTGTAATATACCCGAAGCATGTCGTTATTAATTTGCTTAATTGCATACTTTAGGAAAGGGTCTTCGGCAGACACATTGGAAACGATTATCTTCGGCAGACACATTGGTAACAGCTCTCTTCGGCTTTGGTCGCTGATCGAAAAAGAGGATTGTTGTAACCTAGAAAAGGTTAATGAATGAGGAATAACCAAAACGGAGGTTGGAAATGAAATGATAATCTTTATAAAATCAACAAAATTC
>OZ038504.1:55125838-55205838 GCA_964036315.1 Acanthosepion esculentum
AAGTTCCACTTTCATATTCACAGACAAGTTTCTTAGTAACCCTATTTAAGGACGAGAGAAAATTATCATTTTGATACATATTCTTTTATTCCCAGTACTTTCAACATTAGCACAATGTCAACATCATTTTCCAAGACAAAATTGTTGTGTTCATATAAAGATGTAAACATCAGAGGTAAATAAGTTTTGAAACGTCCATATATTTAAAAAAATGTATTTAAAACTATTAGTTAAAACCTTGATATTTTAAACTATCTACTGTAAACATTTTGAAACATTTCTGCAGTATTCATAATTCATTTTATTAAAGGTTGGTACTATGGGTGTTGAAATTTATGATAAAAAAGGATTTTTACTTGCCGGATTTACATTTTGTACAATTTCAGTGATATTTCTTTTAGTATTTGACGTTTAAATATTCAGTTAAAAAAGAAAAAAAATATCTATTTAAAGAATAATATCCGATTTCTCAGTTCGGAAAAAATGATTCATCAATGATGAGAATCTTTGAAACACACCAATATCCTCGTTAGCAGTGGATATTTGATACTAATCTTGAAAGATGTATATGTATACCCGGTGTAACAGCAAAATTGTCCAAATCGTGTAACATCATGAGATAACTGACCATCCCACAAAATGTTTAATATCTAAAAAAAAAAAAAACGCTAAACTAATTGAGTTTCTTTTTTTCAGGTTTTTTCATAAGATGTTTAGTCATATTGACACCATTTTTGAAAGGATCACTGAAGAACTCTTTGAGAAAGGAAACAGATTAAAATCGTCTTGTGTCAGCCACACTGTCCTCCTAAATGAGAAATGGCGAGAGGAAAAAGATCATTCAGGCTTTCAATAATGGTACTAATATTCATACTCTGGCATCCATCTTCAAAGTCTATTCAAGAACCACCAAGAGAAGAGTGAATATGTTTAAAAAAGAAGGAACGGTAGTAAGAAAAACTGGATCAGGAGGTCACAACAGCAAAAGAGATCATCATTTCAACTTAGAACTAACGAGATCAATTAGAGAAGATCCAACTCAATCTATAAGATGTTTGGCACGTGAGAGAGGAGCTTCAGCTATGACAGTTCAAAGAGCAAGTTGGATGATGAACTTAGGTTTATTACTACTACTCTCTGTAACAATACCTATCCATTAGGCATTGTTCAATCAATTATTAAGAATAAAATTGCTGAATTCAACAAAGTCAAACCTGCTATAGTAAAAAGATGTCCTGTGTATCTACGCCTTCCTCGGCTAGGTAGTATTAGTGATAGATATGCTAAGCAGTTTTCTGTGGCAGTTCGACATTGTTACTTTGCCTCTAATACTCGTGTTGTTTTCTATGTCCTTCCGTCTATGCGTAAGGATGTTCTCCCTCCACATCATAATAATTCGTTAATTTATTCTTTTAAATGTAGTTGTGGTTCGCACTACATAGGGAGAACGACCCAAAGGCTGGATGCTAGAATAAAGCAACACGTTCCAGCGAAAATCCGAAACTTTAAGTACACTCCTTCAGACATTTTGACCAATACATACGGGCCTTCCATCGCAGAACGCCTAATGAATAGCCATAATTGTGCTGCTAGTTTCGGTGTGGACTCATTTACCATCCATAGCAGGTCCCACTCAAATTAGCACTTAAAAGTGTTGGAGGCCATCTATATTCTATCGTAGAAGCCTTCTCTATGTAAACAGAAGGATCTTGTATTAGGCCTTCAAATAATTACCATTTAAACATTTTTTCTCTCTAATACACTTTGTTCATTTTTTTTTTAGATAATTAGGTTCATTAACCTCGATTTACCTCTGTTGAGCGAGGTTCGAAACCGGTTAGCCTAGCCCGTTTTTTCAGTTTAACTTTTTATTATCATCAGGAATGATATTAATAAAATTAATTTTTGTCTATTCATGGCAGTTATAAAGTTTTGTACCACCAAACATATCTTCATATATATATATATATATATATATATATATATATATATATATATATATATATATATATATATATATATATATATATATATATATATACCTCGTGTACACAAGAGATTTGTGTTTTTTGTCTGATTCTTCATTCGTTAAAACTCACCCATTAGTTAAAAGGGGCTAGTCGAAATGTAAAACCAACTAGTCAACATGGAACGAGACAAGGGTGAAAATTGCTAGAAGACAAATCGATTGTATGAAGTTAATATTCAAGACCCCCCACCTAAAAAACACTCAAGATAAGAATAACAATCCTGCCCCTCTATCTTGGATCGAACACCAATCAACTTCTCTCTGTCGCTACTCCAATATCCCGACACCAAGTTTTGAAATACACCGATTGAGATACTACCAAATACCGTCACCTACCAATCAATAGATTAAAGACCAACGTATAAACGCTCAATATCTACCTATGAATATTAGTATGAATAAGAAAATATTTACTTATCCGCGTATAATACGATCAATATTTACCTGATATGAAGGACCAATATTCACCTATAGGCACAAGAATAAACACATGATATTTACCCATAGATTCAGGTATAATCGACCAATATTTACTTATCGATCCAACTATACATTGTCACTCATTTACCGACCATAGAGAAGTCTCCATGCCTTCCATCAGGATGGGGGGATGCCCAACTCCACGAGAGCGGCTCTCTGTGCCTGCTTAGTCTCACGCTATCCACTGACTTGACCTGAAGTGGAACAACTACATTGAATCTATATCTTCATCTACCGCAAGGAAAGTTGGTTCCCTGTCGAGCCAGAAGTTTTTTTTTCTCGCCCGAATCTATCCTTCAAATCTACAAATCAGCCATTCGTCCTTGCATGGAATACTGCTGCCATATATGGTCTGGTATCTCCGCTGTTCATCTCGAGGTCATCGACAATATCCAGAGACGGATATGCAAAGTGATTGGTCCTGATCTGGTATCCCGTCTACAGTCACTTTCTCACAGACGTGATGTGGCTTCCTTTTGTCTTTTTTACAAATATTTTCATAGCAACTGTTCCGACGAGCTACTGATTGGCAAACTGAATGAATTAAAGCGTTCTACTAGGTTGGCATTTCGGTCCCACACTTTCACTGTCGAAACGACTAAATGTAGCCATCTCTTCTAATCCAACAGCTTCTTATCTCGCACTTCCCGCCAGTGGAACTTCCTTCCTATCACTTGCTTCCCTGATAGCTATAATCTTCAAATATTCAAATGTAATGTTAATCGACATCTTCTGATGCCTTGACCTTGATCTCTGTCCTTCTCTTTATCCTTTTCCAAAACACACCGCTTTACTCTTGCCCTCACTTTCTGTAACACCTTGCGTGCTAGTGGCAATCCCGCCTTGATTGGGGTGATTCGCCTAAAAAAATATTTACCTATAAATCCACCTACAAGGGTCCAATATTTATCTTTAGAAACAATATAGTTTGGTTTATTTTGTTTTACGGCAAATCAAACTCAATGGGTTATTTTATTTATTTGTTTTTAGGATAGGTTCGTATGAATAGAATATGTATTCTTGGTAAGAAGTCAGGGTGCTACTATACTGTTATATCTTCTATTCATTTTCTAATATATTTACCAACGGTTGGAAGTATGAAATGTGTTAAAAACCCTAACTTTTAAAAAGGACACTGATTTATCTTCAGTTGGGATTATTTTGTCTGACAACAGCTTGTTTATTTTGTAATTATGGACTTTGCTTCACGCTGTTTGGTAATTGTTTGCTTCATGGAACTGTATAATCCGGGAGATTAACTGGTGAACACCTTTTCTGGGATTATGCAGAAGCACGAAATTTTGCACGTTTTGCTTTGCTTATTCCATTTTTTCTTGTGTATAATGAGGAAAGAAAGCTTGATGAATTTGACACTCACAGAACATATTGAAAGCAAGAGGAACAGAGAAAAGCAATGAATAACCTACCTAAAGTGTTTGTGTAAATGCTTGGCTGTACAGTGATTAGGAGAGATTGCAAAAAGACAAAACTTACAAAGAACAGGAAGCTGTGGAGAGATTAGGTGCTATGATATGTACCACCCATTTTTTTACCATAGTATGATGTTTACCAACTGTTGGAAGTATAAAATATGTTAGGGTTAGGATTTAGGGTTAGGGTTAGGGTCAGGATTAAAGGCAGTGAACTTATGTATTAAAAATCATTAACAATTTTTTATACAAAGAAAAATATAAAAAAAATCATCAAATAGGGATTTTAATGTTTGTAAACTGATTTGACGTCATTTAAAAAAACAGTAAACAGATGATCGTTTTACCTAAGAATTTTCCATTAATAATAAGTGCATCTTCATTTGCGGTTGGTAGTAAATGCCTCGGTAAATAACATACTATATAGCAGCACCGAAATCTGTTTATCGATCTGGTTTAATTGTCGTATTTTGGTAAAAAGTGGTTCAGTCGGGAGTCAAATATATTCCTGGTAATATTTTTTTTCCAAAATGTATTGCTGATATTTTTAATATAAAAAATTATTTTTACACTTTCATTGTGCTTTGACTCCAGTTTAGGGGATAACTATTTGCTCATAGTTGGGAGCCTAACAAGCATTACCACCCCGGGTCAGGTTGAACCTGGGAACAACAGCAATTAACAGGTGGTTCCACGATCTTCAAAACCTTCCGATCAGAGGACTTGCTGCTGGATGTAGTTTATCGTTCAACCCAGGACGCTTAGAACCAATATAAATGACAAATATTGGCCTATAGACTCAGGGATAAAAACCTGACCTTTTTCTACATACTCACACATAAAAGATCAATAATTTAATATAGACTCAAGTATGAAATAATTGGATACAGACTCAAGTATAAGAATAAAAAAAACAGAACAAGCAGTCAAGCCACAATCCAACTAAGCATAACAAATACAAAATGTTGTGAACGGATCGGAACATTTTTCGAACTAATATTTTTATTTTTGTTGCAAATATTCAGTCAGTCATTTCTCCAGCATTCCTTCAGTAAAGCAGACCGGGTCAAAGTGTCGTTCCTCCTGCAAAGATTGACGCAGGTTCAGTTCCTGTCGGAAAGCATATTTTCTTTATTGTATTTTCTCGAGTGCACCGTCCGATAGACGGAATATACGCTGTGTTTAACGTAAAAATAAAAAAAAGAATAGGTCTATTTCAAACACGAAGCATCCACTATAATAAGGCTTATCTATACAGGACTTGTAAGCTGATTTGATGTAAGTGAAAGCAATGAACTCGACTGAAATTCGAACTTTCTCTCTCTCTCTCTCTCTCTCTCTCTCTCTATAAACACCACACACACACACACACACACACACACACACACACACATATATATATATATATATATATATATAAATATATATATATATAAATATATATATATAACCATATTAATTGAAACAACAGCTTTGGTTTCCTTTCTTTCACCATACGGTCAGTTTTAAACCTATTGGAGTGACAGGGTGTAATCAATTCCTATATTTTCCTCAGATAAGTTCATTTGCAGTGGCTTGCAGTAATATGAATCTATTCTTGAGGTGTATGATGAAATTTGTTTGACCTTGAAAAATATTGCGTCATAGTTGATTGCATCAGATTTTCATTGCGCCCAGACACTACCGTCTCGACTGTTGATTAGTTGTCCTACGGTCATTTTCTGCGATGGGCCTTACCCCAAGGAAGCGTACAAAAATTTTAACGCTTCACGAACACAATGGCAAGACCTACCAGTGAGCAGATCAAAGCACTATAGGCATCTCCTGATTTAAATCCAATCGATAATCTGTGGTCAGTCTACAAGGAACGACTTCGTGGAATGGACACACGAAGTACTAACATGTACACTGGGTCATCTTTCATTGGAAAAATACGAAAATAAATAATAAGGGAATTATTTGTTTTGTTTCAATTAATTTGAACAATATATATAGGAAATGGTTTAAATCCGACATATTTTTAATTTATTTGTTTAAAAGTTATTTTTAAATGGATATTCGTATCCGCATCCTCATTAGACTCGACGTGCCTTAGACCACTCGGCCATGTAGGGCTACCTGAGCAAAGAATGCCAGAATAGGGCGTATATCTTTCTAACAAGATTTCTTGAATATTCAGGCCGATAGATGTAAATAAATAAGTAAATATACCGTTTAATAAATAAATAAAAATAGATCATCTACTGAAATGCGAGTGTTCATTTAAAAATAACGTTTAAACAAATAAATTAAACGCACACACACACACACACACATATATTCAAGCATGTTCATATATATATATATATATATATATATATATATATATATATATATATATATATATATATACATAAATACATATATATATATATATATATATAAATATGTTTTTAAGGGTACAAAAACGTATTATGGCATAAAAGGCAAGAATTTATTTTACTATAGGCCATGATAAATTTTAAAACAAAAACACAAGTCGACCGGTTTCGTCCCCTTTCGTCAGAACTGTAAACGGGGAAACAAATTATGAGAAGAAAGTCTGTCGCGGATGACGTGAATGAATGGACAGGGAAAAACAATAAAAGTTATAAAACCAAAGATGCTAGAGACATAACAATGCAAGCACAAACAAACAGTCTCTTTGTTTACAAAGAGCGGGTCGCCTGGACCTGATGGACAGCGTCTCCAACACCTCCAGATAGAATAAGGAGTGTGCTCTGGCCAAAATAGACAACCAGCTCACGATATTTATTATGTAAAAATTACATAATTATGGCACAAGGCCGAAAAAGGGGAGGGGTTAGGGCTGGGCTTAACTAACTATCCTATACCTAGCTAACCCGATTCACAACCCATTCACTCATTACAATTTGCCCATTCACCACAAAAACTCGTCCGTCACCACTCGATCCTTCATACACCACAATACCGCATCCTCTCAAGGGGGACCTACAAAACGCGCCCCATGCCATAAAAATTTAATGATAATAAATAATACATAAAAATCTAATAATGAAGAATGAGAGGGGAGTGAGATGAACCCAATAATAAAATAAAAATCAACACAAAGTAAACTAAACATAACTGATGTTAGTAGGGCCCGTCCAACCCTCAAAACAGAGAGGCTGCTGTATTCTGCCCAGAGGACAAAATCAAGAAACTCTCTCGCTAAGGGAGTGGGAAAGGAGAAAATATAGACGGACATGGGAAATATAAAAGCTGACCCAGTCGAGATGAAAAGGTGGACCAGCAAACTGGAGAGGTTGGGAATCTTGAATTGGATCATAACCAAAGAGATGGCCGGGAACAGGCCAGGAACCACATTTACTCACATTAACTAGGTACACAAAAGCTTGTCTCACCTAAACAAGGGGAGGGCTGCTCCACAGGAAACCACCCCGACGTGACGTAGGTTAACCTAGAAGAGAAATTCAAGGCTAGCCCCGTTCACACTAACCAAGCTCGCATCTTTCACCCACATTTCGTTGAAGACTGTCGAATGCAATCGTTTTATATCAGTTCTAATCTTCATCTTGAGCTGATGCTCAAAGAATCGGATTAGAGCCTGATGAGAAAGACGGTTGCCTAGCAAGACTTCTTCCTGTCGCGTCCTCCAAATCACCATTCGGGCCGTGGCAATTAGTGTCAGAAACACCATTCGTTTCACCTCAGAATACGGGGGCGACACATTGTCACACGCGTATGCGCGATCTATGGGCACGAGCTTTGCGGTAGCGAGACAAGACGTCAACTCGCCGACATGGTTCCATAAGGGGCGGACCCGGGGACAATAGTAGAAGGCGTGCGAAGCCGTTTCCTCTAAACCAAGGCCACACCGTTCACAGTCTGGCAAATCCGCCAAGCCCCACATGAAGGCCTTGTCATTGAGAGGCAGCCGATTCCGAGCCAATCGACAGGTAAGCGAAAACACAGACTTACTGAGGTTATCCGCCGCTGGCACCCAAGACCAGTAAGAGTGAAACTCATCCTCCGACACGTCGAGCTGCTCACGTTGGGAATCCTCCGCGTCCCTCTCCACTAAATAACAATAGAAGACATTCCTAATATTGAAAGGTCATTGGACCGAGTAATGATCGTCAAAGCGTACCTATACTCGCGAATGAAATCCGATTGATCCCGGGGCTTACGGCGATCAACTCGCGAGAAGGGAGGACTGATAGTAAGGAAAGGGAACGCGTCCCTAAAAATCCCCGCCGTAATCGAATCTCCTGTCAATGCGCGGCGTAGGAAATTCAACCTCGAGGCGAGTTTGTGGCTCACCAAGTGTGACATTCCCAGCCCCCCATGACACGGACCTTGTGCCCAGACTCGTCTGTCGACCCGATTCCAGAGTCTCCCCCATAAAATGGATGTTAGCGTGCGCTCGAGCGGCTTCCTATGGTCGTCACATGGAGGAAGTACGGACAAACGATAAAGGAGAATCGGGAAAATGTATGTAGCACACACATCCGCCCTGCCCTTCACGGACAACCTCCTTCGATGCCAAGTCTGACCGGCAGCCTCGACCTTTGCTCGTACTTCAGACCAAATTTTCTCCAGCTGGAGCTCAGGTCCAAACCACACTCCAAGAATACAGACGGAACCGTCCGTCCAACCGAAGCGGCCCGGAAGATCGACCCCCAACCAGGCACCTAACCGCAAGCCGCGGTTTATCTTGGCCTCTGTCATCTTTTCGTACCGATCAAGCACCTTCAGTACCGCCTCAATGTCGCTGCGGGACGACATGAAAGCAGATACGTCATCGGCGTACACGGAAACCCTGGCTCGAGCCCCTCCAGGAACGGCGATTCCACGTAGGACCGGACTGCACGCCCTGTCCTTCAGCCGGCTCCAACGCCAAAGCATAAAGGAAAAGCCGACAGTGGACAAACCTGACGAACCGACCTAGACAGCGCAAAAGCGCCAACAGCTTCCTTTTCACCTGTACCACAGCACTGGGAGAGCGATACAGGAGGCTAATCAAGCGGCAGAAGTCGTGTTCAAATCCGGCGGCCTTCAGGAGAGCAGCAAAGTAGCGATGGTCAACCCTATCAAAAGCCTTGGACTGATCTAAATTGATCAGCGCGGCCTCATCATCGTCTTTTACAACCTTTATGATCGTGCGGATCAGAGCCAGGTTGCTCTGCACTGTTCGGCACCTCACAGAACAAGTCTGCTCAGGACCCAACAGAGACTCGGCAACTGACTACAAACGCTCCTGCAGGATCTTGGCCAAAATCTTTAACTCTGTGTTTAGCAGAGTTATTGGCCTATAATCATCTAAATAACAACCAACACCCTTGCCCTTCTTCAACAGCGTGATCACACCTCTGGTGAACCGGTCGGGGATGGCCCCCTTCCGGAACCAGTTGTTGAACACTACAGTCAAAATCCGGACAAAGATGTGCGACAGCTTCAAGTACAATTCATAGGGAAAACCATCCAAACCGGGCGATTTGCCTCTGCCGACCTTCTACAATGCCGCGTAGACTTCGCCGTCCGTAATCTCTCTTTCGCAGCTAGCCGCTTCAGACGACGAAAGTCGAGGAATGTCAGCCAAATAGTTGCGAAACTCGTCCTCAGGAAGATCATGCTCCTTGGTAAAGCTGCTCACGAAATGCCGCCGAAACACCTCGCACATGTCGTCAGTTGCCCGAAGAGTATGCCCCTCCGGGGATTTCACTTCACGAATGTAACGATCGAACCTCGACAGATCTATTCCTTGCGCAGATCTGCGCCTATGTTCACAGCTTCGGAAGACATCTTGCTTAACCTATGTCTAAGTACCTGGCCCATGTAACGCTCGCTATTCAAACGCTCCAGGGCCTCCCTAACTAGGGCTATCTCTAGGGGATCCCCCCCAGACACCGCCCGGGAAAAACTAGCCATAAGCGTCTTCACTTTTTCAACTCTATCTTGGGCGAGCCGTTTGCTGAAATCAGTGGTGAACGACCTAACTCTACACTCAAGTCTCTCCCACCACTTATTTCCGATAGCCGCCCCCACTAGCTCCCGCTGCACTAAGCTAGTTAGCTGCTCCTGGAAGTCCCGCCTGTCCAGTAAAGACAGGTTGAACTTTCAGTACCCAGCCATTCTAGCCCTACGATCTAACGCCATCAGAGCACAAACGAGTGCTGTGGTACAGGTGAACTGGAAGCTGTCTGGCGCTTTTGCGCTATCTAGGTCGGTTCGTCAGGGTTGTTCACTTGATTGGTACGAAAAGCTAAGAGGGGCCAAGATAAACCGCGACAAGTTGTTCGGCTTGCGGTTAGGTGTCTGGTTGTGGGTCGATCTTCTGGGCCGCTTCGGTTAGACGGACGGTCCCGTCCGCATTCTTGGAGTGTGGTTTGGACCCGACCTCCAGCTGGAGAAAAATTCGTCTGAAGTAAGAGCAAAGGTCGAGGCTGCCGGTCAGACTTGGCATCGACGGAGGTTTTCCGTGAAGCGCAGGCCGGCGGTGTGTGCTCCATACATTTCCCGATTATCGAGTGTCCGTACTTCCTCTATGTGATGACCATAGGAAGCCTCTCGAGCGCTCGCTAACCTCCATTTTATGGAGGAGACGCGGGAATCGGGTCGACAGACGAGTCTGTGCACAACGTCCGTGTCATATATATACACATAGATACATATATACTCACATAACACATACATTCAGACACATCCATTCCTACACATATATCCATCTACACACATATATGCATACGGATATGTGTGTAGATGTATATATGTGTAGGTGTGGATGTGTATGGATGTATGTGTTATGTATGTATGTATATGTGTGTATATGTATGTATATATATATATATATATATATATATATATATATATATATATATATATATATATATATTTATATTTAAATAAAAACAGACCATTTTAAGGTTCCATATAATAAATTATTTCACCACAGCCCTTTTAAAGGACAGCGGATCATCAGATTTTATTTCCAAAGGTTGAAACGAAAAATGTATGTATATATGTATGGGTGTGTGTGTACACGCCTAAATGTCTGTATGTACGTGAAAATATGAATATGTTGTTGTGTATGTGTGTATACGTATGTGTTTTGAACATATAAATATAGGTCCTTGCTGGATTAGATAATCGTTATTTTTATATGTTTATATTAGATTTGTAACCTGTAGTCGATATTACCTTTGTCAAATTTTCTTGATTACAAAGCGGCCCTTTTATAAATGCCCGTCGGTTTTCGTTCCAACACTCCATCTCTCCCACCCATTTTTCTTTTCCTCTGTCATCTTCTGAGCTTTAAGATTATATCGTCTATTGTGTGTACGTCACCTCAAAATGTATACTCTTTTCCGCTGTATCTTTAATGTATTAGACATTTGAAAATATTCATATTTCTCTCACTTAAACCGTCTTTGACTCCCCTCTTTAAAACTTCTCTCTGTTAAATTTTAATCCACCCTTCATCTTTAGACCTTCCTGTCTTTCTCTCGTCTGTTACCTCTCCCTATAGCTATCATTTACTCTAGCATTCGTCCCACACTCTCATACATAAACTCTCACTAAATTTTATTTTTTATTCCAGGAGTTGTTTTTTCTGTTTTCTTTTTGAATTTGTAGGTCTGATGAATTCGATCGTATTTACGATTCCAATGGAATAAGTTATAACCATGGAATATTAGTGTTTAAGCCTTTTTATTATATATATATATATATATATATATATATATATATATATATATATATATATATATATATATATATATATATATATACATACATACATATATATATATATTCAAGCATGTTTTGGCATATTATTTTACTATATATATATATACATACATATATATACATATATATATATATATATATATATATATATATATATATATATATATGTATATTCAAGCATGTTTGAGTATATTATTTTACTCCTCTCGAATTCTTTGATCGAATTCTTAATGTTAATATTAAATTCATTAAGGAAAGCTAATTATTCAATGAAACACACACACGCACACACACACACACACACGCACACACATATACATATATATACGTCTATATATATATGTATATATTCTCTCTCTCTCTCTCTCTCTCTCTCTCTCGAGGAGGCACGGAGGAGTAATGGATAGCAGCTTGGATTGAGGAATCGGATATCAAGAATTTCAGTCGAGTCCATTACATTCACTTACGTGCTAATACCCCTGGGAAATGTGTGAATCCTCTTCTTCTCCCCACAGCTATGGGTAAATAGCAGGACAGATTGGGTTCTATAACATTGGATGGCAACTTGTCTAGGATAAGGACAACTCTGAATTCAAAACCTGCCGAGGGTCGTTTGGGGACCCTGTGGCACATAGTGCACCAAGTCTCTGTATTCAGCCCTTCAAAAAGTGCGAATGGTCCTGTATGAAGCCTTCACCACTATAACCAAATCTCATGTGCTATTGTCGGTTTCCTACGAACTGATCTGCTTGACCCTCATACGTCAAATTCGACGGGAAAGTCGAGTATATATATATATATATATATATATATATATATATATATATATATATATATATATATATATATATATATGGCATAATTGCGTTAGTCTAATTTGTGGCTTCCGTCCATCCAAAATTTCAAGAAATTAATAGATAGATAAATAGATAGTAGCCGTGTTCCGTTTACAATGATTGCTGATTGAATGTCCATTTATACCTGGTGATTATTTTTTTTCTCTTTTTAATGCTTTGTTGTAGCAAAGCAATTAGTAATGCATTCGAATTAGGCTATGTAGATTTCTTTTTCCCGTCGAACATTTTTGAAAACGTGAGTTTGTATACACAATTGTAAACCATTTTTCGTGAGAAAATTTAGGCTAAGCTATTGCATCGAACGTGGGAGATCGCAATCACGAATATATAATTCATATATATATATATATATATATATATATATATATATATATATATATATATATATATATATATATATATATTCTGTTTATATTTTTATTTTTTAATAGATACAATTTATTTAAGTAAATGCTCTGTTTTTTTAATTAAACAGTATTAATGACATTTACCGGCATGAATGTTCGAGAAATTTTGTTGAAAATATGCGTTCTCTAACAGGAATCGAACCTGTGTCCTATGCGGAACCGTCATATAGCCTGACGTGCTATACTAGTTTAAAATTGTTGGAAAACCGTAGTTTAAAAAGCAGTAAAATCGATCTTGCTATCCAGACGTTCCTCTGTAGATAAACTGATATATTATTATTATTATTACTACTACTACTACTACTACTACTACTACTACTACTACTACTACTACTACTACTACTACTACTACTACTACTACTACTCTTGGGGTAAGTCACGTGGATTATGTATACTTGGATAAGTATCACCACCGAAAATAGGATTAGCTGCGCTATATTATTTAGTTACTTAGATTCTTTTTTTGTCGCAGATACCCGCTGTCACAGTGGTGTGTTGCTTGCGTCATATCGTGAAGTCCCGGTTTCGATTTTCGGTAATGGAAATGGATGCTCACTGCGGCAAAAAGTCTTGTTTTTCGATACTTGTTTGTCTCTCGGTTATTCTTTGTCCTTTCAGGAAGCGTGCGATCATGACTCTCCAGAATTACCTATCCTTCGTAGCTCTTGGTAAGCTTGCTATTCTCAATCCCTGTTCTGCCATCCATTTACGCAGGCCAATCAGGTGAGGTTACTCGCCGTTTACCACGGTCTATTTTCTGCCTTCGCTATGTCCTGTGAGTGTCATCTCTACAGAGCTTTCTTTCCTCATTATACATCTTAGATATTTTAAATTTCTTTTCTAAATTGCCCTTTTTTGTTTCGTCGTTATTCACAAATTTGGTACATGGTATTTCCAGTATCATTTCTGTTGTCTCATCTCTCTTCTTCATCTGTAAAGAGATTGTCCAACATTGCCTGCCATACAAGGTGACTGAAATTACATGACAGGTCAGAAATCTTTTCATGTTTCTTAATGACAGAAAAGAGATAGAGAGAGAGCAGAAGAGAGACAGAAGAGAGAGAGAGAGCAGAAAAAGTAGAGAGAGCAGAAGAGCGATAGAGAGAGCAGAAGAGAGAGAGAGCAGAAGAGAGATAGAGAGAGCAGAAGAGAGATAGAGAGAGCAGAAGAGAGAGAGAGAGAGCAGAAGAGACAGCAGGAGAGAGAGAGCAGAAGAGAGATAGAGAGAGCAGAAGAGAGATAGAGAGAGCAGAAGAGAGAGAGAGCAGAAGAGAGATAAAGAGAGCAGAAGAGAGAGAGAGCAGAAGAGACAGCAGGAGAGACAGAGCAGAAGAGACAGCAGGAGAGACAGAGCAGAAGAGAGATAGTGAGAGCAGAAGAGAGAGAGAGTAGAAGAGAGAGAGCAGAAGAGAGAGAAGGAGAAACAACAGAAGATAGATAGAGAGAGCAGAAGAGAGATAGAAAGAGCAGAAGAGAGAGAGAGAGAGAGACAGCAGAAGAGAGATAGAAGGGCAGAAGAGAGAGAGTAGAAGAGAGATAGATAGGGGATGAAAGAAAAGCCTGGGATGATAATAAATCAATCAGTTATGTGCCATGCGCAATACACGCTTAGGCGATCATGTATCTTTCGATACATGACTGACAAGGCAGATTTTTTCCCCGCAGTAGGTTGCCATTTCTTCTACGGTAGACCAGTTGCCATCCAAGGCTATAGAACCTAGTGTGTCCTGTTATTTACCCATCAACCCAAGCCGCTATCCACTCCATACTTTACTCAGCTTTCTTTTTTTGTATGTCTCCTGTACCGACATGATCATTGTCAATAATATTATTACATTACTGTTGCAAAATTCAAACTCTCCCATTCTCGATGTTTTTTCGGTTTTCATCATCCCAGACTTTTCTTTCATCCTCTCTCTATCTCTCTTCTGCTGGCTCTCTTTCTTATGCTCTCTCTATCTCTCTTCTGCTCTCTCTCTCTCTCTTCTGCTCTCTCTCCCTTCTGTTTTCTCTATTTCTCTTCTGCTCTCTCTATCTCTCTTCGGCTCTCTCTCTCCCTTCTGTGCTCTATATCCTGCTCTCTCTATCCTGCTCTCTCTCTCTTCTGCTCTCTTTTTCTTCTGTTTTCTCTATTTCTCTTCTGCTCTCTCTCTTCTGCTCTCTCCCTTCTACTCTCTCTCTTTTGCTCTCTCTATCTCTCTTCTGCTCTCTCTATCTCTCTTCTACTCTCTCTCTCCCTTCTGTGCTCTCTATCCTGCTCTCTCTCTTCTGCTCTCTGTATCTCTCTTCTGATCTCTCTTTCTTCTGTTCTCTCTATTTCTCTTCTGCTCTCTCTGTTCTGCTCTCTCTCTTCTGCTCGCTCTCTTCTGTTCGCTCTCTTCTGCTCTCTCTATCTCGCTTCTGCTCTCTCTCTCCCTTCTGTGCTCTCTATCCTGCTCTCTCTCTCTTCTGCTCTCTTTTTCGTCTGCTCTCTCTATCTCTCTTCTGCTCTCTCTCTTCTGCTCTCTCTATCTCTCTTCTGCTCTCTCTCTTCTGCTCTCTCTATCTCTCTTCTGCTCTCTCTCTCCCTTCTGTGCTCTCTATCCTGCTCTCTCTATCTCTCTTCTGCTCTCTCTCTATCTCCCTCCTGCTCTCTCTATCCTGCTCTCTCTCTTCTACTCTCTCTCTCTCTTCTGCTATCTCTCTCCCTTCTGCTCTCTCTATCCTGCTCTCTCTCTCTTCTGTTCTCTCTATTTCTCTTCTGCTCTCTCTCTTCTGCTCTCTCTCTCATACTCTCTTTATCTCTCTTCTGCTCTATCTCTTTTCTGGTCTCTGTCTCTCTCTATCTATCTAGCGTAATTAAACTCAATTAGGATTTCTCCTCCAACATACTCGATAGTAACATGGAAATCTCAGTACATTCTGTCCTCCTTTTGCAGAGAGAAACATCAGGCGTCAAGATGGCCTCACCCTGGATTGACGTGACCTTAATGTCGTCAGGCAGCGCGTTAATATTTAGTCAATTGAACTTAATGAGTTTAACAATGAGAAGACGACATCGCCTTGTCGTTAGGTCGGTTGGATAGTCGATAATCTATCAAATAGTTACGGGGAAAACTAAAGTCACTCCACCCTGAATCCTACTGAGAAGCTCGTCGCCAAAGGTTAGCCGTTTTAATATAATTACTGATTGATCAAAACTTCGTCCTAATATATATATATATATATATATATATATATATATATAGGATGCGATGGATAAATTGTCGTCTAAATTACGCAAAAATGAAAATAACACTGACATCTCATTTTAACAGGTATATCTTGAAAAAACTAAGCAGTAAATTTATTCAATGGAATCGCCATTGGCTTCAACTACGGAATCCAGACGACTTTGGAATCTCGTGCAACTCTTCTAGGCGGCCTTATGGTTTAAATTGGCGAATGCTGTCATAATCCTTGCCTTACGTTCATCGTCTTGTTGTTCTCACACATAATAATCAAGGGATTGCGGTCTACGGAGTTAGGTGACCAGATGTAAGGTGTGCTCTGGTCGCAGAAATTGTCTGACAGCTATGAATGTGTTTACCTGATTGTGTAACATGGTGCAGAGTCATGTTGCCAGGTATAGGGTCTTTCAGCGGTCACCCTTTTGACGCAGGGCAGCACTACCTCAACCAGGTAGTTGATGTAGGCATACATGTTGAGTCTTAGGCTCTGTGGGAAGATGAATGGAGTCATTATGTCGCCATCACTAGTGATTACTCCAAACACCTTCGTAATCACCACGAGACTCACCCACATCTTTCTGAATCCTCTGCACTGCCGCCTAAACACTCTGAAATGTTGGTATTGGCACTTTCTGCGCCATTACCAGGCAGTAAAGCATGCCGTTTCCAAATTTCTGGCGGAGAGAATTGCGTCATGGTGCTGTTTTTCTCACAGACGGTACCCAACTGAGCATAAAAATGCTTGTCGATTTAAAAATGTTATTGTTGAATTATGTTTCTTTTTTTCGTAATAAATATTGTTTAAGAACGCCTGATAATTATGCACCAACACAATGCTTGATGTAAGAGAAATGTGGGTCTACTGAAGAATGCTGAGAATGCCATGAAAATGCGAGGAACAACGAATGTTTTGGAGAAAATGGAAACAAAAAAGGACAACTGTTACTTCGTGATGTTAAATAAAACATTACAAAGTAACAGTTGACATTTCGAAATAATGAGGAAAGAAGGATTGGAAAATTTGACACTGGCAGGACTTATTGAAATCAAGAAGGACAGGGGAAATAACCTACCTAACGAAATTCTGTAAATGGTTGTCAGAGCAGGGTTTGGGAGATGGAAAAGACAATAATTTCTTAGAACTAGAAAGTGCAGGAAATTGTAGCGAGCTATGATCGCCTACATCTCGAAAGAACGGGGAAACAAAGAAAAGGAGAATGACAAAGATTATGGTTTAGTTTGGTTTGGTTTGTTTTATGGCATATCAACATCTCAATGGGTTTGTCTATATTTCTGAGATGACGTATTATGTACACTATTTACATTATTCGGACTGTTGCACTCAAGGACACATGACACAGTTGATAAGTTAGATTAGTTAGATCCAGTGACAGGACCCAAACAGATGTGAGTTCAATACCCGGTTAAGGCAGTGGAGAACTTGGAGAGGGGACTTAACATGAGATAACTGATAACTGACATCCATTAAACATGGCACGTGGAACTAGAACGGTCTACCCCAGTGAGCGAAATAAAGGGTTCAGTTCGACTTTCCAACCGCCTGAAGAAGGTCGGAGCGTACAACGGCCGAAACGTTGTAATAAATATGGCGACAAAGTAGAGGACAATAGTCCGAATAATGTAAATAGTGTACCTCAACGGGTTATTTAATGCCGACAAGATTTTTATTGTTGCTAATTTTTTTTCCAAAAATCTATTTCTGATAATGTATTGCTGGTATTAAAATCTATGTTTTCACTTTCATAGTGTTTTGATCCCAGTTTGGAGGGGGGTCAATTCTTTGCCCCTAGATTGGACCCTAAAAGGTGCTACCACCCCAGGTGGAGGTGTAACTGGGAACACCAGCAATTAACAGGTGGTTCCACGCTTCTCAAAACCTCCTGATCAGAGGCTTTGCTTTTGGATGTAGTTTATCGTCTTACCCAGGACATCGATGAAGTTTATCGTCATACCCAGATCGGACAAAGATTACGTTCGTAGACAACCATTATATGATGGTTTGGTTTGTTTTGTTTTGTTTTACGACGTGTCAACCTCAATGGGTCATGTAATGCCGAAAACATTTTTTTTCCTGGTAATATTTTTTTTGTTGTCAAAAATCTATTTCTGTTTACATTTTTTTCGTCAAGAATGTATAGCTGGTAATATTATTTTTTCAAAAACGTATTATCAGAGGACTTGCTGTCGGACGTAGTTTATCGTCTTACCCGGAACGCGGATGTAGTTTACCATCATACCCAGGACGCGGATGTAGTTTATCGTCATACCCAGGACGCGGATGTAGTCTGGGTGTTAACTATTTTCCCATAGCTGGGACCCTAACAGGTGCTACCACACCGGGTCAGGGTGGGCCTGGGAACACCAGCAATTAAGAGGTGGTTCCACGCTCCTCAAAACCTCCTGATTAGAGGCCTTGCTGTTGGACATAGTTTATCGTCTTACCCAGGACGCAGATGTAGTTTATCGTCATACCCAGGACGCCAATCATTATATGAGTAATAGTCGATTTCATTTTAACTTAAATATTTAATGAGGATGCACTTTACTTTAGACAACAGGTGATAAGATTTGTGTATATTATTTACGTTTATTGATTTTGTCGTGTGAGTGGTTAAACTAAAAAAAAAACATTAAAATATACTATAAACATCAACAAGTGTATTCTCAGGGTTATTTTTGTCTTTTTAATGGAATATACGAATGTTAATACTTGCTAATGGCATTTCTTCGTCTTATTATATATAGTGAGATATTTCCTCGGTTCAATATTAGATGACATAGATTTTCCTTTCCTTCTATCGGTTATAAAAATGATAGGCCCGATCTCGGCAGCATGTATTCTTAAAAAACAAACAAACAAAAAAGAACATTTCAAAGTAGCAGTCGACATGATCCTCTTGAAATGTAATAACAGCTGGATTTCTAATTTTTGGAGATTAAAAAAAAAAGTCAATTTTTACTTGTCTAACAAGATTGCTTATCGTCCAACCGACATGTTACAAAAGAGAGAAAAATTGATTTGTCCGTTGTTCTCACGAAATTCAAATATCGATCTTATATCTCTGTGTATAAAACTAAACATATTTATATATAACAGATTGAGCGTTTCTTCATTGCTCGGTTGCTTGTGTGGTTGAAAAAGGTCTTCTCGGGCACACTTATGTTTTTTTCAACACACACAGATGCAATGTGTTGTTTAGACCGTAAATCTGCTGGACACACGTTATTTTTTAAAAATCATTTCACCCCAAGCAAGGCAAGAAAACCACTTAGACGTAAAGGGGTTAGTAAGCATTACAGAATATAAGAAAACGCCAGTAAGGAGAGAGAACAATAAATGAACCGGATCTATCTATATTTCTGAGATGAGGTATTGTAGTTATTTACACTATTTACATTGTTTGGACTGTTATTCTCAGGTTTGTTGCCATATTCATGACGTTTCGGCCGTTGTGCGCACCTGTCTTCTTCAGCATCTGTCTATATTTCTGAGATGAGGTATTGTAATCATTTACACCATTTACATTATTCGGATTGTTGTCCACATCTTCGTTGCTATATTCACGACGTTACGGCCGTTGTACGCTCCAGTCTTCTTCAGGATCTGTCTATATTTCTGAGATGAGGTACTGTAATCATTTACACCATTTACATTATTCGGATTGTTGTCCCCATCTTCGTTGCTATATTCACGACGTTTCGGCCGTTGTACGCTCCAGCCTTCTTCAGGATCTGTCTATATTTCTGAGATGAGGTATTGTAGTTATTTACAGTATTTACATTGTTTGGACTGTTATTCTCAGGTTTGTTGCCATATTCATGACGTTTCGGCCGTTGTGCGCACCTGTCTTCTTCAGCATCTGTCTATATTTCTGAGATGAGGTATTGTAATCATTTACACCATTTACATTATTCGGATTGTTGTCCGCATCTTCGTTGCTATATTCACGAAGTTTCGGCCGTTGTACGCTCCAGCCTTCTTCAGGATCTGTCTATATTTCTGAGATGTGGTACTGTAATCATTTACACCATTTACATTATTCGGATTGTTGTCCTCATCTTCGTTGCTATATTCACGACGTTTCGGCCGTTGTACGCTCCAGCCTTCTTCAGGATCTGTCTATATTTCTGAGATGAGGTACTGTAATCATATACACCATTTACATTATTCGGATTGTTGTCCCCATCTTCGTTGCTATATTCACGACGTTTCGGCCGTTGTACGCTCCAGCCTTCTTCAGGATCTGTCTATATTTCTGAGATGAGGTATTGTAATTATTTACATTTTCCGGGCTGTTATACAGAGTATAAGAAAACGCCAGTAAGGAGAGAGAACAATAAATGAACCGGATCTATCTATATTTCTGAGATGAGGTATTGTAGTTATTTACACTATTTACATTGTTTGGACTGTTATCCTCAATTTCGTTGCCATATTCATGACGTTTCGGCCGTTGTGCGCACCTGTCTTCTCCAGCATCTGTCTATATTTCTGAGATGAGGTATTGTAATTATTTACACCATTTGAATTATTCGGGTTGTTTTCCCCATCTTCGTTGCTATATTCACGACGTTTCGGCCGTTGTACGCTCCAGTCTTCTTCGGCATCTGTCTATATTTCTGAGATGAGGTATTGTAATTATTTACATTTTCCGGGCTGTTATCCCCAGCTTTGTTGCCATATTCACGACAATATTGCCGTTGTACGAATAAAAGGTTAAGTTCGATGTTGTAATCATCTGAAGAAGGCCAGAATGTATAACAGCCGAAACGTTGTGAATATGGCAATGACGATGAAGACGACAGTCCGAAAAATGGAAATGGTCTATATAAATGAACAGAAATTAAGAAGACAGAAGATAACGATTGATATTGCAGCTAAATCTTTGAAGATCAAAGTTTACTGGGAAGCAAGAAGCAGGAAGGGAGTTCCACAAGCGAGAAGTGAGAAGAAAGAAGCTATTAGCTTAGAACTTCTGGTTACACGTAGCCTGTAAAATGATGAGACCTTCATCAAGCCAAGATGGCTTGTTATTTAATGCTCGTAGATCCTCGACGGATTTTGAACAGTTTTCTCTATCCAATTACACTGACGCGGAGATGCTTTTACGCAAACGATATAGGAAGTTATAAACATCATTGTTATTACTTAAGGGGATTTTTGATATCTCGAGTTATTTGTAATAATTCGGCTAGTTGTTTTTAACTTTCTATAGTAAATGGTAAATCTAAGTTATTTATTGGAATCGTGTATCGCCGATTTTTTTTTCAATATGTAGTTTGCCTCTGGTTATGTTAAAACTCTACCTCTTAGCAAACGTGTCGAACAAAACCTAGAGATCACTAACACCCTGTTTAGCCAGTAGAACACATAAAATGTCTCCCGGCAATACCTGCACTTCAAGTATTTGGCAGTTGATTAACAGTGCCATCGTTCGATCACGAGATCAACAAATGTCCACAAAACGAGAGCCCGCACTGGTGCTTACGATTGCTTGACAGATCATCGTCTAATCTCATCAATTATGGAAAGGAAGATCAAACTCAAAAGAAAAGATCAAATCGCAAACAATATTATGCAGAAGTTAGACTCTTGGCACTTACAAAACGCTAAAGATGTCCACAACTTTCAACAGAAACTTCCAAACGAAATACCTCAACGGAAGACCACTTGGACTAAATGAAGAACTCTAGCATTACATCCTGTAAAGACACTCTTGATTCAAGGCAAAAAGAAATCAAGCCTGATGTACAAATACTATAGCTAATTACCAAAGGAAGACAAGCTTTCATTCACTTGCAAAATGACTAACTGCCACAAAAATGAGACTATACCAACAGGCAAAGGAAGAATTTCAGAAGACCACACGAAACCTGAAATATCAATGATGGAGAGAAAAAAACCGCTGAAATGTACCAACTCGCAGATTCCCATGACACTCGTGGCGTCTTCAATGTTACAAAAAAACATATTTTAGCTTACTAGCTCAAAGTCAAACTCCGCTCAAAACTAAAGATGGACGAACAATAATCAAGACGAACACACGTAAATGCCAGATGGGGAAAGCACTTTGAAGAACTACTAAACCTAAACGTTACTACGCACAGTCCTTCAATGCTTCCTGTTTGATGATTCCTACATAGACCACGAACACATGATGAAATCATGGAAGCCATCACAGCTATGAAACCCCCAAAAAACAAACAAACAAAGCAAAAACAAAGCTTGTGGAATAGATTCAGTTCCAGCAGATGTCTACAAATATGGACCCGATCTTGAACTGCATCAACTCATCTTGGAAAGCTGGACAAATGAAGCCGACACACAAGATTTCAAAGATTCATCAATAATTCCGATCTATAAGAAGAAAGTTAACCAATCTGTTTTCGCAAATTACCGTGCAATCTCTCGACTCTCAAAAGCTGCAATAACCGCCCAGACCACTAGCTGAGATGATCCTTTGTTATATATGTATAAAGTGTCGCTGTCGACACTTGAGTTTGAACATAGATCGCCAGTGAGCAAACACAGGCGATCCCATTATTGAATTAAGTACACCACGTGACCATAGAGGAAACGCATAAGTAGAGAGTATCGTGACGACTAACGATCGCTATTTCTAGTCTATCCTCTATAACTATACGGGGCGCTATTCTCTACTCTATTCACTATACTATTTCTCTATTCGGATCACTATACGGGTTACTATTTGAGTGAGTATTATAGAGTAAGTAGTATTAGAGCGAGTGTTATTCGAAGGCGTCTGACACCAGTTTTGTTCAACGGCGTTAATATAGTTGTATCTGCGATTACAAAGTCTCTACTACAACGAGCATTACAAAATTGACAATTCTTTGGCATCACAAAAGTAGCAATGAGTGTTCGCTGGCATCACAAAATCCTTCCAGAAACACAAGCCAATTTCAGACCATCCCGTAGAACATTAGATATAATCTTCACATTTTTTAAACTACAAGCGAAATGCCGGGAACAGCTTCAAACCTTGTACATGGAATTCATTGACGTTACCAAAGCATTTTAGTCTATGTCAAGAGGGCTCATGGGACATTCTCTCCATATATGGTTGTTCACCAAAGTACATCCATATTCTGAAACTCCTTCATGATGACATGCGTTCTATAACCTCTGTCCGATGTAAACAGTTCCAAACCAATGAAAGACTTCACAGAGAATTTTAGTTTAACTATTTTTATTATTCATGTTAACATCTAACTATGCATTGTAGGTCCCCACTTCCCAATGGGGAGCCGTTCCGGACACGAAAGACAACACGGCTACATCGCTTGACGGTCAAGAAACAACTTCTAGAAAAAAGAACTTTATCTATCATTCTCACGCTAGCTCAGCCAATCATAATCGACTTCCTTACAAGATTCCCGAAGATTCAACATCCCGAAGTCGAGATACACTTCTCCCTAAAATAATAGTCTGCTAAATTATTAAACACCAAAAAATGTACATAGACAACGTAGATTGTATACGACCGGTAGACTAAAATCCATATACTGTATATTAACTAACAGAGCGTCCACACAAATATGAGTATCAGTTGAAGAACGTTTAAAGTTATAAAAATCTGTCGGATTAATAAATAAAAAATCATTAGGATAATGCTGATAAGCAGATTCACATGATCGATAAATTTATGAAGGTTAATATTTGTTTATATTTTATTAGATTTTTTCCATCAAGTACTTTCGAATGTTGCTACATTTGTTTTCAAGGTGTGTGTGTTTGTGTATGTATTACGTAACTGTTTTTGGCTAATTTCGGTGTTCCCCATTTCCTGGAATCAATTTCAAGTCACTCAAGGTGACATCCTTTCAGCTGTCAAACTGGATTTTTTCATGAGTATTTGAATTATTTTTTGAATTATTTTTTGAATATTTGAATTATTTTTTGCTTCATACAACATTTTACGATCTTCTAAGGAGAGATTTGAAAAAAAAAGGTAATAAAAAATTGAATGGACAGAACTTTTTTTGGTTTATACAACCAAACAAGTTTGATGAAATTCTCGATGCCGAAATACACCTTATTTAATGCACATAAACACACAAACAGGCACACACACACACACACACACACACACACACACACACACACACACACACACACACACACACACACACACACACACACATTTATATATATACCGGGGGTAACAGCAAAATTGTCCAAATCATGTAACAGCATACCTGGACATCGATGTTTAATATTAAAAAAAAACACTAAACTAATTGAGTTTCTTTTATCCAGGTTTTCAGCCATCTTGACACCATTTAGCATCATTGAGATATTCAGCTAGAAAAGAATTGGTTAAAATCATTTTGTGTCAGCCCCACTGTCTTCTTAACTGAGCAATGGTGGGAGGATAAGATAATTCAAGCCTTCTGTAATGGTACGACATTTCTTATTCTGGCTTCCATCGTAAAAGTCTATTCAAGAACCATCAAGAGAACAGTTATAAAAAAAACTCGGAGAATTCCAGTAAGATCAATTTAATCACTTCTATATATATATATATATATATATATATATATATATATATATGTATATATATATATTTATATATATACTGATATCTTCAAAGTCTATTCAAGAACCATCAAAAGAACGCTGAATATGTTTAAAAATGGGGGAACAGTAGAGAGAAAAAATGGATCAGGAGGAGACAAAAGGAAGAGGGATCATCATTTCAATTTCAATTAGAAATGATCCAACTCAATTCATAAGACGTTTGGATCGCGAGACAGAACTTTCAGCTATGACAGTCCAAAGAGCAGTGAAAAAAGCTTGAAAATGGAATCGTACGTGAAACCTGTGAAGCACCTTGATACTCCAGGACAGAAAGTTAGAGGGCTAGAGAGGGCGAAGATCATCTTGAATAACTTGGAAAATGAACCTGGAATAATATATATATATGTGTGTGTGTGTGTGTGTGTGAACTTTATTTCAATCCTTCATGAGCTTCCGATCCTTAGTTATGATTAATTAATGATGAACATTTCATCACGATACTTCTGTTAAGGTTAGAGAGCAATTATACATTCTCATTTGCTCAAAGTAGAGTCCAAGAGTGTTATAAAAACCTAGGAGAATTCCAGTAAGATATCTTTAATCATTTCTAAGATACAACATTTCACAGCTTAATCTAACTTTTGGACAATTTTGCAATTTTGTTTTTACACATTTTTGACAATTTTGCTGTTACCCCCAGTATATATATATATATATATATATATATATATATATATATATATATATATATATATATATATATATATATACATACATATATATATATATATATATATATATATATGTATGTATGTATGTATGTAAATTGCTCATAAATATATGATAAAATCAATATTTATATCATGAAAGATGAGAGCTTTGTCTTATTTAGAATATCCTTATTACATATTCACAATCAGTACCGAAAATCTCTTTAGTTGTCTCCACATCTGCAAATCGCCCTGACCAAATTTCAGTTTTCAATAATCCAAGCAACCTGATCGAAATGGTTTACTTTCAACGAATACTTCTTAATTGCTGTTTGTGCCCCTAGGTGGCGCTCTCAAAAACCCATCTCCCGCGCGCCATCTGCCGCGAATGCCCGCCAAGACAAACCAATATGACAGGCCCCTTCTGAGTTCCGCGCGAGGAAATGATGGATGAGTTCCAAGTCATACAGGTTAAATTTAACCGCTTTGTACATACGTAGGGCCGTTACACAAACTTGCCGCGATATCTGTAGTGCTTTCACAGACATATTCGCGATGGCGTTTCGGCGTAAAGGGACAAAGCGACGAGAAGCATTGAAAACTTTTATTCAATGAATTTCCTATTCCTCTTTCGACCATGATATTTCTAATATATATATATACATCTGTTTCAGAGTCTGTATGAGTTAATATATATATATATATATATATATATATATATATATATATATATATATATATATATATATATATATATATGATAAGGAAAAGACTTAATTATTCATCATATAATCGGTTATAAATTTATTTCAACAGTTATACACACACATGCGCACAGACACACACACAAACACACACACATATATATATATATTAAGACATTTCTATGTTTATACATTCTTTTTATAGGTACAAATATTTAAGTAAGTTCTCTGTTTTATAATAAACAGTATTAATAACTTTTATCGGCCTGAATGTTCGAGAATTTTTCATAGTTTGCAGGCAGTATATTCTACCTTGCTAATCGAACGATCCTCTGTGGCTCGATCGGTTAAGAGAACGTCAGGCTAAATGACGGTTCCGTATTTGACACAGGATCGATTCTGTCGGAGGACGAATATTTTCTAGAGAAAATTTCTTCGGATATTCAGGCCGGTAAATGTTATAAATACTGTTTATTATAAAACAGAGCATTTACTTAAATATTTGTATCGTTATAAAAGAATGTATAATCATAAAAATGTTTTAAAATAATTGGCGGACTTTGTCCATTTCATAATATATATATATATATATATATATATATATATATATATATATATATATATATATATATATATATATATGTGTGTGTGTGTGTGTGTGCATATATACATGCCTCATGATTTCGACTGCATTTTATTCAAATAAATTTGAATAAAATGTAGTCGGTCTGTAGTGTCAGGTACATATATTTATATATATACATTGCGTTAATAAAAACATCAACCAAAATAAAAAAAAATATATAAGATAAAAAATGAATGAAAACAAGCGAAACAATTTGACCCAAATAAATAAACAAATAAACGACTTCCGGTAAAATAACGGCCATAATAGACAACCCACAATAAGCTATATAAACAAACTTTTACTACGTTAATAAAAACACCGATCAAAATAAAATAAATAAATATATAAGATAAAAAATAAAAATAAAATTAAATAAAAACAAGCAAAATAATTTGACACAAATAAATAAATAAACAAATAAACGACTCCCGGTAAAAATAACCGCCAAAATAGACTACGCAAAATGCACCACTGACCCGTATATATAAATAGCCGAGAAAAATACCAGCACTAGTTGGCTGACGATTGCATCTAGCATGAAACAGACTGTCGCCTTTAAGTCTTGACTTCTATGTTCACTTTTATATTTACACACACTCTATCTCTGATATTGAGCACTTTATCCCATCAATATAGCACACTTTAAGACTATATTTCATTATATATATATATATATATATATATATATATATATATATATATATATATATATATATATATATATATGGTAGTAACCTGTTGGTATAATGCAAGCGAGTTCTATTAACACAATATAGAATATTAAATATTTACATATTGACATCATAAAATTATGCGAATTTAAAATTTTAAATCCGCAGGCGATAATTGTCATTAACTAATGGCATCTTTAGGTTTATATATATATATATATATATATATATATATATATATATATATATATATGTGTGTGTGTGTGTGTGTGTGTGTGTGTGTGTGTGCGCGTGCGTGTATGTGTAGAAGTGTTGAAATAAACCGATAACCGATTATCTAATCAATAATTAACTCTTTTTCCCTTATCATTTAATTATATTGCTCTGTATAGAAATTTATACAAGAATCTTTCATCATGGATTTAACTTCTTAATATTAAGAAGACCTTGGCTTAATCCCTTCCACATACTGATTTGGTATTATAATATATAAGTGATAGAAAATTTTAGGGGGGTTTGAATAATCAAATTAAAGTAATTTTGTACAATTGGAAGTAAGATACCATTAGATAATGACCATTTTTACTTGTGAATTTTAATTTTAAATTTCGCAGGATTTTTCAAACTGTTTATGGTGTCACATTGTGGAAGGAGACACTTTACATATTGACATCATAAACAGTTTGAAAAATCTTAATTTCAATTGAACGAATATATATATATATATATATATATATATATATATATATATATATATATATATATATATATATATATATATGTGTGTAGGGTGTCCATAAAGTTCGTGTGCACTTTAAAAATTTATAACTTTATTTGTATTTGCGATTGAAATAATCTGTAAACAATGTTATAAAGTTTAATGTACCTAGTTTTAAGTATAGCTAAAATATCTAATGTGATTTCAGGCCTTACTATAAATCAGTTGGCAAATGTTTTCCGTGAACTGCAAAATCGTATTACCCTTTTTATTGCTTATGATGGAGAACATGTGGAACCTTAAAAAAATTTCAATAAAACCTTAAAAAATATAGAATTACTTCTTTCTAATCCTTTTTACAAATTATTTCTATCGCAAATACAAATAAAGTTATAAATTTTTTAAAGTGCCCACGAACTTTATGGACACCCTGTATATATATATATATATATATATATATATATATATATATATATATATATATATATATATATGTGTGTGTGTGTGTGTGTGTGTGTGTGTGTGTGTGTGTAGAAGTGTTGAAATAAAGCTATAACCGATTATATAAGCAATAATTAACTCTTTTTCCCTTCTTATTTAATTATATTACTCTATAGAAATTTATACAAGAATCTCTCATCATGGATTTAAGTTGACCCAAGTCTTGTGACTGAAATTGGGTAGACGGAACACTTGCGGCCGTCGATAGCTGTGCTAGCACGAAGTCACAAGTGATCGTGACCGAGTGTTTGAGCTTTCTGGTGTTGTTCAGATTGTTGATTATTCTAGATAACACGCTTTTCCAGAGAAACTGTTACTAAGGTCTGATCAGCATAGTTGCAGTATAAACCACAGATTGGCTCTGTGGGTAATGCACAAAGACAAATCTGCCTGAGCTAGAGTCTGCAATATGTATTGGCTAGCCGCCCAAGCAGCCGTGTAGACCACCTATTATTAATTATACATATACATACATACATACACACACACACACACACACACACACATATATATATATATATATATATATATATATATATATATATTTAAAGACATTTTATGATATGTTTAACGTTCTTTTTATAGATACAAGTATTTAAGCAAATGCTCTGTTTTATAATAAACAGTATTAAATAACATTTACCGGCCTACTATAATACTGTTTATTATAAAACAGAGCATTTTCTTAAATACATGTATCTATAAAAAGAACGTTAAACATATCACAAAATGTCTTTAAATAAATTGTCGGACCTTGTCCAATTCAAATATATATATATATATATATATATATATATATATATATATATATATATATATGAAGAAATATAAAGAAATATAGTTTTAAGTTGTGCTATATTTATGGGATAAAGTGCTCAATATCAGCGATAGAGATTGTGTAAATATAAAAGTGAACATTGAAGTCAACACTTAGAGACGTTATATATATATATATATATATATATATATATATATACATACGCATGTATATACATCCCGAAATGGTGACCAAGAGCTTGAGTGTGCTGGCCTTGTTAGGTTGTTGATCACGCTAGATAACACGCTCTCTCCCAGAAACTGTAACTAAGGTCTGCTCAGCATAGTTGCAGTATAAACCACCGGTTGGCTCTGTGGGTCACATAATGTGCCTGAGCGAACATCTGCAATAGGGATTGGCTAGCCGCCCTAGTAGACGGGTATCCTCGAATACGAGTGGCCAGCTATTATATATATATATATATATATATATATATATATATATATATATATATATATATATATATATATTCGTTTGCTTATTAAGTAATTCATCTGCTGAGTAAATTGAACGGTCCTTGCATAATTTCGTATATAGATACATATTAGGCCTCATCTGATCTGGCACTGGGCAAGATGAAGCTATTCAGTGAGCATCGTACTCATAACAAAGATAACATTCGAGGTTAGCTGACATTTTGAGATGATGGGGGACCAGTGGAACGAGAACAATCTATCCTCATAGATTAGGTAAAGGGTTTAGCACGAAATTCCCGGTAGGTTACCCAAATCAACATGATGCAAAACGGGCGAAGCGTTCTGATACCAACAACAAACAGCATGCACGTAAATAATGGTAAATCCTCATGCCAGGAATTCGGACAGAAATTATCGAATCGGTACCGAGCGATGTGAGTGTTTGTGCGCATCTAAATGTGTGAATACGCATATGTATAGATGTGTACATCTGTGAGCGCTATATAAACGGAAGTGATGGCAAAGCGAAGAAGATGGATTGCGGTCGGAGTTTCGGTAAAATTGAATTTACCAATATGAAGCGGTGATAGAGAAAGTGGTTTGATTTCTGTATTAAATTGGTCAGGCAGTTGTTAACAGTGTGACAGCAATACACAGACAGCTTGGCGTAGATTAATAGATAGGCAACAGCTTATTACAATCGATAAGAACTGATTTTCAATTTTGTATATGCAGTTGTCCTCTTTTATCCACGGTTGAGAAGTGTCTTGAAAGATATTGAGTACAGGATTCTGCAAAATAGAAAGTCTTTTCCGATGCCAATAATAAAGTGTAATTCATAATGCAAATGACACTGTGCTGATCGACACAGCAGTGATTTAACAGAGGATGGAAAGTGTGGCATTGCTATCTGAAGGTCCATTGTGATAGGCATATACTATATACATTATTATATATATATCACTTGATATGGAATGCAACTGTGTTTGAATATTTCTAACGTAAATCTAACTGTAGTAATATTTTAGATGTTGTTTAAAAATTTATTTTTAACTATATCTAAAAAAAATTGAGTCTGTTTAACTATTGAAATATTTATAAAGATTTAAAATACCCAAGTCTTTATTTAACCCTAGTTTATATGTATTTAATTTTAAATATATTTTAATATAATTAAATACTTTCACAAAAAAAACATTCAATTTTTTTTTTAAATTTGCAACTTTTCAGTTGTTTTTTGTATATATATATATATATATATATATATATATATATATATATATGATAGAAATTGTTAGGAGGATTTGATAATTATAATTAATTCATTGAGGCTGAAAGAAATCTCAACAGAATAATTATCAAATCCTCCTAACAATTTCTATCATGTGTATATCATTGCTTGATCCGGCTTCTAATGCTTCAGTTTGAGCGGCTTGATGATAGTAGTCGTGGCTCCGGGGGGGGGACACACTCCTATGGTTACAGAGAATTTCAGTTGAGTTCCACCGAGGAATATGTGAGCGGGCGGCGCTATATTGAGTCTGATTTGCTACCTCTTCGTCCGTTGGAACAGTTGGTATGACGTTTGCTTGATAACTCAACTGTCAGGGTTTCAATTCTCGGTAGTGGATGCGCACTGCTGATGAGTCCCAAATATGGGACGAAACGGCCGTCCAGTGCTTTCTGCATTCTGTTGAGGTTTCTTTCAGACTCAATGAAATACTTAATTCTCTCTCTCTCTCTCTATATATATATATATATATATATAGTAAGATAATGAAGGGTTTGATAATCCGTGGGTATAATCCCAAAGAGGATGTGATCCAGAGAGGTCAATATAAAATCAGAGCGAATATTGATTAAATAATTATGAAATAGACAACCTTAAGTTTCCATGACTATAATTTATTTTCCCAGAAAATATATTTTCCCCGGTAAATCAGGTCGCATAATATAATGTTGCCTATTTCTTAATTATTTAATTTATTCATATATATATATATATATATATATATATATATATATATATATATATATATATATATATATATATATATATATTAAGTTTATCGTATAAACAAAAACAGTTTGCTCATTACAAAGATGCAACTTCGTTTCCGTGCATTACAACTGCACCAAAACGGTTGAGAACCGGTTCTCAACCGTCGAGGTGCAGTTGAAATGCACCGAAACGAAGTTGCATCTTTGTAGTGAGTAAACTGTTTTTGTCTATATGATCAAATTATGATAAATAATTATTGCTTTACTATCAGTATCGAACCCTCTTTTGGATTAATGTTGTGAACGTTAGAATTTATATATTATTTTCGTTCTTATCGCATCGTATATATATATATATATATATATATATATATATATATATGCTTTATTATAGTATATTACATTCGAACAACGCTACATAAATGCCCTCATTTTTCGATGTGTAAAAGTACATCTCACCAAGTGAGATGTTTTTTTATATATCGAAATATGAGTGCATTTATGTTCGAATGTAACATACCATCATAAAGATTGCACTGAGCATTATTTGAAATTAATGTTATGAATGTTTGAATTTATATTCGATTCGTTCTCATTTCATATATATATATATATATATATATATATATATATATATATATATATATATATATATAAATATAAAAGTGGACATGGAAGTCAGCACTTAGAGGCGACAGTCTGTTTCATGCTAGTGCAATCGTTAGGCAACGACGATTGCACTAGCATGATTCAGACTGTCGCCTCTAAGTGCTGACTTCCATGCCCACTTTTATATTTACACACGCTCTATCTCTGATATTGAGCACTTTATCCCATAAATATAGCACACTTTAAGACTATATTTCTTTATATATATATATATATATATATATATATATATATATATATATATATATATATATATATATATATGAAAAATTACTTTTAAATATCAATTTTATTCCGACATTGATGTTTCTTGGTAAATCTTTCAGTCTTTAGGGATTGTGGTTTTAAACGGCAGCTCCAATTTTTTCAATTTATCACTTTATTCTGCGTCTTTTTCAAACCGCCTTTTTTACTTTTCTACACATGCCTATCCATGAATTTCAAGTTCCTTTACACGCGTACGTTCATGAAATTTTGCTTTTGTTTTCGCCTTTCATTTTTTAAGCTGTAGATTTTTCTTCTAGTTGTAAAATTTTCCTTCGAAATTATTTTTTTTCTTATGGTTTATGTAGAAGCTGTTATGTTAGACGATTAATTAAATAGTAATATTTGTTTTTATTATTAATTACATTATAATTTTTAGTTAATATTTTAATTAATAAATATAATAATTAATATATATATATATGTCTGTGGTTTAGTTCATGCTGACGATTGTGTTTAGCATGAAACAGTCTGTCGCCCGTGAGTGTTGAGTTCACTGTCCAATTTATATTTACATTCCTTCTATCGCTGATATTGAGCACTTTAACCGAAAAATATAGCATACGTTAAAACTATATTTTATCCTACCTACCCGTATAAAAGAAAATCTAACTTAAGCACACTAAACTATAAAAGTAACTGCCCTTAATATTACAAAAATGCTGTTATACACAATTTGATACACCGTGCGAAGTTTAAATCCACCACGAAAAAATGTTCACCTCTGAAAAAAAAAATAATTAAACAAACTCTCATTAATAATGACATTCCGAATTATATCGTTCATGTAATAACAAATTAGAAATATTAACATAAATAAAAAAGAAGATAATACTTCCACAAATAACCCTAAACACATCAACCTACAATACACTAATAAAATGCATTTTAACTATTAACAAGGTGAAAGGCCTAACAAATATCATAAGTACTAATATATTCCCCACTGATCCCAATAAAAAATAAAACTAATTTTATATTATACTAAATTTAACACAACCGACTTAATCATACACAATAACTCTTCTCCATGAACTAGTGTTTTGGAAAAAAACAACATTTTAAATATCCTTTGGGAGATTGTATCTTTGACAAAAACGTAAGTACATATGTTGGCTTGACGACAACAGCATTATCAAGACGACTTACATGGCACGTTCTATGGCACAACATGTAAAAACACATTCCTGTCCCCCTTCACAATAAAGAAAAAAAACTTGTTAACAATGTACTACACCACGAAAATAATAAATAAAACTTCAAATTCTCCAGGCTCTCTATAACAAAATCAAGCAACCAACAATCAACAAAATTAATTAAGATTGTAGCAACAACGTATTGAAGTGCATATAACAAGCATTTAATGCCATTTTGCATTTCTACCAATTTCCGGTCAGCTCACTTATACTAGGACGCTTGATTTGCAAAATATTCCATAGCAACAACGGATAAATTTAAAATTCTAGAATAATAACAGTATGCATTGACGCATATTTTTACAAATCACCATCAGAACGGAATGCAGAATTTATCGCTGTTACAATAATTTTGTCTTTGTAATGTACCCCTGAAGATGATACTGGAAAAATCGAAAGTACATGGGTTAGAAAAAAACTACGGAGCCTCCCTTGATAAACTCTATCTTAATATCAAGGAACTGAATAGCGAACTAGAAAAGATCAGTATAAAAATAAACACAATATGTCCTTATTATTCAATGAAACAGACATATATATATATATATATATATATATATGCAAGTTTCATTAAGAACTTAGATAGATAGATAGATAGAATGAACAGACTAAGATAGATAGATAATGAATAGACTAAGATAGATAGATAGATAGATAGATACATAGATAGATAGATAGATAGATAGATAGATAGATAACGAACAGACTTATATGGATAATGAACAGACGAAGATAGATAGATAATGAACAGACGAAGATAGATAGATAGATAGATAATGAACAGACTAAAATAGATAGATAAATAAATATTGTTTGTAAAATATGTAGATATTGACACACACATTTATGATTCCTTTTATATATATATATATATATATATTTGGAAATAATTTTGAAGGTACAAAATCTAATTACAGAAATAAAAGAAGGTAGCTTAATATTGCAAGACATGTTAAAAGCGAAGCAACCGGTTTCGCTCCCGCTCTTCAGGCCTCTACGGGAGATTTAACTTAAATTAAAAACTACAGAAAATGTGTAATGAAAAGGAGAAGGGAAAAAAATTGAACACAAGGAGCTAGAGACAAATAACAGCGAGCCCCAACAAACACTCACGCTGTTTACACAGGGAAGGCTGGCGGGAGCCGATATAAAGTGCCTCCAGCAATTTTGAGATAAAAAAAACGAGTGCGACCGGGACAGAACAGTGAACCAATCAACACTAAAATTAGATGCACACCCTCAGTTATTTAAGAGTTGCTCTCATATGGCGGAAACATAGGTATTTGGGACACGTCTATTCACAGATAAGGTGTGACTCTTGTTCCTGGTGGGAATATGCTGTTTAATTCTCATGTCCAGACGTTGAGTATATATATATATATATATATATATATATATATATATATATATATATATATATATATATATATGTAAAAACTTTTAAGAATTAACCTGTTGAAAAAGACATTATGTATAAAGGGAAAAAGACAATAGAAAAACTGTTCCCCACAAAATATCAGAACATTTTAGATTTACGATATGATGAAAAAATTAACTAACATATAAAAAAAAATAAATTTCCGAGCAGCAGACGTAGCAATTGATTCAATAATCTTTTCATTTGATGTTAGTAGAAAACATTAGACAAAGAAGGGAGTCTGGAGGCTAGCATCAGCAAAATTTTTATCTATGATGATTAAAAAATATTTATAATAACAGTAAAGTGATACTAATCCATTGTCAACAAAGCCATAATTTTGCAACACCTATTGAGGAACAATCTCACTTTTCAGTGAATGCTTACAATATAAAAATTATTTATTAATTCTGTGTTCATCTTGTCTAACATATTTCCCCTATTTAGGAGTAAAATGATCTGAGTGTCTTACAAGAACGCGGGATCCACCTGGGTGAATAACATATCAGCAAAAATATGGCAAAAACAATGATTTAGTTTCCATAAAGAAACTATAAAATGAAGTATAGTACATCATTTGTAGAGGAACATGAGAGAATAAGATGAATGAATCAGCACATATACAGGGTACCCCACAATCGATCCAACTTATTTGAACATCCTTTACAAGCTGCAATAGTCAATCGAGATAGATGGATGCGTAAGGAAAAACTTCAGCAGAAACCGGAAACCTTATCCTAAAGAGGAAACAAGCGATTAAACTCTACTCCTGTTCAAATCATCAGAGATATCTGTGAACCGGACGATAAGCGAAATTATCTAAATATATCTTAACCTTAACATTAACATTATCATTTAAATCACAATCAACTGAAAGAATATTATTTCCATCTGGTTGTTAGGTCACTGAATGTTGGAATTGTTTGTATAAGACAATTGATAATCAAAACGGATAATTTCTATTATTCATAAAGCACAATTTGCAAACAATTTCTGTCAGCATTGTATATAAAGGCCGAGGAATTTATTCTTCTTCGCCCGTTTGTAAAACCACTTATTCACTAGTCTTATCAACGTCAGGCCATCATTGTTGCTAAACATCGGCATCCAGCTTTTCGTTGATATTGTTTTCATTATATAGGTATGGTTTCCTTCGCGTCATTTTAAGTCATCACTTTTGCGACGTCTTCTTAATGGAACAAGATAAGATGTCTATATTATCAATTTTCTAAAAGGCTTATCTCTGATAAATCAGCTATACTAGGACCACGTTTTCTACTGAATAACAATGAGTCATGTTACAATGTCGGGAGGAAACATAAAGAGATATTTAAATGCGAGGCCAAGACGAAACGTAAAGAAGGTTAAGAAGACGGAATTGAGATTGACAAGAAAAAGATGGAAATTTTGACAAATATTGAAATCAAAAGAAATATTGAAAAATGTATCAAAAAATGTTAAGAATCTATTATTTTTCACCCTACAACAACACTTTTCTCGCAGACAAAACATCAACAAGCCTGTCGCTATTCTATCGCTATTTCCATAGAAAAACGTTCTGACAAACTATATTCCTTAGTGGCAGGAATGGTTCAGACTTTTAGAACTAAGACACGCCATGCCATGTATACAGGTCCCATTCATCGTCATTCCCTTTGTATTCCATTAGTAAGGAGTAAGTTCCATTCGGACAGTTTATTCCCAAGAGATACTGCTGTGTAGGATACTTTCCCGACGGGATACTTTCCTACAATCCTAATCCCTTCGCATCTAGGGCCAACCTTTGCAGATCGTATTGAAGTCTATTTTTCTTTGAATGACGCTACAGAATCACAAACAAATAATTGCACCCGATGAGAGAAACGGCATCACTCGAGAACTTGCAACAACAGCATCAAATAAAATAGATATCACATGTAAATCGAAGAACAAATGGTGACATAAAGAAGATGTTGACGCTTACAAATGCTTCAAGCAATAGGTTAAAAAGGAAACACACATCAGTAATGGAAAAAGCGATAACATCTTGTGGACTTGAGAAAACGATTCGAAAATTCATTGTAAGAGAAATATTTTGTAATTTGCTACCGACAGGGCCACTGGCTACTCGATGCATTAATGCCAAATATTTCTGTACATGAAAACGGTTCATGTTATGATTACCATTAGAAATGAAAGGACACTACACTTGGTATTTACTCGTTCTCCTGAGGGTGACGGGATATGGCACAAGGTCGGTTTAAAGTGGGGGAACCGAAGCACGTGAACATGGGCCAAGGTAAATGTCGAGAAACCCGCAACCAACGTTGCGCTAGAATCGATATTCCACTAAAGCCTCTCTTTGGTAAAATGAGGGAGGTACTGTAGCCGTTTTGGAATCACCGGGACTAGGTATCCCACATTTGTTCGAAGACAGAAAGAAAATTGAGAGATAAAATTTAGTTTGTTGATCAGAAGTCCGATACGACACTTAATATTTATTCTTTCCACCAACGGTGACGGCGTGTGGCACAAGGCCGGTTTAAAGTGGGGAGCCGTTGCGCTAGCATCGATATTCTCCTAATGCCTCTCTTTGGTGAAATGGGGGAGGTACTGTAGCAGTTTTGGAATCACCGGTACGAGGCATCCCTCACTTGTTTGAAGACAGAAAGAAAATTGAGAGATAAAATTTAGTTTGTTGGTCACTTAATATTCTCCAACGGTGACAGGATGTGGCACAAGGGTAAGTCCATAGACCAGCTGATGTCAATTGGTGCAATGAGGGAGGTACTGCTGCAGGTTTAGAATCCCCGGAATCAAGCATCTCTCTAGCATTTTTTGTTGTCTGGCAGAAGACAGAAACACAACTGTGAGATAAAATGCAGTTGGTCTTCCCGGAGTCAGATACTAAACTTTGACCGCAGTGATGGAATGAAGAAAAGCTTAACATTTAACACTGGCTGTTCGTTCCATGAATGCCGAATGTTTCCTTATAAGGAAACGGCTAATATTATCTTTACCTTTAGAGAGGAGGAGTATCGATACTACACTTTGATCCCAGCCTGATGGCCAGGTTGCGAGTGAAGGCGTGACTCGAGTAGCAATGGCTTCTCTTTCAATAAATGCTGAATGTTTCCTTTTAAGCGAACGGCTAATATTGGCATTAGTAGAGAATTCATATTATACGTGTGATATACGTATATATTTATACGTGAAGGTGTACTCAATGAAAATCACAGATGCAACACACTTGATTGAATGCATAAAGAGTGAAGAAAGAATTGTCTTCTTTTTCTGGTGTATGCTAAAGGAGAAGGTGTACTCAATGAAAATAACACATGCAACACACTAGATTGAATGCATAAAGAGTGAAGAAAGAATTGACTTCTTTTTCCGGTGTATGCTAAAGGAGAAGGTGTACTCAATGAAAATAACACATGCAACACACTTGATTGAATGCATAAAGAGTGAGGAAAGAATTTTTCTTCTTGCCTCGAATACTTATTTTATGTGCCGTGTCCCTTCAGGAAATAGGCGATCATGGCTCTCCACTTCGCCCTCTCTCTTATAGCCCTCAATAAGTTTTGTCCATTTGCTCCTTCCCCTAGGCCATGCTCTGTCGTCCACTTGCTTAAGCCCACTAGCTATGTCCTGCGTTGCTTTCCCTTGTCTCTCATTCCCTCTATTCGCCCTGTGTGTATCAGATTCTCTAAGCCCTCCTTTCTAAATACGTGTCCCATAAATTTCAACTGCCTCTTCCTGATGTTAAGTATAAGCTCCCTCCTTGTTTGCATCTTCTTCAAAACCTCATCCTTGCTCAGACGCTCTGTCCATTATAGCGTCCTTCTGTAGAACCATACCTCCGTTGCCTCGAGTCTCTTCTTTATCTTTGAGGGGACCGTCCAGCATTTGCTGTCGTAAAGGAGGACACACTTAATGGGGTTAGATTTAACTCTTGACCAGACGTGTAACGCGTATTTCCGTGTCATCGTTCAAGGTTGCCGGAAGAGTAACCGGTTCCTTGTACTGCCCTAGAAAGGTTCTGTCTCCTCCTGCCATGGCCTTATCTTTACACGCGTTAATTCTGATCAAGATTGGAGTATTGCTGCCATATCTGGGTTGGTGATGCTCAATCCTCGCTGTCCAAAGAGCTTACGCGGAACATCTGAGGGATTAATTATTCTCTATTCCTCAATCCTTACCACACAGACGAAACATTGCCAGCCTTTCATTACTATGTCCCTATTGCTATGGTAGATATTCGTACAAGTTACACTTCTTAGTTCAACCAGCTCAGACTATCACAGCGAATACCCGGTATGCAATATTCCAAATGGAACCTCCCCATTCTCTTTGTGTTCCTTTGATAAAAGCAAGTTTCACCCAGACATCTTGTTCCTCAGAGCTGTTACTTTGTGGAACAAACTCCCGAGAGAGTGCTTCCCTGAAAAATAAATCTTTGTCTCTTTAAGTCCAATGTCAATCTATCCTACTCGTCTTCATAATATGCGTTTTACTTCTCCTTCCTCGTCATTAACTCTCTAGCTTGAGAGGCTCATGGGCCTTGTATTGGATGAAATAACCGTAAAAAAAATAAAACTATTTCAGGATAACTGAGCAATCAGGGACCTTAAAGGAATTTAAAGAATGAACAGAGAAATACTGTAAAATAGAAGCAATAAATAAATTGAGTTTCAATAATCTTGTAGGAATACATAAGGCATAATTATCTCCCATTCGATGAGATAAAGTGACGAGGGTGACGTGATGGCCGATGGGTGACGCCAGGCGATAGAGTGAAGAAGGCCAGTTGCGATGTAGAGCCCGGAGAGGAAAGGTGTTCCTAGCCCACAGCAGTAGGTCTTATAGGGAAAAACCACATGGCCTCACCAGGTTAACAGAGAAACCGCTGTAACTCCAGTTTTCCATACGGGAAATATCACAAGCAAGGCTCTCCTTTTTTACACACTGTTTGTTCACTATTTACATTATTCGGACTATTGTCCTCATCTTTGTCGCTATGTTGTACGCTCCGGCCTTCTTCAGGTGGTTGGAATATCGAACTGAACCCTTTATTTCGCTCACTGGGGTAGACTGTTCTAGTTCCACGTGCCATGTCTAATGGATGTCAGTTATATCCTGTTAATTCCTCTCTGATAGTTCTCTTCTGCCTTAACCATGTATTGAACTCACACTTTTTGGATCCTGTCACTGTATCTAACTAACGCCTTTATCCACTGTGCCATGTGTCCTTTAGACAAAGATGAGGACAATAGTCCGAATAATGTAAATAGTGTACATAATACCTCATCTCAGAAATATAGACAGACACTGTTTTTTGTTGTGTATGTGTTATAATTTCTCTGCGTGAGACACGTGTATATATGTGTGTATAATTTTGTGTACGACATAGTATTCTAAAAAAAATTCTGAGAGCAAAGCATCGTTGTCATTCCTTTTCTTTTCATCTATTCTGTTCCGTCCGTGAAATAAGGTGTTATTATATCACGGATATAATAATGGCCATAATGGGAGAAATATAAATGGGAGAATAAACCTTTATTCCAATCGCTTTCCCATTAACCATTTGTAAATGATTGCAACGCTTTCAAAACTCACGTTCTATGAGATCTCATTGCTTTTACAGTTTCTCTAGATGGACAAATATTTTGGAATATTTCTTTGTATTTCGCTTGTAGAATCTTTATGGTTATGGCTAAAGAAAATATAGGAAATCAAACACTTTCTAAAATCAATTCAGAACGGGTATTAGTTTTTAAACGGTCCCGGTTTTTTCCGATAACTGCTACGTCTACTTTAACAATAACAACAAAAGTCATTGGCAACCTTGATGGGTTAAAAAAATATTTCCTACCTAGTCAACCTTGACAGCAGTAAAAGGTTAGCGGCAATGAGAAAGGTCAATAGTAGTCACGGTGACTGTTTTCTTAATGTTCTTGTTTTGATTGTAGATGAATTGCTTCTCTGTCGGTTTTCACTCCTGGCAAAGGTCAGTTGTCTACGTTTCCGAAAGCATAGAATCGAATTGCTTTGCTGTCCCTGACCTTTCGAAAGGCGTGAATTTCATTTCCTTTTCTCCAGGCATCAAAACTGTGTGTGGTGCCTACGCATGCGTACAAGGACACTACAAAATGGAGTTGCTGTTTGATGGTTTGATTGCGCAGGATTGCGACAAAAAAAGCAGCGGTTTTGCGAGAAATAAATATAGAATCACAGAATTATTTGTATTTTCTTAATATATTTATTTCATGCATTAGGGCAGGTTGATTTTTCAGCATTTTAGAATAACAACAATGCATTCGATGGGAACGCTGTGGTTTGATGTGCTAAGTTCTTGACCCCAAAAGTTCGGTTCATAGCTTTTACCAATCTTTAAGCATTTCAGCTTTAATGATCGCCTGAAAAAATGTACTGGAATACATAATTTCTTCAAGTTCACAATTTTACAATAAATTCAAATAAATTTAATATATTTTAATTCACATACATTGAATGGAAAATAAATCAAACAAAAATTCTAATTATGAATCACCACAAAATACCCAATTTTTTTACTGTATTCGATAAGTAAAAACTGTGTAAAAAATTTGTAAAAATTTGCAAAATAGGTTACTCAATCAATAAGATTATGATTAATAAAAACAAAAAAGTAGATAAAATTGTATATAAAACCATAATCCAGTTTGGCACAAATTATAAGACAATGTTTCAAATTGGCATTGTTTATTGAAAATCACACTAAAACTACTACATTGTATAAAATATTACATCACAATATTCATGGTAACTGCTCCGAGGAGCTGCTTTCGCTGGTTCCCAAACTTCATGAATTTAAGCGTTCTACTAGGCTGGCATCTCGCTCACACGCTTTCACTGTCGAAACTGTTAAATGTAGCCGACTCTTCTACTCCAATAGCTTCGTGTCTCGCACGTCTCGCCTGTGGAACTCCCTTTTCCTGTTTCCCTGATAGTTATAATCTCCAACTATTCAAATCAATCGACGTCTCCAGATGCCCTGATCTATTCCCTATCCTTCTCTTCACCCTTTCCTCTATCTCTCCTATTTGCTCTAGCTCCAACTGTAACCTCTTGCGTGTTAGTGGCTTCCTATATATATATATATATATATATATATATATATATATATATATATATATATATATGTATATGGCTAAATTGTTCAGTATAATTTCCCTTTGAAGTAAATGAAGGTCTTATTTGATGGCACAATGATTTAGTAATAATGTTCTTGTGCCATGCATCTTGTCCATATACAATTTGTAAAGCTTCAGTAAATTACAGATTTCATAAGGCTTTGCTTTCACTGATCGCTGGAATGAAATTCCAACGCTACGATTTCGAACCTATAATAATAAAAAAAATAGGTTACATTTTTTAAATACAGGTGTAGCGGATTTCACCACATTAATTTAACTTTAGATTAGGAAACTGGGCTGACGTAGAAAAGTATAAGCAAAAACATTGTTACACATAAAATATGTATTTAACAAGATGTACAATATCAAACAACGATGTGAAAGAAAGCAAGCATTTAAGTAAAAAAAGGTTGAAATGTGGCGGACTTCACCACATTAATTTAACTTTAGATTAGGAAACAGGGCTGACGTAGAAAAGGATAAGCAAAATCATTGTTACACATAAAACATGTATTTAACAAGATGTACAATATCAAACAACGATGTGAAAGAAAGCATGCATTTAAGTAAGAAAAGGTTGAAATAAACAAGAGTTGTCTCTCTTTATCTGTTATTTTAGTATTTCAAAGTTCACTGGAAGAATGTTCATGAGAGTCTCTTATAATGACTGTTCTTAAAAGATTTGCCGTGTTAGAAAAGATTATGTGAGTGTATACAAGGTATGTTCAGCATGTGAATGGTGTGTGTGAGTGAGAAAGTTGGCGCATGGTTTCAACTGTCGTGGATTCGTTTCGCAGCTGAATTCTCACTAATTAGCTAAGAACAATTCTTGCTTAAATAACTGACTATAGGCTCCAGATCGCTGCGCGGGAAGAATTATTCTTCATGTGCAGACGATCTGATTGGTTGGCATAGACCAATCAGCAAGCGAGCTTTGGGGAGACTTAAGAAAGCTTTTGTGATCCGTTTCTCCCAAGAGTGCACAAAACTGACTACATGAAAATAGAGCGATTACAAAATTGACGCATTGCTGCGATTTGTAAATTGTCTATAATAACGTAGTGGTGATTAATTAACCAGGGAATGCTTGGCGTTACATGTGATTTGTATTTTTGTATGTATGTATGTATGTTCGTGCGTAATAGATCCGCAAACAGGGTGCGATTGATAAATTGTCGTATGAATTACGCAAATTGAAAACAATCCTGATATCTCATTTTAGCAGATATATTTACCAAAATTACACAAAAATGTCTTGAAATAGTAAAGAGAGAATTTATTTAATAAAATCGCAATTTGGCTTCAACAACGGCCTGTAAACGACTTCGGAATCTCTTGCAAATCTTCCGGACGATGAATGCTGCAATTATCCTTGCCTTCAGTTCATCTTTGCTGCTCCAAGGAGTTTTTTTTGTCTCTCGTTGAACTGCGCCCCACACATAATAATTAAGGGGGTTGCAGTCTGGAGATTTAGGTGGCCAGATGTAAGAGGTGATCATGGGGCAGAGTATTTTTTCCAAACATAGGGTTTAACAGCAGCCATCCTCTTGACCCAGGGCAGAACCATCTCCTCAAATCACTTGATGTAGACCTCCGTGTTGAGTCTGAGGCCCTGCGGAAAGATGACTGGAGGCACTCCAAACATATTCGTAATCATCATTAGACTCATCCAACTCTTTTCGAATCCTCTGCACTATCCCCAGATTGACACCCAAGCTCTCTGAAATGTTTTTATCTGAGCTCCTGGCGCGAATGCCAAGCAGTTTCCAAATTTCTGGCGGAATGAATTGCGTCATGGTGCTCCTTTTCGCACAAACGGTGTCCAACTGACCCCAATATACTGCAGTCGACAAAAGGAAAAACAAACTACGCACATGCGCGAAATTAAAATATAAATTGGCTACTATTTATTCATTAGACACTGTATTTGGAAAATAATATTGTGTGTCTTTAATTCAATTATGTCCCATACGTGATACACGCTTAGTCGATCATGTATCTTTTAAATTGATATGTAAATCTTTATATTTCAAGAAAGATTTTGGAGGAAAGATGTATGAAAAAGTGGAAAAAAGTTTTCTTGCGACGCGTTTCGTTCTTTAGGACTTCATCAGACTAGGTTTGTTTATGTTGATGCGACTTTCACATGCGCACAAACGAGAGACGCTGGGAATTTCAAATTTAGAAAAAGCCAAAATTTTGGTAATTTTTCTGAATTTAGTAAAATAAAAATAAATATCTATTATCACAGATTATACCAACCGGATAACACCTGCAATATAACTGAACACAACAATAAATGAAACTTTTAAAATAAAATGCCACCCACACTACTACCACACCCACTAACGCAACCACCACCATAACAATCGACAAAGACCGATAAAACTATCAATACCGTTACCTACACTACCATCACTCCTACTTTTCTCTTCATGACCATCGCCTCTCCCGTTAGTACTGCTTTTTAACACCGCCATTGTTTTTATTATCGTCATTATTGTTATATTATCTGTATTATTATCATCAACATTATCATGGTTAACACAATTATTATCATAGCTACGATTGTCATTTTTGCACCCACCTTTTTAATTCCGTCATTAAGGCTAAATTTATCGTCAACACATCAATACCTATTATTAACATTATCAATAATAATTAATATCACAGCTATTATCACTACCAGCATCATCACAACCGTCAACAACAGTTAGCGTTTAAAATACAAACATCATCATCACCATGACCACAAATAGAACCCAGCTTAACCAAAGTGGTGGTGAAAAAGCCCAGACCAATAATAGTGTATGTGCGCGTCAACACATGTGTGTATGTGTGTGTGTGAGGTAGTGTAAGTTTCTCTGGCGGCCCAAAAGGTAGATCTGAAAATAGTCAAGAAAACCTCTACCTGCTCCTTGTTGAGATGAACATCGCTACATATAAAAAGCTAAGGTCCTGACACCGAAATAGAATTACAACTGCGTATATATGTATGCCCGAAAGCACGGATATGTATCTGCGCGTAGCCTCGAATTGCTTATATGGACATATTGGTGTGAACACCTGTATGGGTGTGTCAATGCGTATGATAGTACCACCCAACAAACACAGAAGTAGATTCCCCCTCTCACCAGCAAACATAGTGAAACAAGCATAAATAGATCCATTTTTAAAAAAATAAACCATTTTGTCTGATGATGGCAAAATCGTGAAACCCAGGGTCATAAACTCATATCCATACAACTTATTGTGTTAGATTTATCACTTATATTGAGCGCTTTTTTTCTGCTTATAATACACACACACACACACACACACACACACACACACACACACACACACACACACACACACACACACACACACATATATATATATATATATATATATATATATATATATATAAAAATAAAAAGAAAGAACAGTAAGATATAAAATCCGGTGTTCTTATAGATATTTTTATTTTTACACAATAGTGCTCGATGTAAATTTACAGAGCATTAATTTTATAAATTAATTGATTTAAAATATGTTTTTTTTCGCCACAGTGATAACCATGTTTCAAAAATGGAAGCTAAAGCCTTCGAATTTAATTTTGTTATTAAATTAAAGACATTAGTTCCATTTCCTCGTCAAGCGAATTTTGGAGTAACTTATTTTTTTAAATTTACGGTTTTAAAGGCACGGCAAAGATTCATAATTGATATATATATATAAGCTAGTATTTTAGCTAACAAATTTTACTTAGGTAATCTTGTCGAGAAAATGAGCTTAAAAAATTGCTTTATTACTGTAAAGGATCATAAGAGTAATTTCTTTAGCAACCCTGAATGTCGGCTAATAAACCCCACCAAAACAGAATTAGGTAAAATAAATAAGGTCATTTTACAGGAAATATGTGAGTCTTTAAGGACTTTTCTTAATATAAACCAATGACAGTCGTCTAATGATTGTATTAGGTGGTTTAAGAATTATAATAAAGATGTTAGGTGTTCATTCATTAGGTACGATATTAAAGAATACTACCCGTCAATCACAGAAAAAACTCTCAACGACTCCCTCCGATTAGCCAAAGAGTATATTCAGATTTCTGATGACAAGATAGACCTGAACAGACACTGCCGGAAAACATTATTATTCCATAATAATGAAATATGGATAAAAAAAGACGACGTAACTAGTTTTGACAGTCCCATGGGAGCATATGATGCAGCAGTGGTGTCCGAGTTAGTAGGATTCCTGCTGCTTAATAATCTTAATGATCATATACATTTTAGCAACCATGGGTTATACCGTGACGACGGATTAATCATAGTGGATAAAAGTAATCCCAGAAAATTTGACACAATCCGGAAAAAGCTGCACTGGCTCTTAAAAAAATTCGGATTCAATCTTGAAATTGAAACCAACCTTAAAGTCACCAATTACCTAGACATCACTTTAGATTTAAGAAATGGTACTGTATCCCCGTATAAGAAAGATAACCAGGACCCCCAATATTTAAATGTAAAATCTAACCACCCAGTGCATATCATAAGACATATTTCAAAAAAGACTTTCTACCAACTCTTCGATGCTAATAAATTAATTTAGGAGCAAGCTCTAGTTAAAAGTGGCCACAAAAATAAGTTAGAATACATTGACATAAATAATAGCACTGAAACCCAGAATAAACATAGAAATATTTTGTGGTTTAACACTCCGTTTAACTTATCTGTAAGAACTAAAATTGGTAAAATATTTTTCAACCTATTGGAACAAAATTTCCCCAAGAAAACTAAGTTACACAAAATATTTAATAAAAACAGCGTCAAACATAGTTACTGCTGTATGCCAAACGTAGCGACTTTAATTAGTGGTTTTAATAATAAAAAAAAACTAGGGACAATCCACGCACTACTACTTCTAGTTGTAATTGTAGGAACAAAAAATCTGCCCCCTTACAGGGAAATGTAAACTTGAGTGCGTGGTTTACCAAGCTAAAATTTACAAGGACATAGATGACTGCAATAACGATATAAACCCTAAAGTGTATATAGGAGCTACTGAGGACGTATTTAAAAAAAAATATTATAATCATACGAGTAGTTTCAACAATGAAAAATCAAACATAGTACTACACTATCTAGCTATGTATGGAAAATTAGACAGGAAAATAACAAAGACCCAATCCTGAAATGGGAAATATTAAAAAGATATTCTAAATATAAAGCAGGTCAAAAATTCTGTAAACTATGTATAGAGGAAAAATTAGCCATAGCTTTATATAAGGAAACCCAAAGATTTATTAAATTCTAAAATGGAAATTCTAAACAAATGCAGACATAGAAAATCTTGGTTATTGGATTAGGCCTCGTCTCCTCTGACTGAATAGTTGTTTAACCGTTTTTTGCCCGTGTTTGTCTCTAAATCAGCCCCTCCCTTTTAAGCGGTTTCGAATAAATTTCTTCTCCACCCTCCCCATTGTTGTTGTTTTTTTTATTGTCTTTGGTCACGTGGTATTGGTCTTTTATTTATCGCCTATAAGTATACCGTTTTCTTTACCTCTTTAGCCAGCTTTTCCTGACGATCCGCTCAGGTGAAACCTTGGTAGGTTTGTCTGGCTCTCTAGGTTTGACTAAGCCTGCTCTACTTTTGTATTGAGCACTTTTTTAGTTAGTTGATTACTCGTATCGGTTTTTTTTCTTTGGGCTTTTGACCTGTATGTTGTACGATTGTTTTCGACAGACGTTCATGTTCATAGTTCTTTCTTTTTTTAAAACCTTTTTTCCTTCGATATGGATTTGATCATTGGTAAATCAAGAAACCGAAGGTTTTCCGAGACGAGTGTAGTTACCTATATATATATATATATATATATATATATATATATATATATATATATATATATATATATATATATATATAAAAGAATGTATAAACATAAAAAAATGTCTTAAAATAATTGTCGGACTTTCTCCATTTCATAATGTGTGACGTCATTTGTTTACATTTGGACATGCATCGAGCAGCTATGAATGTACGTGAGAAAATGATGGAAAATTGTAGTTTAAAATCAGTAAAATCGACCTTGCTAACCGAACCCTCTGTGGCTCAATCGGTAAAGCTTGTCAGGCTATATAACGGTTCCGTATAGGATACAGGTTGGATTCCTGTCAGAGGACACATATTTTCTATGACAATTTATCGGATATTCAGGCCGGTAAATGTTGTTAATACTGTTTATTATAAACAGCACATTTACTTAAATATTTGTATCTATAAAAAAGAATGTATAAACATAAAAATGTCTAAATATATATATATATATATATATATATATATATATATATATATATATATATATATATATATATATATATATATATATATATATATATATACACAATAAGTTGTATGGATATGAGTTTATATCTGTTCCATACTTGAATGCAATTTTCAGGCCATCTTGTATTTAAGCATGAAACACAGACTGTCACCAATGAGTGTTGAAACCAATGTCCACTTTTATATTTACATACGCTCTATCCCTTATATTAATCACTTTAACCCTTATAAATATAGCATGACTTAAAATTATATTTTTATCATACACACACACACATATACGTGTTTGTGTATGTATGTATGTGTGTCTGTTTCCTTGATACAAAACGCGAGATGTAAAACCAAACAAGTACATATGTAGTAATTTATTAACTTTCATGTGCCAACAAGAGTGAACAAAGTGACTTTTTATTCGCCATTTCTCTCTCACGTCTGAGTCGGATCAAGCCTACCTTTTGCGAACTCCCTGTTAAAGTACAGGTGCAATTATATGTGGCGTTTATTGTCTGCAAATTTGCAAACGTCTCGAAATTCGAAGTAACGAACAGCAAATTTTATTTACGACGTTATTCCGTATCCAATGTTAACGAAAGGAGTTCGTTATCTTCGCCGAATAACCTGTTCTTATTTTGTTCACAGTCAATCATCAGAAACGGATTTTTTTTCTCTTCGCGTGCTAAAATCTTATTACAACGTGCAAATGTATTTGTGCACTGTTTTATGGCGGCAGCCATAATTTGTTCTGTCGTCACACGCGCACGCGATCTATATTAAGGCGGTTCTGGCTGTTTAAAAAATGTTCCTTAACAACTGAGGTGGTTCCGGCTGTTCCAAAACATGCTCCTTACCCCCTAGTTGCTTTTGTATTTACAGCTTTCATAGATTTTAAATATCGGTCGATTTATGCCAATCGGTACCTTGCAACATTTCTTTCTATTTCTGGGATGAGGAGTTATCATTATTTACACTATTTATATTTGGACTATTGTCTTCATCTTTGTTGTTGTTAGCACAACGTTTCGGCCGTTGTACCCACCAATCTTCCTCAGGTGTATATCGATCTGAACTGAACCCTGTATTTGATCTACGGTACAAAATAAAAATAAGGAGAAATGAACTGTGAAACGAGAACAGTCTACCCACATAGATTAAGTGGAGTCCTTTGTATATAAGGCTACCATAATTTCAATGAGATTATATTTATCACAATAAGAAAAATAAATTTATTGAAACCATATTTTACGTTTCACTTTTAATGAAGTTTCTTATGGCAAAATTTAAAAAATAGGAAAATATACGAGTTTTGGTAAGCGACTTATTTGTGTATAAAATTGTTTCTAGGCTTAGTTTTTGCAAGGCCTCATTTGGTATTCCAACAAAAATTCAGGAACGCAATGATTCACTGCAAAACCTACTCAAGTGCCGACTGCGGAAGCGATCATCGCCATCTTATGTGTAAACTTAGAGTTAAACTGCGAAAATTCAAGGAGCCTAATGCAGCACCCAAACTGCAATACAACAAACTCCTGAGCGACCATAACGCCAAAGAAAAATATTTGGGCAATGTGAAAAGAACATAAGACACAGACAATGGAAACTCAAAATGGGACGCACTAAGAGACGCTTTAGTGACATCAGCAAACGATATCATCCCAAAGGAAACAGGAAGAAGAAGGAAAAACGATTGGATGACTGATGAGATTCTCCACATGATGGAAAGGAGAGAGAAAACTCTGTAAAGATACTGGTCGGAGTACAGAAAAATTACACAATGAGATAAGGACCAAATGCAGGCAAGCTAAAGAGGAATGGCTAAACGAAAAATGTGCAGAAATAGAAAGATTGAGTACCGCCAACAAAAGAGACATGGACAAATAAGACAACTAAGAGGAGAGAAGACATGCTCGTCAAGAGGCTGTCTAAAATGAAAGGATGGCACACTCGTATTAGAGAAGGAAAAAATTCTTCACCGCTGAAGCGAGTATATTGGAGAACTCTTCAACGACGAAAGAGAACAACCAGCAATACACAGAACTACCGACCGACCTGGAATTCTGAAGTAAAAGCCGCACTGGACAAACTGAACAAAAACAAGGCAGCTGGGCCAGACGGAATTGTAACGGAAATGCTGGCAGCCTTAGATGACTTTGGCATAGACAAGATTACAGAAATAATAACAAAAAGAGCGATACAGATGCAGAAGGACGTGTACCTATGTTTCATAGACGATATCATCCCAAAGGAGACGGGCGAAGAAGGTTAAACAATTAGATGACTGATGAGATTCTCGACATGATGGAAAGGAGAGAGAAATCTCTGTCAAGATACGAAACGGAATACAGAAAATTACACAATGAAATAAGGACCAAATGCAGACAGGCTAAAGAAGAATGGTTAAACGAAAAATGTACAGAAATAGAAAGAAACAAAAGAGACATGAACAAACAAATAAAACAACGAACAGGACAAAAGGTATCTTTAAAAAAAGATATTAACAGCAATACATTTTTGAAAGAATATTACCAGTAATACATTTTTGAAAACATAGTACCAGCAATACATTTTTGGAAAAATATTACCAACAATATATTTTTGGAAGAAATATTATCAGCAATAAATTTTTTTCGGAATTAAATAACCCATTGAGGTTGGCATACCGTAAAACAAAACAAAACAAATTAACATCCAGACACTTATCCAAAAGAAATTTCAAATAAACAATCATAAAAACTTATACATATATATATATATATGAATACGCCATAAAAACATCATAATCATAGATTGCTTTGCTGTCAGAATCCACAAACATGTTTTAAAGATATAGTTCCTCACGGTGTGCATCATTATTGAGACACTCAGCGAGACAATGTGTAGCTGTGGAAAATATCTCCATTAGCTATCAATGTTGTCATTAACGACGAGAAGTTTCTTTATTTTGCTAAATTGAAGGAAGCCTTAAAATGTTGATAGCCATTTCTCCTGGCTCCAAACCACAAAAAAGAAATTTAATGAAATCAAAACTGCCAGTCACGTCAAGCAATCAAAAGTGTGTTTTTATTATTTTTATATTATTTTAGACTGAACGATGTCAAGTTTGTTTTCTTTTTGACTGTTTTCATTTTGGCATTTTTTCAGTCTGTTGAAGACAACAATCTAATGGTTGGCTTGAACAGTCATTGCAGACGAATTTATATTCACCATTTTCTTCTTCCTCGACAATCCTTCTTTGAATTGTAAATTATTTAAGAACCAACGCATATAGATAATGTTTTATCTTGTATTTCAGTTTTCAATCTCTCACTACATACACACATACAAACATACATACATACACACACACACATATATATATATATATATATATAAATATATATATATATATATATATATATATATATATATATATATATATATATATATATATATATATATATATATATATATATATGTGCATAACTTCTTTCAAGCATATTTGATTGAACAGTCTAGACATATTATGTCTATTGTTATTTTGGTGTTAAAATATCGGAATTGGAACTGTTTAAATTAAACACAATATTTTAAAAGACATGAACATTGAAGTCAAAACTCAGAGGCGACAGGCTGATTCATGCTGAACGCAACCGTCCGGCCGCCTGTCACCTCTGAGTGTTGACTTCAATGGTCAAATCTGATGAACTAGAAGTGCGGGTAGAAGCTATGAAAAAATATTTTGGCCATGAGGTAAGTAAATATTTATTCATATAAAACTGACTAAATTAGTTATGCCGATTTATGAAATCATTTTAAGGATTTTATCTAATTTCACCATAAATATTAAAGCAGTACAGAGTGCATTTTTTAAAAAATAATTCAAATCAATTTTTATATTCTTTCAGGAGTGGGGAGCCAGCCAAGTAAAGATTAAAAAGAATGATAACTATCGATTTTAAAGCTATGCACTGGACACAGTTAATAGTTCTGTCATTAAGTAGAGTTTGTAAACCACCACTCACAGAAGAATTTTCCGAAAATGAACTTCGGGAATCATTATTAAATGGTACGAAGCTTGACTTGCCAGATTTGCCCTCACATTCTCAAGGTGTGGAACGGGCAGTCAAGTTAACAACAGAAGATTCCCAGTCTGTGTATTGACGCAAGGCACCATCACATAATAGCAAAAGTTTTGTGTCAGAAATTGAGGCAATCATTTTCGTCTAAGGGCTCTTATATGGAGCTATTTGACTCTATATATTTAAACTAATAAACATAATAGAAAAAGCCAATTGTTTAATATATTCAACTATTACTGCTTAATTCATGACCTAAAAAAATAGCATCTCGAAGTCGTCACTGATAATGGAGGGGGGCAGATATTCAATTTGAAGTTTAGTTATAATTTCTTCATTTTATTTCATTTTGATAAAATAAAATAACGACATTCCCTGATTTCAATATTGAAATTGTTTGGTTTTCTCATTAATATTTAAGCCAAATCTTGCAAAATCGATTATTTTTCAGTGCATTTTTGTCGACGATATTTGATGCCAAATGCTCAAAAAACCGTTGAAGTGTCAGATCTAATTATTTGTATCAGTACTTAATAGGTCTATACACAAATTTCGGTATATTATTCTTTTTGATATTTTAAAAACAGTGAAAAATCAGCCTACCCTAATATATATATATATATATATATATATATATATATATATATATATATATATATATATATATATATATATATAGAGAGAGAGAGAGAGAGAGAGAGAAAGAGAAACAGAGAGAGAGAGAGAGAGAGAGAGAGAGACGAACTCTGATTAAAAATTCAAATACCTTAAAAGCTGAACTGATATTTGCTGTAGTTTTCTTTTTATAAAAAATCAGTTCGGCCTTTAAAATCTTCACCTTCTGTAGCCAGAGATTTAATCCATCATTGTTTCCATTGAGGGAATCATTCATTGATCTGCATTCTGGAGATACCAGGATGCTACATTCTCTTGAATTTCCTTGACGTTTTGAAATCTTGCTCATGTCAAGTGCGATCTGATATTTGAAGAGGAAAAACTCGTAAAGGGCGAGATCTAGGGTACATGCTGAGTGATGGCCCTGGGGAGTAACATCAACTACGAACATGGCCAAAATATGATGATCGTCTCTAATGAAACCTATATAAAAGAAGGATTGCTTTCCTAATGCACAATCTTTATATATATATATATATATATATATATATATATATATATATATATAATTTATTCTAATTATTTAATGCGAAAATTTGTTGATGTCGGCAAAAAACCGTTAACTCATGTCTATGGTTTAATAAATTTTCATTTTTTAGAAACTTAATAATGTGTAGTTTTTCATGTAGGCATAAAGGACATGGAATATCCCAGGCTTTACAAGTTCTTGTTCTATTTATTATTTTCCATTTTACTTTTGGTGTTTTATTCATTTCTTTTAAATGCCCAAAATATTTGGATAGGGATGTCTGATTTCTACTTCTAATATTATTAAAGGAGGTTTTGTGTTGTCTCCATCTAATTTTAAATTCATTTTTCGTGGAACTTATATATATCATTTCAGTGTTAGAACTCTCAATGGATGAGATAGTGCATTTAGACTCTACTCTATTGAGCACTGTTTAAAAAAACAAAACAAAAACTAAAACACTTCGGATTATTTACCTAACGTGTTCTTTCCTATATATATATATATATATATATATATATATATATATATATATATATATATATATGGTAGGATAAATAACAAGCAGGAAACAGATCTCTACCTAACATTTTTCACATGATTAAAGCTTGATCTCTGATTGAGATCTGTTTCCTACCTGTTCTTTATCTTATTATTTTGTCGGATTCCTATCCATACTTGATATATGTTTGATTTTCTATTCATATATATATATATATATATATATATATATATATATATATATATACACACACACACACACATATATATATGTATACCCACAGATACACACACATACACATATATATGTGTATACACACACACACATATGTATATATGTGTATACACACACACATATATATGTGTATATACACACACACACACATATATATGTGTGTGTATACACATACACACAGTTATATGTGTGTGTATACACATACACATATATATATGTGTGTGTATACACATACACATATACATATGTGTGTGTATACACAAACACATACACACACATATATGTATGTATACATACACACACATATATATGTGTACACACACAGACACACACACACACACACACACACACACATATATATATATATATATATATATATATATATATATATATATATATAAATTTATATATATATATACACAACAACAATTGGGAACAAATGAAGATCAAATATTGATCGGAATCCGATAAAGAAGTAATTGTAAACGCTTATATATCATTTTTATTAAAGTTTCATCAGAGAATCGATGCTGCAGAAAAATTAATCCTAGTAATTCTATTATTGTAGGTGTTATGAATAATCAATAATTGTCTCCTCTTGTTTTGTTAGTCTCTTCTTTGAGAGGACTATTTCTATTTACTGGGAGTATAAAAGGATACTATACGCTGACCTTGTATTCTCAGTTGAATAAAGCATTCTTAAAGCCTGCGCCTGCGTACTTTTGTCATTACGGTAGGTACCTCCAATAAATAAAAAGAAATGCGATACGTAATGTTTAAAATTAATTTTTTAAAATGAAAAATCTTCCTTCTAGCTTTTATTTTAGTTTTAATTTGAAGCTAATAGATTAAATTTAGTAAGTAAATTACTTTGCTGTACTTCAAAAATTAATCTAAAACCAATTTAAATTGAATGGGAGAATCTTTTTCGTTTCTCTTGCTAAAATAGCTGATTATCACCCTTTTATAGTCGTCTTTCATCGTAATGAGATTCTCTTGATTGAAAAATCTTTAACTAATAAAATATACTTTTCTGAAATTTTATCTGAGGAATACTGGCAGATTTAAAGTATAATCAATCTGATTTGAAATAACTATATAAAAAAATGACTATTTCATTCAGAAAGTAGCTGTTTATTTAAGGTGTTCTGGGTTTGATAGCTTGATGACTGATTAATATTTAGGCTTTTTTATAGGGACTTAAGGCATTAAAATAAATAAATGAATTAACGCGAGAGTCTTCTATATATAATTCTTAAGTACTTAGTAATCTTAAAAAATTAAAAAAATATTTCTAAAAAAAAATTCATTTTTAGAAATTTTCGATGTAAACAAAAACAGACTATCATTATTGTTTTTCCCGTATATTGTTTAATATATTGTAATGTAATTGTCATCTTTGATAATGGCTTATGTAAGCCGAAAGCTTAGATAGGATTAAAAAAATGTATCAATATGGTGATTTTCTTTCGTCTTTTAATGTTATTTTTAATGTTATTAGACGATATGAAAAGAATTTACATAAAGTAAATAAACAAAACTTGTCTATATTATTTAATGAAAAATGCATCAATATATATATATATATATATATATATATATATATATATATATAGGGAGATAAAGAGAGAGAAAGAGAGGGTGAGAGTGTGAGAGTGTCAGTGAGTGAGAGAGACAGATAGATAGACACATTCAATTGCTTGTTAGCTGTTTCTGTCGTACACGCCTCCATTAAATATTGTCATGCTAAAAATCAAATATTTCCCCTTCCACGCCGCCATCTTTTATATGCATTCATTCCCAGGCAGCAACTTCAATATCGCTTGCAGTATCACTACTTTCATCCCCGGTGATCTGTCGAGAGTAATTTTAAAAGTCGTTCAATGGCGTCACTCTTGACGACGTCTCTCTGGCAAATTTGGAACCGATTGAAGTTGCAATCGAATCCAGAAGCCAGAGATTTCAAACTGCAAGGTCGCAACGCCATATGCATAGATATGTTGATGTCTATAGAGTAACATTTAGAAATATTTTGTTGGGAATTTATACAGACGAATGAACCGATTGAAACAAAAGCAAAACAAACAAAAGAAAAAAAGAACTTTGGTCTGTTTATCCAGTATTCTGATTCATATTTAATCTTATTCTAAAATTGCAAAAATTCAATGAAATTTAAACAAATATTCAAAATTGAACTTAATAAAACTTGTTTTATTTGTTGTGCATTGGGTATATATTATATATATATACATAGATAAAAAGAAAGATAATATAATAATATACATCTCTATCTATAAAAGGCAGGATGTGTTTGTGTGTGTAACAAATGCACGGCCGCAACTTTTGACGGATTTGCACCAAAATTTACATGCACATGCTCCAAGTTAGCGGGAAGGCCAAAACTGACTTTGCATTTCCCAACTCACACCGATAGTGGCAATAATCGATTTTTTTCATGCTTCTACGACAGTTTTCATGGAGTTTGTGGCCATTTTCTACTGGCCAGAGTGAGAGCCTATAGCTGGCTTCACGAAAAGATTCTATTGGCCAGCGTGAGAGCCAACAGCTGACTGACACGAATGTCAACTAGCATGCTAGCAGGCAAAAAAATCGATAGTTACATTCGTCACAAGTGGGAAAAATTTAAATCTAAAATTCCCTATAGACCAGATAAAAACGGAGTCAATTTCCTGAGACGAGACTCTGCCCTTCAGCAGAGCCTCGTCTGGGGGATACCGTCTGACATATGCCAGGTAAGGAGATTTACTTGACCATCCACTGAGTCTGGTTGTGACAAAAGGTCAGTTTTTAACGTGGGGACACGTGTGTTTTCACTCGGGCCGCTGGTCTAAGCTGGTCTTAGCTGGTCATAGCTTGTCCAAGCTGGTCAGAGCCAGTCCAAGCACGACGTAGCCATGATACCACCAGCACACAGGGACGGAGCCGTGTGCCAAGTAAGTATACCGCCCCAGAGTAAATTTGCTACTAGCTTTAGGACGTACTTTATATAAATCCTCCCAGAAAACGGCAACTAATCAAGTCTACACTTGGGCTATTCGATGTTATAGATCGGGTATGCTTGGATGTATTGAAATTCCTACATGTGGCCAAGACATAGTGTTGATTTTAGGAAGAAGAAAAAACAAAACCAATGAATATATATACATTAATAAAATAAAAATAAATATCCTACATGGAAAGGTAGACAATCAGAGCTAAAAATATTCAAAATAGTATGACAGTTCGCGAAATTATAACTTTTTTTCATTCGCGCTCTCTCAATCGTCACTGTTTGACGCCTGTATGCTGAACGCGTTTCCGTGTATTCTCCCAGAAAAGTTCCAGCGGGTTCCGAGACCAGTTTGAATCGTCGGTACTGCCATTTTCTTCGGACAATCTTCATTGTATCGACAACGAGAGGCTTCTTTATAATCGGAATTATTTCTGCAGATGAACTTCAAAATGGCGGATAAATGACTTAGATAATATATAAACGTTGCGACTTCAACATTTCATAAAATACACAATTTCATTCAATGGCGACTGACAACGGTTTGAATAATTCAACTAGTGTGTGTTGATTAATATAATAAAAGTAATTTCCCCATTGTTTAAAGACCAAATACCAGGGTGTTCGGAACGAAATTACTTTATACCACAATGGCTATAAAAACAAATCTAAGACATATTTATTTAAATATTTTCAACGACTGCAACCTACCAGAAAGACAAATGTTTGATTCTACCTTTAAAGACTTCTAAACTTTTGGGCCAAAAATTGCTTGAAAGAATGTCTTCACTTTCTTCATTATTTCTGAATATGCTGCTAATTATGAAGACGTTTTTAACAATTAAAACAAATGAAAATGTATGGAAGATAAAGCTCGTGAATTGGAAGGATGAGGAAGAATTATTTTATTGTTTTCCCATCTTTCTTTTGTCTTTATGTCATGCTGGAAAGGAACACGTTTTCTGTTTGCCAAAGCAGTACACTCTGAACGCAAGACTTCGTTTTTCCCAATCCCGTTGCTAGTAATAAACATCTGCAATGAAGGTCGCTCAGTGCTATAGTAGTTCATAAAGGACGAAACATTTTATATTCCACTATGCAGATCGTTTCTGTAGATGGAATCTTGTTCTTTGTTGGCACTAGTTTCTCAATTAGTGATAAGTAATGTTTCTCTTTTTATGTTGAAGAACAATTTTTTTATCATCTGTAACAAAGAAAAAAAAAACAAAAAAAAAACGCTTGGTTTCCTAAACAAAGGTTACCTGCAGTTCGTCGAGGGGTTGTGCTTTATATTTGAGCAATAGATCATGAGGAACACAAATTCTCTCTTTGTAAACATTTACAATTCCATTATTTACATTATTCGGACTATTGTCCTTATCTTTGTCGCCATATTTATTACAACGTTTCGGCCGCTGTACGCTCTTCAGGTGATTGGAATATTCGAAGTGAACACTTCATTTCGCTCACTGGGGTAGACTGTTCTAGTTCCACGTGCCATTTTTTAATGGATGTCAGTTATCAGTTATCTGTTAATTTCCCTCTGACAGTTCTCCATTGCCATAACCGGATATTGAACCCACACTTTTTGGGTTCTGTCACTGGATCTAACTAACGCTTTTATCAATTGTGCCATGTGTCCTTGAGGACATCTATGTATGAATTTCTGGGTATTATAAACCTAATGTCTTCAGAGTCTGTTTTTTTTACCAGTGCTCATATTGCAATTTTTGCTGTTATCATTTCATGTTTTTACCAGTGCTTATATTGCAATTTTTGTAGTTATTATCGCTTTTCTCTGTCACTCCTTATTACTGGTTCCCATATTGTATTCATTTCTATGCTTGGTCGGCTCAGGAGATTTTTGTGGCCTAGCATATGTGCTGATTCCTTTACAAATTTTCCAATGGTGTTCTTTGTCTATGATCTCAAACTGATCCCACAGAGGGCTGGGATCTCCCTTCTCTCTCCATATGTTATCAGCCACGCCTGATTTTTCCACTTCCCCTCGTGTTACAGGTTTCTGGTATTCTTACCTTATGGGGGCGGCCTGTCTCCCCTTTATATTTCTTTCCGCAGCTGCAAGGGAAAGCGTACACACAGCGTTGTAATAAATATGGCGACAAAGATGAGGACAATAGTCCGAATAATGTAAATAATGGACATAATACCTCATCTCAGAAATATAGATACACATTTCCAATTCCTTTAAGATGTTCGTGGACACTTGAAGAAGGCACATTAAGTCTCTGCTCCAAATCCTCATTGCTTTGACGTAGATTACAATTCAAGAGTCTCTTTTAAATGTTTCTCATTCAGATTTGGGCGTTTTAGATTTGTCACAGTCACAATATCTAAAGCCTTCTATAATACAACTGACAGATGCAACATATCACAGCATCGGTATACACTGCACAGATGTACCTCTGTAGCAGTATTACTCTTTCGGGATTTATACATGCAAGGTTAAGTATGTTGCGTTTTAAACATATACTGTCAGATGGGAAATGATAAATTCTAGACTCGGTTGCTTCCTGCTCAGGTTTGGTTCCGCCTTGGCTGCTTGACTTAATACATAGCATAAAATAATATTCTTCTTTTCGAAAACCGGTATAAACGCAAGGCTTCCCGATGAAATATTCAAAATTTCTAAATACGTTTAAAGAAAAAAAAACCGTGGTTCTACAGAAAGATGCTGAAGATACTTTGGTCCGAAAATGTGAGCAAAGAAAATCACTTGTACGAAGGCAAGAAAAATATAGCTAAAAGCTGAATCGCATTACTTCTTCAATAAAAAGCAGGATTTTTCCGAAATAGAAAATTGTAAACACACACACACACACACACACACACACATATATATATATATTAAATGGTACAATATAAATAATATTATAAAGAAGTAATCATACAAAGAATTAATCAGTAAAGTTAATGAAATTAATGGCGAAATCACTTCGTTAACAAATTTAATAAAACATTAACTTACTAACCACTCGTTGAATGACACGATCCTTATGTTTAAAATTTTAAGATAGATCAGATTTCCATCGATGCTAGTACTTTCGAGAATCAACATACTTTCATCATCAGACATTAGTATTTTTTCCTTTCATGTAACTTCCAAGACAAAAATAAATGTATTGCAGGCTGAAAGAATTTTTTTTAAGTGTGTCTTATTTATTAACGGTAACATAATTTCGGCCTGCAATACATTTATATTATATACATAATTAAATTTGCTTCCAAAATATTTTGATATGCTGCGGCATTCCTTATACCATCTATTTCTGATATGTTGCCAGTACCATTTGCAGAAAAAACATCCTCAAACCATGATGCTGCCTTCACGAAATTTCACTGTTGGAACTGTGTTCTTTTGTTTGAAGGCATCGTCATCCTATATATATGCTGTGTGTCCCTTATTCCGTGTCTCCCTCCTTCATATATATATATATATATATATATATATATATATATATATATATATATATATATATATATATATATATATATATATAATAATTATTATTTTATTAGCCGTACGCCTGTAATTAAATGAACTATTGCACTATCATTACTCTCCCGTATAAATATCACTATATAAATTATGCAACGTTTAGTTTTCAATAGACACTAGATGATTGCATTGTAGTTGTGCTATATATATATATATATATATATATATATATATATATATATATATATATATGTCATTCATTTCTGTAGTTCGCTGCTACTTACGAGCAGAATTTTTTCACCTGATGATGGCCATGCTGGTCGAAACTAGTCGAGGAAGCTAATTGAAATAATAAAAACGAAAGAATATTAATATAAAACCCAGTGTGTCTGAAAATTTTAATTTTTTATTGAGGGGTTTCCCCTTTTTACACAAATGGACTCACCCGAGGTATACATATATTACTACCAGTAAATACCCGGACAGTCTGTAATCGAAGAGACGGCGACGTCTTCTCGGTTAGACGGTCGAACTCTCTGCCTCTGAGCAGAGAGGAACCCGAACGAGGCTCGGCCGAAGGGCAGAGTCTCGTTCGGGGAGTTTGACCAACCCGATCCCGTTTATACGGGATCTACGGGTATTTTTTTTACAGTTTCTACGGGCATTTTTTTGCCGAGCCTACGGGCTCGGGAATACTCACGTTAAACTCGGCCTTGTGCCACATCTATCTCTTATGGTGGGGGGACAGTAAATACTGTCTGTAATAGAGGAGGGTAGCACAAGAGTCACAGTTAGCGAGCACGTAGACTCAATAAGGAGTCATACCGCGATACTTCAATAGCAAGACTGTATATATATTATTGCTACTAACCCGCTTTCCTGGATCTACTAACCCGTATTACCAGTTTGTATTATTAGTTAATAGATTTATTTTCCTTATCCATTCCTGGCGTTTGTTATTCATTGATATCGGATTCATCCTGGAATCCACAACATTTTTTAATATTTTTTTTGTTCAAAACATATATGTATGTATATATACATATATTGATGCATGTTTCATTAAATAATACAGACAAGTTTTGACTATTTATTTTAAGTAAAATCATTTCACATTGTTTGATAAGCTTAATAACATTATCATTGAAAGACGAAAGGAAATCACCATATTGATACATGTTTTAATCCTATCTAAGCTTTCGGCTTACATAATATGAAAGTTTGTAATTTATAATAATGTTTGTAATTTATTCAATCAGACATATCTAAAAGAGAATTTGCTACCTAAACCCACAACTATATATATATATATATATATATATATATATATATAGTCATTCATAGACAGACTGTTTCGCTGTATGATAGCTCATCAGTGTGGGTAGACATGCGATTACTTCAAACCAGGATCGAAACTCACACGCCAACTATCAGCTCACGCAGTGGAGAAAGGGTATTTTTAATACCTTATATATGAGATATAATCATTACCAGCTAGCAGAGTGCTCAATCCATAGCGAAGAGCTTTCTAGCGTTAATACCAGCAACAGAGAAATTACCTTTCTTCCAAAGTGCTCAAGCTACGAGAGGAAGTATGTATGTATATATATATATATATATATATATGTGTGTGTGTGTGTGTGTGTGTGTGTGTGTGTGTGTGTGTGTGTGTGTGCTGGTTCCATGTAACTTGGGAAAATGTTTGTGTTTGTGTGTGAGTGTGTGTGCGTGTGAACGGATTCCTTGTGGTGGTACAATGTGCGTGTGTGTGTGTGTATGTTTGTGTGTGTGTGTGTGTGTGTGTATGTGTACAAATGTGTTTACTAATTCTGCGTAGTGAGACAGTCTATGTATTCAGGGGGAATGTACGCACACCTATATACACGCATGTTGACAGAAACATACGAAAATGGAAATAGATCTAAGAGATCTAAGAACACACAGGGGTTATTAAAACATTAAAAGATAAGACAACCGATTCATCACTTCTCAAACCAACCTTAATTGTTTTATGACCCTTCGCTCAGAACTCTTCACTACCATTTAAAGAAAGACATTGGAATGACCAACACAAAAACAGAGAATGTCTCATATGGAGAATATTTAACATTGAAAAGCGTAAAGGAAAAAAATGACTTATTTTTAATAATTATTTTTAATAATATGTGGAAATCTCCACCCTTTACCTGAAGACGGTCGTGAGACCAGAAACACGTGTTGTAAAACTATGAAAAATAAAGAATAATATATTTTTTTAAAAACCCACATTACAACCAAAAAAGTTTGCGGTACCTCTCTTCTTTTTAATATACACACTTTTCTCTCGTTGGAACCATTATAACCTCTTCATTTTATATATATATATATATATATATATATATATATATATATATATATATATATATATATAAACCTAAAGAACCAGGTAAACCTACCTAGGTTTCTCCTAAACGGATCTACAGGGTAAACTGGCCAAAGAGGTAAAAAAGGAACAGAATATATCGCTTAAACCAAAAACAACCATGACCACGCGAGAAAAAAAAAATAAAAACAAAAAAAAAACAAAACAAAAAAAACAAACAAACCAAGTAAAACCAGTAAACACTCAACAACGGGGGGTTAGGGGTTACGTTCTTAATTCAACAACGAAAAAAAATCCGTTTAGGTGAAACCTAAGTAGGTCTACCTGGCTCTTTAGGTTTATATTAGGTTACTTTACTTCGTGTATTGGGCACTTTACGTAGTTACTTTTACTCGTTTTGGAGGTTTTTCTCATTTGGACTCTGAGCTTGAACTCTGGACAATTGTTTTCGCCTCAATTTCATGTTATTAGTTCTTTCTTTTTTTTATTCCTCATTTTTCCTTGGGTATTGGTTTGTTCAACTACAAGCCGAAATACCTAAGATTTTTCCAACCGAGTACTACTATATATATATATATATATATATATATATATATATATATATATATATATATATATATATATATATATATATACACCGTGCGTTCCTTCAGATATAGATGTTGTGTGTCCCTTCAGTATGTGGAGAATCCTACCTTTCGACAATTTCCTAAATCTGTCTTGCTGAAGTTACCTGTTCGATATGAGTTCTTGGCCAGAACTGTTTCTGACTAAATTACCAAATTGAAAATATAGGGGTGGTGGGTAATTCCATCTTTGGAGCCCAAAGTATATTTCAGCTGCCTTTCATATTCGTTTTACTGATAAAATCCGTAATGGTATTAAGTATTTAATAAATTCTATTCTCTGCCTAATATAAGTATTATATAAATATCCGAGAAAATGGAAATGAAAGTAAATTTATTCAAGTCTGAGATGAATTATTAATGACTTATTTTTCTTACGGATTTTTTATTCACTCGAAATGAAAAGATGTCATTAAAACGTAGACAAAAGAAAGATTTCACAGACACGCTCTATCCGCAACAACAACAGCAAAAACAACAACAGCAAAAACAACAACAACGATAATAATAATAATAATAATAATAATAATAATAATAATAATAATAATAATAACGATACTAATATAATAGTAATATGATTTATGTAAATAACATTTTTAGAGGACTGAAAAGAATTCGATCTGACCCACTTACTATAATATGACAGAATAAAAATTTTTTCTTACACGAGATTTACCAACAATTCTTTCTCACTTCTTTTCCTCCTGTCTCTCTCTCTTTCTCTCTATTACCCCCTCTCTCTCTCTCTCTATATATATATATATGTGAGTATATATAATAAAAAAGGCTCAAACACTAATATTCCATGGTTATAATTTATTACATTGGAATGGTTACCATTTTACCGAAAATGGAACCATTTTCGACCCTCACCCGTAGATGTGCAGTTAAAATGCACTGAAACCAAGTTGCATCTTTGTAATGAGTAAAATGGTTTATATGATAAAATTATAATATATATATATATATATATATATATATATATATATATATATATATATATATATATATATATATACTGTTTATACGTTATGTTCATTGATACAACTTTTTTAGTAAATGCTCGGTTTAATTAAACATATTTTATAAATACTTTTATGAACATAGTTGTATCCATAAATATAATGTATAAACAGAAAATATATTAAAATGTTTGACGGATTTAATCCATTTCATCTAATATATATATATATATATATATATATATATATATATATATATATATATATATATATATATATATATATATATGCACCTGGTGTAATAGCAGAATTGTCCAAATCGTATAACAGTAAAACTTTCCAATTGTGAGATTAAGCTCTGAACTGTTGTATCTTAGAAATGATTAAAGATATCTTACTGGAACTCTCCGAGATTTTTATAAAACTATTGGACTCTACTTTGAACAATAAGAATACTTTTAGCTCTGAGTTGAAATGACGATCCCTCTTCCTGTTGTGATTTCCTTATCCAGTTTTCCTCTCTACTGTTCCCTCTTTTTAAAACTTATTCTTCGTCTTCTTGATGGTTCTTGAATGGACTTTGAAGATGGAAGTCAGAGTTTGAATGTTGGTACCATTACTGAAAACCTGGATGATTGTTTTCCTATCCCAATTGCTCAGTTGCGAAGACATAGTGGGGCTGACCCAAAAAAGATTTTAACTTTTTCTCTTTCTTGCTGAATAACTCAAAGGGTTTTTAGTAATTCTTACGACAAATGGTGTCAAGACGGCTAAACGTCTTATCTGAAAACCTGGAAAATTTAGTGCACAGTGATTGCTGTATAATAACAGAGTTAAAATTTATACTAATAAAACTTGTTAAGTTTAGTATATCTTTGAGATTCATGCATGAGGAACACTCTTACATATAACACAAGCGTTTTGTTAAACCGTGAGGAATAAAATATATGTAAATATATATACTTTATTTTTATAGATATAAATATTTAACTAAATGCTCGGTTTATCATTTACAATATTAACGACATTAATCGTACCTTTCGAATCTGTATCCTACACGAAACGTTTATATAGCCCGATGTGCAAAATCATTTAGCTACAGATGAAACATCTGGTTTGCGGGTAAATTCTGGCCGGTAAATGTTGTTAATACGGTTTATTATAAACGGAGTATTTACTTAAATATTTGTATCTATGAAAATAAGATATGAACAAAAATATATTAAAATAAATAACGGACTTAGTTCATTTCATAATATATATATATATACTACGAAACGGATTAAGTCCGACAATTATTTTAAAATATTTTATTGTTTTACGTTATTTATATGCACAAAATATTCAAGTAAATGTTTATAATAAACAGTATTAACAACCTTTACCGGTCTGAACGTCCGAGAAATTTCATGAAGAATATGCGTTTTTCGACATGAATCTAACTTGTATTCCACAGGGAACCATCATATAGCATGACGTGCTATACCAGTTTAGCTACGAAGGAGCGTCTCGTTAGCGAATTCGATTTTACTGCTTTTAAACTACAAATTTCCCATGATTTACCCCGAATGTTCATATCTGCTCGAAGCGTATGTCAAAGTAAGCAAATGACGTCATATATTATGAAATGAGCTATGTCCGACAATTATTTTAATATATTTTACAGCTATACGTTATTTATATATAAAAAGTATCTAAGAAAATGCTCTGTTTATAATAAATAGTAATAACAACATTTACCGGCGTGTGCGTGTATGTGTATATATATATATATATATATATATATATATATATATACGCACACAACTATGTTCCATTAAAAAGAATGGACAAGGTCTTTTTTTAGTTGTTATTTTTTTTTTAAATTCCAATCTTCGGATAATGTGTTGAGAATTGCGCTCGAACTTGTGGATAAACTGTCCGAAGTTCATATATTGTTATTGTTTTTTTTTGCATAGGACTTACGGCTACCTCTCACCATTTTAACTGTAAAAGGATGAGACCTTGCCGCCAATCTAGTACTACGCTTAAAATCATAAAATCTACATGGCATAGTGGATAGCTTATCAGAACAATTACTAAGAAAATATTCATAGATATAGGCACACTGTTGCTATGTTACAGCGGTGGGAAAATGATTGAAGACGGGATGTCGGGTGAGGACCAATAACAATAACTTACTTCCACATCTGACGATGACTAGTGTGAGTCGAAAATTGAACCCAATATGAATTCTGGCCACACACACACACACACACACACACACACACACACACACACACACACACACACACACACACACACACATATATATATATATATATATATATCCACTACTCTACATAGCGGCTCCGATTGAGGAATCGGAGAACAGGGTTCGAATTACAGTCGGATCCATTACAATCACTTACGTGCTAATGCCCTTTGGAAAAGTATGAATCCTCTTCTTCCCCACTCCCAAGAACAGGCTGGGTCGGTAGCGTTGTCTAGGGTCGAGGGGAAGGAAAAACTCTGAATTTAAAACCGGTCTGGAGAGGGCTGGGCTCCGTCAAACTATATTGCCCAAGAAAAACCAATTCTACTGTGGCTGCAGTACACATAGTGCCCCTACGACCCTACGGGTCACTGGATAAAAAAAAGACACTGCTAGCAGTTATACGTCACTATGTCAGTAGAAAATGAGAGAAATTAACTCTCACATGGTAAAATGAAAACAAGAGAAGCAGAAGAACTTAAAGGCATTTTGATAACAAAAGACGACAAGGAAAAAGAGTGAGAAAAAGCAACTAGAGAGAAGATGTTGTGGCGAGCCATGTTCGTCGCCATCCAGAAACCATGTGGCATTTAAAAGAAAGAAGAAAGTCTCACAGACTACATTTACAGAATGGTATCGATTTTCTATCTAAATAACTCTGAGTTGGTGCAGCACAATCTTTCTCATCTAAATACCAACTATATTCACTATAGTAAGATTTTGAAAGGGGATTATTCGTTCTGATGATTCTTTTCTTCTTCCCGTGTGCCTTTAGGACGTGGGCGATCATGGCCCGCTGTAACTTCCTGTCTCTTGTCGCCCTAAGCAAGATTTGTCTCTTTACAATGCCACTTTATCCCTGGTCTGCTAGCAATTCAAGCAAACCATTGAGGCATGTTACTGTATGTTTTTCACTCCCACTCTTTTTTTTTAAAAATATGCCCGTAAGTATTAAATTCTCCAAGCCTTATTTCCTCATATCGTGTCCTGGTATTTCAATTATCACTTTCTGATTTAAATGTTCACCTGCTTTCCATTTTAATCAAACCTTCCAATAAGGAGTGCCAGAGAAAAGCCATAATAGCAACAAAAATTGCAATATGAGCTCTGGTAAAAACATGGTAATGATAACAGCAAAAATTGCAATATGAGCACTGGTTGCTGAAATCATTACGTTTATAATACCCAGAAATTCATTATCAGATGTCTTCAAGGTCCCATGGCACAGTGGATAAAGGCGTTAGTTAGATCCGTTAACAGGGCCCAAACAGTGTGAATTCAATGCCTGGTTAAGGCGGTGGAGAACTTTCAGAGGGAAATTAACAGGAGATAACTGATATTTGACATGGCACGTGGAAATGTAGACAGATACAAAACTTCCTCGTTGGTCACTTTTTCAGTCTATAGTAGCAAGGAAAGTTTAGTAATTTAGACTACTGTAATGATTTGGAACCTCTTACCAATGCTATCTAATGTAACCTTGTGCCAGACTGAACAGTATTTACTGACTCCTTGGATTATCCTGTGCGCTATTTTCACTATTGTTATCAATCTTTTAATTCTTTTTTTATTTTTTGCATAACTCTAAAGAATTGGCTTCATTAGCTCAAGTGTCAACAGAGAACATGTCAACTCCCTTGTCGTTTGAGAGAAAAAAAATCAATACAAAAAAAAACAAAAAAAATCAATACAAAAAAAAACAAAAAAAATCAATACAAAAAAAACAAAAAAAAATAAAACGATTTCAAAACGATGTAAAACAAAAGCTGATGATTAAACAAAATATTTCAAATTAAAAATTAATTTAAAAGAATTTCAAATGCATTTTTTATTTTTATCAGCAGGATTTATGGATTTTGGAAAGAAGAAAGTTAAACCAAAGAAAAACGAAGGGAGGAGTGAAATAAAAATCTCATCGTTAGCATGTTACGCAGAATTTTAATAAGGTGGGATTTCTTCGTTGTTAGATGATGGCATGGACTGAAAAAACAACTCTTAAATATCTGGGAAGGTTCTATAGACTTGGATGGCAACTGGTCTACCGCAGAAAGAAATGGTAAACTACTGCGGGAAAAATCTGCCTCGTCAGTCACGTATCGAAAGATACATGATCGCCTAAGCGTGTATCACGTATGGCACATCACTGACTGATTAGTATAGAGAAATAGTATAGTAAATACTACTGAGATAGAGGATCGTGTAGAAAGGACGATCTGAAATAGTAATAGAGGATAGAATAGAAATGTTGATCAATTAGATGCCACGTTAATTCCCATATATATCAGGTCATCCCATAAGTTCTGTCCGAATTTTGAATAAAGAAAACAAGTGACCAAATGTTACTTTTGATTACAGATTCAATCAACAATGTATTTTCCCTGATTATCTATGATTCCTTCCGTCTATTAACAAGCTTACTAATTCCATTACTGTATTGGCTTTGATTCGAAGAACTCACAAATGTCAGTTTTAACCTCTTACTGTGTTACAAAAGCTGTTTCTTCCAAATGATTCTGTAAGATACGAAACAAATGGTAGTCTGAAGGAGCAAAGTCGGGAGAATAAGGTGGATGAGGAATTTTCTACCAACCAAGTTCTTCGATCTTTTGTGACGTGATTCTTGCTGTGTGTGGTCGCGCATTGTCCTGATGAAACATGACCCGTTTTCAATTCACTAGAGCAGGTCTTTTTTTCCTCAAAGCTTGGTTAAAACACTCTAATTGCCGACAGTATATTTGAGAATTATTTGTTGCATTAGATGGTAAGAATTCAAAGTGGGTTATTCCTTGGCAATCCCATCAGATTGAAAGAAGAACCTTTTGCCTATGAAGTTCCCTTCTTGGCTGTGGCTGGAGTCCTTCCCCTTTACCAAGCCACTGTCTACGACGTTTAACATTTCAATAAAAGATCCATTTTTCGTCGCTAGTTACAAGCCTATCCAAAAAAGGTGAAACAAGTTGGCGAGAATGGAGAGAAGTGCAGATGTCAATTCGGGATTTGAAGTTGTTTTCAGACAATTCATGAGGCACACATTTTCCAAGTTTAGGAACTTTTCCAAGTTGTTGAAGATGACGATGAACCGTTGTAGGTTTTGAACTGAGAACCACTGCCAATTCCTCAACTGATAAAGCAGGATTTTCCTCAAGGGCTGCTTCAAGAAGATTTTCATCAAACTCAACTGGACGTCCGGTTTGATCTTCATCTTCAAGGGTGAAATCTCCACCTTTGAATTTTGCAAAACATCTGCAAGTTCTTTCATTCACACATTCCTCTCCATAAACTTAGTGAATGTTTCTAGCCTCTTCGGCTGCTGAGTTTCCTTTTTTGAACTCATAAAGCATTATGTGCCTCAAATGATTCTTGGGTACTTCCATGTTAGCAGGGTTTTAATCAAACAAAATTTAATTTTATTGGTCTCTGAAATAAAATTTGATCAGTTTAAATGCATCTAAACATAAAAATAATGTTCAGCTTCATTAGACATTATAAAATACTCTTTAAATTTCGTTCATTTTAACAAAAAGTTAAAATTCGGACAGAACTTATGGGATAACCTAATACATTTCCTTTGCTATCACGTGATCTACTTATTCCAAATGGGACCGCTTTTGTTTGCTCTCTAGTGATCGGCAACGACACTTTATTCCTATAAGATAAAAAAATATGTAGCAAAATAAGTATAAAATTTCAAGTTATTAATATTCTCAAGATATTATATGAATAAAGGTTTACCTGGACTACGGACATGCGTCGGCCACCAGTGTCACTGTCTTCGCCTGAACAATTGAACTCATCTGGAGGTCATGGAGATTCCATAAGAACAAGGAGTCCCCACATATAGGAGTCTGCGTTGGAGTTGATGCAGCATGCATTTAGCATCTTACCAAGCCCTAGATAGAGAGATCTTTCTTTATATTAATGTTCACCTAATATAAGACGCAAGAGCCACTCAAGGTAGAGGATTACTGTGTGATGTTGTACGAAAAGGCAAGTTCAGTTCATGAGATTAAGCGGGAAAGATTATGGTTAAACCTAAACTTGAAGTAGTCAAGATTGTAGTGACCGGGGAAACATCGTACCACAAAGCAGCAGTTCTTAGGGAAAACTGTCCAAATAGAACTTACTCCTTATTAATGGAATATGAAGAGAACGAGGATGATTCATTCTTGTGTATGTAGCATGGCGGTTCCCAGTTGCAAAGGTCATGTCTGGTGGAACCAAGGAATGCAGATCGTCAGAATTATGGAGTTAGCGTTAGAGTAGCAAGAGCCTTGCGACGTTGCCTCTGCCGTAAACGGATTGCAGAGTAGGAAATAATCGCTCACAAGGCCGCGTAGTCGCTTTTGAATTCTATAAAGACAAGCAAACGAGGATTGAGCAGCTCTGGCCTAGATACGGCAGCAAAGAAGGCATGGCAAATCTGATACTCACAGGACAGATTAAAGGGAAAAAGAGACAGAGGGATAAAAAAAAACGCATAACATACTTAGGGAGCTTGAGTAAATGGATGGCGGAACAGGGTTTAGGAAAGATAACAAGAAGACAAATTTTAATAAGAGCTACAAGGAAGAGGAAATTTTGAACAGCCATATGCAACCACGTCCAGAGCGTGGGGTGCATAGCACATGTGAAATCTATCCTCAATAGTTGATTCATACTTATGGTCTTCGGCCACTTTGACATGATGTAATGGTTAGCAATGGGTGCCTCATAATTTCGACATTGTGCCACATCTAACGTACGTCTTGAAAATCACCATAAAAATGGCCATAAGCCAACGCAACACGCCAATTCAGAGAATTCTCCTTCATATGAACTTGTTGCCATCCAAGGTTACAGAGACCAGTCTATTACAGAGGCTAAAGTCCTCTGCAACATGACCAATTGCTTGTAGACAAAGAGGTGGATTCATGCCTTTTGTCAAACGCCTTTGTGAAAAAGTGAACGCAGCAAAGAAGACGAGAATTAGAACTCGGCTCGCCGATTCGTAGGATTCCTTCACCTAAAGTTAGAAAACCCAATCTACCTTACCTATTGCTCGAAGGAATAGAGGTTCATGCCTTTCTCTAGTGCGAAAAGTGAACGCAGCACACAAGACTGGAAGGGGGCACTTTGGCGTAGTGTATTTGTTAGCAAGCTTGTCCCGCTAGATCAATTACAATTGAATAGTGAGTTCGACCTTCTGACCCCTCTAAGCTATGCTTACACAAGACTGAAAGTCGATCTCTGCTCGACGATTCGGTGAATTCCGACACCTAGAATTGCTGCTCCGCCCTAGTCTATCAACTCCTGTTTACCATGGTATATAACCAATAGTTCGTGGATGAAGAGATAAATTTATGCTTTTTCCAGCGCATTAGAGAGAAAGTGAGCACAAGAAGCAAGACGGGAGCTTGAACTCGGCCCGATTAATTTAATTTCCTCGTCCGTAAGCATTACACTAGTAACATGCACATTTTAGTTTAGTGTTGGTTCGGTACAAGATTGGTGCATGCACGTGGTAGCTTAGTGCTGGTTTGGTACAAGATTGCAAGAGTGAGGTAACTAGTATTAGACTCACTATTGATTAGTAATTATTTTCGTCCCCTGCGTGCTACCTACGCTACGGTGCCTCCACCAAATGAATAATAAAAGGCCTTTATTTTTTATTGTATTTTTTGTTTTATTTATTGTTTGAAAATACATTATTTCCTTAAAAATACAGACTTCTCCCTGCTTTCAAGAAATAATGAAATTCTTGCTTTTTGTGGTCATGATGTATTTTATGACTATTGGAAATTGCCTTGAGAGGAAAAAATGAAAAGTGAAAAAAAAAAAACGAATAAGAAAAGTAAATAAAAAAAAGCCGTGAAAAATACAAAAAAAAATAAATACAAAAAACGAACGAATCTCAACCTTGTAAATATCGAGAATTCTCAGCCTCTTTTAATGTCTTTTCGGAGAATAGGAATCTTTCGTGTCTGTGTTTGTCTGGAAGAACTGCGAAATTCCAATTAGGGAACTTTAAGTACATTAGTGTAGCAAACCCGTGCTAGTCTCTGAGATACGTAAATGAAAAAAAAATGATGAATATTTTCGGTACTTCTAACTTGGAAACAATAAAAAACTTCTACCTACTACAACTCTCTCCCTTTTATTCTCTCTATCTTTCTCTCACTATATACAGGGTGCGGCTGGTATTTGAGGACGGATTTTATGGATTAGTAAAAAACTTGCTGAACAAATGCATACAATTATATTTGATTACAAACAAGTAAACATGAAATCTATTGTTTAATTTTATTCAATAAAACCACTACTAGCATCAATAACACTGTATACTACTACATTATTATATTATTATATATAAAATATATATTATAATATATAAAACATAAAAAATATAAAATACAGTATATTTAGACAAGATTAAAAAGTATTTATCGTACATTTATATCACATATCTAGTATAAAATGCAGTGGCAGGAAGCCCAATCTTAATTTTGTAAGTCGAAACGATTTTCTGCCAAATTTTTGTCTTGATTAGATACCCGAAAATTCGTAACTGCTTAGTTTCTTATCCGAAACATAAACAAAACAATTTCTAAAGGAATAATTCATTTTTATTTATTAATACGAGATATTTTTATGATGTGAAATGTTATTTTTAGTGGATAACCATATTTGAGTAGACGCTCCGTTTATATGCCGAATATAACAGCAAAATTATCCAAACAGTGTAATAACGTGGGATATTTATCCATCTTAGAAGATGTTTAATATCTAAAAAAACACTAAACTAAGTTTCTTTTTTCCAGGTTTTCAGATAAGACGTTTAGCCATCTTGCCGCCATCTGTCGTAAAAATTACTGTAAACCCCTTTAAGTTATTCAGCTAGAAAAAGAAAAAGTTAAAATCGTTTTGTGTCAGCCCCACTATGTCTTCTCAACTGAGCAATGGTGAGAGGAAAAAGATCATTCAGGACTTCAGTAATCGTACCAATATTCAAACTCTGGCTTCCATCTTCAAAGTACATTCAAGAACCATCAAGAAGACGAATAATAAGTTTTAAAAAGAGGGGACAGTTGAGAGGAAAACTGGATTAGGAGATCACAACAAGAAGAGGGATCATCATTTCAACTCAGAGCTAAATATATTCTTATTGTTCAAAATAGTGTCCAATAGTTTATAAAAACTTCGCCGTGTTCCAGTAAGATATCTTTAATCATTTCTAAGTTACAACAGTTCAGAGCCTAATCTAACAACTGGAAAGTTTTACCGTTACACGATTTGGACAATTATGCTGTTACACCCGGTATATATATATTTTTATATATATATATATATATATATATATATATATATATATATATATATATATATATATATATATATATATAGCATAATGAGAGGCCACGTATACTTTCTTGTATATAATATCTGGATAAAATAAATGAAACCAAATTGGGTGTTTTTTTATGAAAGTATTTATTTCTGTGTTTTTGTATATATTTATTTATTTAATATTTCAGACCACCTAGGTCTTTCCTCAGAAATCAAATGAGATACTGTGTTTGTGTGTTTGTTTACAGCGTTTGTTTACAGCGTTTGTCGTGAAGCGTGCATGTCACGTGATGTGCAATGCAACTTTGTTTTAATTTTTGGCGGAAGACTGATGATAGTGTCTTAAATGTTGTTTAAAAGGTTTTTTGACTAGGACGACATTTTTTAAATAATAACCAAAACACCAGATGTCTGTTAAAGAATCAAACACAATCGCGTTCCACACCACGTGTCGTCCGAGTCTAAAAACAAACACACAAACACAGTAATTTAAGTACAACACACATACGAAGAAGAAAAAAAGAAAAATACTGAATTCTAAATTAGACACATATAAACTAGGGGTAAACAAACACGTGGATATTTTAAATCTATATAAATATTTCAACAGTTAAAAATATTTTAAGAAATATTTCTTGAGTTATGGTCAAAAAACCTTTTAAACAACATTTAAGACACTATCAGTCTTCCGCCAAAAATTCAAACAAAGTTGCATTGCACATCACGTGACATGCACGCTTCACGACAAACGCTGTAAACAAACACACAAACACAGTATCTCATTTGATTTCTGAGGAAAGACCTAGGTGGTCTGAAATATTAAATAAATAAATATATACAAAAACACAGAAATAAATACTTTCATAAAAAAACACCCAATTTTGTTTCATTTATTTTATCCAGATATTATATATATATATATATATATATATGTATATATATATATATATATATATATATATATATATATATATATATATATATATATATATATATATATATATATATATATATATATATCAATATATATATATATATATTAAAATAAATGTATTAAATCCGTCAAATATTTTAATATATTTTCTGTTTATGCGTTATATTTATGGATACAAGTATGTTCATAAAAGTATTTAATAAAATATGTTTAATTAAACCGAGCATTTACTCAAAAAATGTGTATCAATAAACATACCGTATAAGTGGTATATATATATATATAATAATTATTTATTTGAATATTACAACATAAATATGTTATAAAATCACGACAAAAGTAGCCATTTTGTTTCAACACTTCTTGTGTCTTGTCAAGTGATGATATAGAATATAGAATTCTATATCATCATTTGACAAGACACAAGGAGTGTTGAAACAAAATGGCTACTTTTGTCGTGATTTTATAACATATTTATGTTGTAATATTCAAATAAATAATTATATCTGCTCTACCCTGTATTGAGCTCTCTTTAAAGAATATTAATTGTTGGTTATTGGATTTCACTCCGTATATACCAATCCTAAACTTGTATATATATATATATATATATATATATATATATATATATATATATATATATATATATATATATGTGTGTGTGTATGTGCGTGTGTATGTTGTGTGTGTGTGTGTTTGTGCGTATGTGAATGTGTGTATTTCGCTCCGCTAAGTCTACTACATAGGTTGTATGTATTATTGCACTTAGAATCTGTGAAGTATTCCCATAAAAAAATTAATTATACGAGCCTTTGATATTCCAAAGGTTTTGGGAACCTGTAAGATTTTTCGCACTAATCAGTTAAGTGCTTACTGTCATCTATGTCCATGGTATCTTTATTAATGGCCAGTTATTTTAAACCCATTTTTATTCCTCTTTTAATTTTAAATTAACCCCAAATTAATGTCATAATTTTGATATTCGGGTTTAATTTTATAAAACTTCTTCCCTTTAAGACAAATACCTTCCACTCTCCCTTGACTCCTGACTCGTGCCTTCGTCATTTCAACTAAGAGCTAAATATATTCTTATTGTTCATAGTAGAGTGCAATAGTTTTATAAAAACCTCGGAGAGTTCCAGTAAGATATCTTTAATCATTTCTAAGATACAACAGTTCAGAGCTTAATCTCACAATTGGAAAGTTTTACTGTTACACAATATCAACGCCTTCTTCTTATGGAGTGTTCATTCAGGACATGGGCAATCTTACGGCTGTATCACAATGAAAAACCGGTTCCCGTCCGATCGCCGAATTAAAGCTATGTTGAGCTTGATCAGTACGTAAACGAGTGATCGCTAAGAAATAGCAGGTGCTGTAAGCTTCAATGTGTGAGTGGTGTGATAGCTAACGGTTTGGAATGAGGAACCGGAGAGTCGAGTTCAAATTCTAGTTAAGTTTGTCATGTTCACTTTCATGAAATACCGTTGGGATAGGTTGGGAAAGCCATATATTATCCCCCCATTTATGGGTTAAACAAAAGAACAGACTAGCTCCTATAGTCATGGTTAGCAACCATTTTACCCCAGAAAGTCGTGATACGGCGGAAATTCTTCTGTCAAGTCAAGCATGAATTGAAAAGAAACAGGATCTTCCAAGCGTGTATCACGTATAGCACGTAAGGAAGGATAGATATATCAAGGTATATATCCAGTTTTGATACATCCTGTACATAGGCGAGTTTATTACGATAAGAATCGATTTTCTTCGGGTTTCGATCTAATGCTGATGAGTTTGTCAAAAAGATGTAAGCTATTATTATTTTTTTTCTTATTGATGGAATTGTTATCAAAAAGTAATTCACTTTGCTAAACACTTCCCCCACCCGACTTTTTCTAACGCGAAAACCAACACCACACTCCCCAACGCATTTTCCAATCCTCGGTTCCATTTTAACTTGAGGAAGAAATATATTTCGGGATCGATTTTCTTAAAACCCATTACCTTATGAAAATCCAATCCACTGAAATGTGCGTGTGGGTTTGTGAGCATGGTTTTGTTTCATTTACATTTTATTATTGTTATTTTTTTTCTTCCTTTTCAACTTTACATTTCGTCATAAAAGGAAATTTTGACGGCTGGTCACCAAGAGCGTCCTATTGATCTGACAATGTCCATTAAAATAGAAGAACTACTATAACTTGTCTCTTTTTCGCCAAATCACTGATAGGAAGACAGAATGGCGAACTGAAACCATTAGCTTCGGGTTGGTTTCCGAATTTCTTCCACGTTCCCCAGCAGGTCATCGAGGCTCCCTTCTCTCATCTGCTTTCATATTTCGACTGCTTTACGAAGAGCAAAGAAGTTTAATATCAATAGACATATTCCTGATGTTCCATTGATGATATTCGGTACGATGCAGGCTTTCAAAGAATGAATGCCTAATTTTATAAAAAAAAACATAACAAAAAAACCCCCCAAAACGACAGAAATAAAATTTAAAATACAAGGTAACCAAAAAAAAGTTCTGTCCGTTTTTTGATTAGTCATTGAATGAAGTTGAAATATATACGAAATGCGTGTAGCAATTGTTTTCAAATTCGGACAGCCGGGAGTAGGAACATCAGACGTTATAAAAAAACGCGCACGGTTCCCGGCCGTCAGTTATAAGCCGGACACCAGTGAGAAGGATGGAAGTGTCTAGAGATCTCGTTCGGGGTTGTTTGCTTTACGGTTTCAAGTTGGGCTTATCAGCAGCTACATCAAGTCGCTGCATATGTCAAGCGTTTGGGGATAGTGCTGTGGATGAACGTACTGCAAGGCGTTAGTTTCGAAAATTCAAGTCGGGAGATTTGTCTCTCCATGATGAGCCTCGCAGTGCACGACAACAAGTCTTGAATGACGGAATCCTGAAGGCGGCCATTGAAGAGGACAGTAGTCTAACGTGTGGTGAACTTGCAAGACAGTTCAATGTTTCCGATGAAACAGTTAGACTTCACCTGCACCGCCTAGGTAAGACGTACAAACTGATCAAGTGGGTTCCGCAAACGCTGTTGGAGGTCCACAAGGGACAACGAGTGGCAGCCTGCGTATCGCTGCTTTCTAGCCACCGTATCGCATCCTTATTTAATCGAGTGCTTACCAGTGATGAAAAGTGGGTTCTGTACGAAACTCCCAAGCGTTCCAGACATTGGTTGTCTCCTCAGGATGCTATCCCTCACACCGCAAGACCGCCTATGCACCCACGCAAGATTATGGAGACCTATACTCGCAGCAATTGAAACGTGTGCAACAAGCATTGCACCAGGAGCCAGCACTGGTGAATCGCAAAGGTGTGCTTTTCCTCCATGACAACGCCAGGCCGCATGTCGCGCGAGTGGTCAGGGATACCATACAGCAACTTGGGTGGGAGATTTTGTGCGATCCACCTTATTCACCTGACCTTGAGCCATCCAATTACCACCACTTCCACTCCCTGGATAATCATCTTCGTGGGAAATCCTTCACCAATGAAGCAGACTTGCGCAAAGCCCTCACGGACTTCTTTGCGTCAAATCCCCCTAGTTCTACCGCAAGGGCATTGAACAGCTGGAGACACGTTGGCAGAAGGTGCTGGATGCCGATCGCGAATATTTCGAAGACTAAATATAAGTTACACATATTGTGAAGCGTTTTCTTTCTTTCCTTTAAAAACAGACAGAACTTTTTGGTTACCTTGTATTATAACCGGGATGACATAAATAACTTTACACCTCCAAATATGCATCGCTTTTAATCAAGAATTGAGATAGCTAATTAAATAATACTTATATGTCCTATTTTTTTAATTACAAACCAAAAAAATCCCAATTACTATAACTATCGCTAGAATTTATCCCTCCTACCTCTTCCATCGTATTACTATCTCCTATTCCCACGTTTCCTCCCCCACCTGTCACTCTTAGGACGCTTGTGGGATGCTGTGCCTAAACTTTTGACCGTCGTTTATTGGCAAGGAATCTTCCCAGACTAGCCAGCATTCAACACCCCACCCATCCTTTACCAAACTGCTATCAACAAGCACCATTGTTTCACTCCGTCACATTTTTGCTTCATGTATATTATTTCTCAAACAAATGGAAAAAAGGAAGTGACGTTTCGCATACGGCTTGTCTACAAGCAGAATTGTTCATAACCATTTTGGGTTCTCACCAGCCGAGGTCCAACTGAAATGC
>OZ038504.1:55210838-55270838 GCA_964036315.1 Acanthosepion esculentum
AGTTGTTTTCTCTCTCTCTCTCTCTCTCTCTCTCTCTATATATATATATATATATATATATATATATATATATATATATATTTTGTGTGTATTTATGCGTGCTTATATGCACGTGTTTGTCGTTGCTTGGAAATCTTCCATGTAAACAGAAACAGACTATCATCATTGTCTTGTCCGTGTATTGCTTAATATATTGTACTGTAATTGTCATTTTTGATAATGGCTTATGTAAACCGAAAGCTTAGACAGCATTAAAATATGTATCAATATTGTGATTTTCTTTCGTCGTTTAATGATAATATTATTAAGTTTATCACACGATATGAAAAGAATTTACATAAAATAAATGGACAACACTTGTCTATATTATTTAATGAAACATGCATCAATATATATATATATATATATATATATATATATATATATATATATATATATATATATATATATATATATATATATATATATATATATATATATATATATATATATATATATATATATATATAGGTAATAATCCGTTGGTATATAATCCAAGTGAATCCTAATAATACAATATAAAATATTAAATGTTAAATATTAAAACTCATTCAAACATAAAGCTCAATGTTTTAATTAAAGAGAGCAACGTATTTTATACAATAGGCATTAAGATTACATTGGGTTGGTTAATGATCATTTTTACTTTGCAAATTGAAATAAAATTTACAAGGATTTTTCAAACCATCCAATGGATGATAAATCTTTGAAAAAAATTAAATGAGAACGAATCGAATATAAATTGCAACGTTCGTAACATTAATTTAAAACAGGACTAAATACAAAAGTACATCTGTATATATTGTGTCTTTCTTTTTAACTCTTTTTCTTTTCTCCGTTTTTCACATTGAAACGTGAAAGCATTTATGTAGCGTTGATTTTCATGTTGATGTAATTATCCTAAAATAAAGTTTAAAAGTGTCAGCTTATACGATCTTTTGTCAGGAATCATGATGTGTTTAGTGCATTGATCAACGTTAATTGGTTTCATATTCCGATAACGGTTAGGATACAAAGTATAAATACTCTATTAAACATATAAAAGTTCCGAAATAAAAGGACCAAAATATAAATGACCGTGGAATATCGGTGAGAAATAATATGTCTGTCTATCTATCTATCTATCTATCTATCTATCTATCTATCTATCTATCTATCTAAATATATATATATATATATATATATATATATATATATATATATATATATATATATATATATATATATAATATTATAATATATATATTATAATATATATATATATATATATATATATATATATATATATATATATATATATAAATACTATGCTCTACAGTTTGAATCGAGCACTGTTTTGTTTAATTAAAAATAATTGCTAAGAACACCGGGTTATAAATCTTACTGTTATTTCTTATTACTTTAATATATATATATATATATATATATATATATATATATATATATATATATATATATATATATATATATATATATATATGTATATATATATATATACGGGTTGTCCCAATCCTTCCATAGTCTGGAACTGTTCTTAGAGCGTCAATGATTGCCCAACCACGAACTCACAAGTCATCGTGATTGAATGGTTGAGCGTGCTGGCCTTGTTCAAACTGCTGATCACAGCAAAATATGCTCTATATCCCGCTGGACATACTTGCAGTATAAACAACAGTTGGGATAAGTGGGCGCTGAGCAGGTGTTTGCAACAGGGAGTTACTAGCCGTCCTCGAAAGTGAATGTGCTTGGATACGTGTACTATCCGACTTTTTTATTGCATTAAGTAAATAATTATGAAATTGGTACAAAAACCGCCCACGTCGAAAAATGAAACCGTTCAATGTAGAATGTAAAACCCAATGCATATCTAAAATATAATAATAATAATAAGCTTTACTCCGTAATAAAGGAAGCCAACAATTTCAAAATGGAGTTTCAAATGGACGCAGAAATACAAGTAAACATAATACACACGCTGAGGTTGCAAAATACTTAAAAAAGAAAGCAAAGACAAATGCAACCGACCAGATACAGAAACAATGGCAAGATAAACCGCTTCATGGCCAATACTCTGCCCGTACCAAACAAGCTGATGTAAGCAAACCCCGTACCCATCAGGGGCTACGTAGAGAAGAATTGAAAGCTGAAACTGAAGGTTTTATCTTTGCTGCACAGGACCAATGCTTGTTAACAAGGAATTATCAACCACATATACTAAAATATTGTGTTAGCCCAAAATGCAGATTCTGTGATAAATATCAAGAAACAATGGACCATCTTGTATCAGGTTACACGATATTGGCACCCACTGAGTATAAAACCCGGCATAAGAGAGTGGGCCAATATCTGCACTGGGAAATTTGCATCTTCTCCGGGAAGAAAACTGAAAGAAACTGGTATGAACAACATCTAGACCCGGTTACGGAGATAGGACCTGTTACAATTCTATGGGACTACACAATCAAAGACAACCGCCCAGATATTGTTATTAAAGACCACAAACAAAAAAGTGCCTCCTTATTGATATGCCAGTCCCTGTAGACTGCAATGTATCTTTGAAGATCTTCAAAAAGTTATCAAAATACAAGGACCTTGAAATCGAAATCTCGAAAATGTGGCACATGGGAACATCAACAATCCCCGTTGTAGTTGGAGCCCACGGATTCGTTGGAAAATATTCCAATAGACTCATTGAAGGGATCCCTGGAAGTCTATGCCTCAAAGAGAGACAAAAATTTGTTCTCACAAGTACAGCCCACACTTTACGAAGGGCTTTATCTTTGTAAAATACGAGTGTTTTTTTTTGTCAGTGGAAAGTGTCATGATGCCAGTTCTAACCTTAGGTCCCTGGGCGGAACCCGGAAAGAAATGTGTACACACCAGAAATCAAAGGAAATAAAAACAATAATAATAATAATAGTAATAAAGATCTTCAAAAAGTTATCAAAATACGAGGACCTTGAAATCGAAATCTCAAAAATGTGTCACATGGGAACATCAACAATCCCTGTTGTAGTTGGAACCCTGGGATTGATTGGAAAAGATTCCAATAGACTAATCGAATGGGTTTTTGGTAGCTCGTGACTTAAAGAAATACAAAATATTCTTCTCACGAGTACAGGCCACAAATTTCGAAGGACTTTATCTATGTAAAATATGTGTGTTTTTTTTTTGTTTTTTTTTTGCTCAGTGTAAAATGTCACGATGACATTTCTAACCTTAGATCTCTGCGCGGGTCCCGGAAAGAAATGAGTACACGCCAAAAATCAAAGGAAATAATAACAATAATAATAATAATAATAATAATAATAATAATAATAATCGGAATAGAGCCTAGCGTCCCATCGCTTCAGAAGTCCGCGATGCTTGGTGCTTTGTGTAAGGGGTTGTACGACTTTATAGAGAAAGCATATTAGGCAAGATCTCCGGCTGGAAACCAAAAACCGGGAATAATAATAATAATAATAATAATAATAATAATAATAATAATAATAATCCTTTTAGACATGCTATATGTCTCATGAAATTTTACAACACGCTGGAAAGAAAGAACCGAATACGCCTGGTAATTGCAAAATCGGTTATGAACGACTTTTCCCATATACATCCGGTTCTATTTGAAGTCTGTACGTCCCACCAAAAATAAGACACACAACAACATAAAAAAATTAGTTGTACCGGAATAATTGCATTATTTACATTATTCGGACTGTACTCCTCATCTTCACTGCCATATTCACAACGTTTCAGCTGTTTTACGCTCCGGCTTTCTTCAGGTGATTGGAATTTTGATCGAACCATTTATTTCGTCCACCGGGGGTAGATTGTTCTAGTTCCACGTGTCATGCCTCTTCCGAATGTCTCAATTATTTCCCTTTAACACTCCAAGTTTTGGTTATAACTGCTCTGGCCTGGCATTGAACTTATAACTCTTTGGGTCTGGTCACTAGATCTGACCAACGTCTTTATCCACTGGCCATGTGTCATTGAGACATTGTGAATATGGCAATGAAGATGAGGATAACAGTACGTACAACGTAAATAATGTAAGTAATCATAATACCTCATCTCAGAGATATAGACAGCTATTATGCAGGAATGTTTTCCATTTTTCCTTCTTTGAAAATCGCAGAAAGATCTTGAAGATAAAAGTTTCTTTTATAAACGTTTGTGTGTGTGTGTTTTTTTGTTTGTTTTTGTTTTCGGCTTTTCACTGAATGTATTATTCACCGCATATCGTTATTAGTTTTGTAGGCTTTAAAAAAATCATCAATAGCCTTCAGTATCTCGCACTGTCACGTGAGAGTTTTTTAGCTGTCACGTGAGTTCTCAAAAAAAAAATAAATAAAAGAAGAAAACTAACAAACCGTGTGTTGCAGACATTACAGCGTTCAAGTAACACGTTTGCAAGAACGAAGGCGATTTTTAAATGTTGATACGTAGCTAGCTACATGTTTAGCTTCTCCGACTAAATTAGAGTAGCGGGAAATATATTAAGACAGCAGTGACATCTATGGAGACCTGTGTTTATGTCGAGATCATACCCCGTTTTTTTTGTGTTTTCTTGTTGGAGATACTCGCTATGGTGACGAGTCAAATTCTGACTAGTTGCAATAAAACTCGACGCATCTGCAAAAGAGGGTCAAGTGTCCGGACACGAAAATCATTTGACTCGCCTCCCCCATCTATGAAAACGTTGTGAACTAGTTTTAGTTAGCTGACAATATAAGCAGGAACCATTCCTCGAACACATTTTCAGCCCTTGGACCTTTGGTTGGTTAGTTGGTTGATTTTGTTTAGCGGCATATCAACATCTACTGCAGTGGTTCCCAACCGATTTTAGGCAATGCCCCCATTTTGGTATTTCTAAAATTCTGGTGCCCCCTCTGTAATATTTAATTCTTACATATTCAAAATGTTAGTGCAATTCACCTAAAGGAAGCTTAAAATGCTATTAACTTGGTCTCCAAACAAGCCTCCAAACCAAAGCGTCCATGAAAGAAAAAAATTAAAAAAACAGTTAAATTTACAGTGCTGTTCGATAAAAGTGACTCACCTGATTTTTTTACTAAAAATATTTTTTTCTCTATTGTTTTTGGGGGTTAAAATAATTTTTAATCTTATTTATATAAAGACCCCTTCTTTACCACCTACGAAAAAGGTTTGTTCACCCTAAGGTATTCTATTGATAATTATAAATTTGGATGTAAATGAGATTCAGGGAAAAACTCTGTGCAAAAAAAGTGACTCAGATATCGCATTCTAATGATTAAACTGGTAAATTTAAAGAGCTTTTGAGAAAATATTGAAAACTATTTTACAATACACCGAGAACAATATTCTAGAGAATTCTAGAACAGCTTAAATTAAATCTAGAGTATTCCAGAATATTCCAGAAAGCCTCATACAGTATAAAAGCAGCTTGAAATAGCCACTCAAGTCACTAACCAGATGAAAGGGTACAAACATCTTTATTATTTTTGAGGGGTGGACGGGTCCTACTAACATTGTTTTGTTTTCGTTTTATCTTCGGTTGACATTTTATTTTCTTGTAGGGGTTCATATAGCCCCCCATCATTTCATGTTTCATTGAATTTTTATGTATATATATATATATATATGGACATTAAAATTTTTAATTCATGGGGTGTTTTGTAGGTCCCTTGGGTATATGAGGTATTGTGGTGTGTGCTGGAGTGACAGGGGATGGATGAGTTCTTGTGGTGAATGTGTAATTGTAATGAATGAATGGGTCATGATTATGGTTAACTAGGAATAGGATAGCTGGTGAAAAACCAACCTTTTCCCCACTTTCCCTTCGACCTTGTTCCACAATTTTGTATCATGTAGAAAATAAATATACACTAGTACACCAAGTTACCCAAAAAACTCCAACATATCATGTCTATTAACAAACAAATTAGGAAACCTAACGGGGCTTGAAGGGGATTAAGTCTATTCGAATTAACTGCTCGCGCAGTAATGACCGTCATGTACAACAGGTGTCACCTGGCCGTCATGCAGCAATTGCTAGCATAAACGGCGTAAAATGGATAAAATTCCTCAGAAATTATCCGGCGTCCGGAAAGGAGCAACAGGTGTTACCAGACCGTCATTTGGAGACTGCTCGTATCAAACATAAAATAAAGCCCGGGACATGAAACGTTAGAACGTTAAACAACTGTGGCCAATTGGAAAATGTAAAACAGGAGATGAGTAGGTTAAATGTCAATATTTTAGCTGTATGTGAAACTAGGTGTCCTAACAACGAAGATTTTGTCAGTGACAACCAAAAGATGGATTGTATATGCAGGCGAAGAGAAAAATGAAAAAGGAGTTGGATTGCTACTAGATCAAGACATCAAGAAATACACTCTTCGATACTGTCAATTATCTGAAAGATTTCTTGTAGTTAAAGTTAAACTGAAATGAGAGCCTTTCAACATATCTGTTATGATAGTGCATGTAACCACAGCACAAAGTACGGAAGAAGAAATCGAATCTTTCTGCTCCATGCTAGACAACGCCAAGGTTCAATGCAAATCACAAGAAGTTCTAATTATCATGGGCGACCTGAATGCCAAAGTAGGCAAAGAGAAGGAAGGCGAAATTGCTAGAAAATTTGGACTAGGAGCCTGTAACGAACTCGGAGAAAAAAGGCCTAATTGTGCACGGCCGACAACCAGGTAATAGCCAACATCTGGTTCCAAGAACATCAAAGACGATTATGGATATGGAGAAGACCAGGAGAAGAAACTAAAAACCAAATTTATTGTATAACCATCAACTAAAGATTCAGAAATGCAGTTGTTCCCTGCAAAACCTATCCAAGTGTCGACAGCGGAAGCAACTAACTGTCATATTTTTTTAAAGCGTTTCACCCCAAGCAAGGCGGGAAGCCACTAGCACGCAAGGGGTTACAGAGAGTTGGACCGAGAGCAAATAGGAGTGATAAAGGAAAGGATGAAGAGAAGGATAATGGATAGATCAAGGCATCTGGAGACGTCGATTGACCATTACATTTGAATAGTTGGAGATTATATCTATCAGGGAAACAGGAAGAGGGGAGGGAGTTCCACAGGCGAAAGGTGCGAGACATGAAGCTTTTGGAGTAGAAGAGACGGCTACATTTAACAGTTTCGACATTGAAAGGGTGTGAACGAGATGCCAACCTAGTAGAACGCTTAAATTCATGAAGTCTGGGAACCAGCGAAAGCAGCTCCTCAGAGAAGTTACCATGAAAGTATTTGTAAAAAAGACAGAGGGAGGCAACGGCACGTCTGTGAAAGAAGCGACTGCAGACGAAATGCTAGGTCAGGGTCAGTTACGTTGCATATCCGTCTCTGGATCTTATCAAGAACCTTGAGATAAACATAAGGGGCACCAGACCATATATGACAGCAATACTCCATGCAAGGGCGAATGGTTGATTTGTAGATTTGAAGAATCGACTCCGGTGAGAAAAATTTTCTGGCGCGGCACAGGAAGCCAACTTTCCTTGAGGTGGACGAAGCTATTGACTCAATGTAATATATAAACGCAGCACCCAAACTGCAATACAACAGACTCCTGAACAACCCGATCCTGGGGAAAAATATATGGACAATGTGAAAAGACAAAATGGAAATGGAAACTCGAAATGAGACACACTAAGAGAGGCTTTAATGACATCAGCAAATTACGTCACCCTAAAGGAAAATGGACGAACAAAAAAAAAAACGAATGGATCACAGATGAGATACTTGGCATGAAGCAAAGGAGGCAGAAAACAATGCCAAGTCATGGAACGGAATAGAGAAAACTACATATGCAGGCAGGCTAAAGAAGAATGGCTCAATAAAAAATGTGCAGAAATAGAGAGAATGGTTATCAGAGATAAAGGAGGCATGCATAAAAATAAGGGAAATGACATGACAAGACATACTCATCAACGGATTGCATAAAATCCAATGAGAGAACGCTCATATTAGAGAAGGAAAAATTATTCTACGCTGGAATAGTATACAATCTCAAAATAAATGTTATCATTTACTGTCTGCTGATTCACCCCCCCCCTGCACACACATATACATATGTATATAGAGAGATAGATAGATAAATAGATATAGATATAGATATAGATATTGGCATCTCGATTCCAGTCCCGTTTCCACAAATGTAACGTAGCTATCCTGTGCTTTTTAAAAGTTTTTTTTGATAAATACTTACATGGTTATGGTGGGAACCTCGAGGTGGTCTAATGGTTAGCAAGCTTGTCTTGCTAGAACAATTACGACTGAGTAGTGAGTTCGATTCTCACTGGGTGCTCAACACTTTCGGCTACGTGCCACATCTAAAATGACTATTGGTTTACACACGCTCTCATATATATATAAATATATATGTATTTAGGGAGGCAGAGATAGATATATGCTGACATCTCGGCTTCTCCCAACAATGTAACGTAGCTATCCTGTGCCTTCTTTCTTTTTATAAATATTTACATTGTCATTGTTTTGATGAACTTTCCTCTTTGCGAACTCACCTTTACGAATTTAAACGCAGTACCAGATTGGCAGGAAGATTTCATCCGTTTACCACTGAAACTGGTCGATATGGTCATAAGTCAACAGCTTATTCTCTGGTATTTCTTGCTTGTAGATGTCTCTTTTGTCTTCATCTCACCAAAGCCAAGGCGATAATGCCACTAAAACGCAAGGGGTTACTGGAATGAAAGAAGAATGTGAAGACTTCAATAGGAAGTAAGGAAAAATTGCAATAAAAGAACAGAATTCAGGAAGACAGAAGATGACGATTGATGTTGCATTTAAATCGAGAAATCGGGGGTTCTACAGGCTGGAACGAATATATTGAAGATCTCGAAAGAGAACAACCAGCAATACATAGAATCACCGACAGACCGGAAATACTAAAAACGAAAGTGGAAGCTGCCCTGGCCAAATTGAACAGGGCAGAGATAGGACAAGAACAGTGTGGGTTCGTTAAGGACACTGGAACAAGGAATGTGATATTTATGCTCAGAATGTTATCAGAAAGAGTAAATATAAATGCAGAAGAAAATGCACACTACTTAAAGTTCACTAATCACTCGATGAATGTTATGATCCTTGTTTTTTTTTTAATTATAAGATGTATAAGTGCTTTCTGAATTACCCAAAACAAAATAATTTCCTTGTCTGAAGATGAATCAATGTACAGTCGAAAGTACTTGCGTATTTAAGAAAGACCTTATACAAGGATCATAACATTCAACGAGTGCTTAGTAGCTTAAATGCATATTTAAAATGTTGTTAGCGAAGGGATTTCGCCATTTTATATCATTAACTTTACTTTTTGTATGAATGATTCATTGTAATGTAATATATATATATATATATATATATATATATATATATATATATATATATATATATATATATATATATATATATTGATGCATGTTTCATTAAATAATATATACACGAATTTTTCGTTGCTTGGAAATCTTTCATGCAGCGGAAGCAGACTATCATTATTGTTTTGTCTGTGTATTGTTTAATATATTGAAATGTCATTGTCATCTTTGATAATGGCTGATGTAAGCCGAAAGCTTAGATAGGATTAAAAAACGTATCAATTTTGTGTTTTTCTTTCTTCTTTCAATGATTATGTTATTAAGCTTATCAGACAATATGAAAAGAATTTACATAAAATAGACAAAACTTGTCTATATTATTTAACGAAACATACATCAATGAAAAAATGTTGCCTAATTACACACACACACACACACACACACACACACACACACACTATATATATATATATATATATATATATACATATATAGTGTCACACACATACACACACACATATATATATATATGTATATATAAATAACAAGAAAGAACAGTAAGATATAAAATCCGGTGTTCTTATAGATATTTTTATTTTTACACAATAATGGTCATTGTAAATTTACAGAGCATTAATATTATAAATTAATTGATTTAAAACCCATATTTTAAATCAATTAATTTATAATATTATATATATATATATATATATATATATATATATATATATATATATATATATATATATATATATATATATATATATATATATATATACCTGGTGGGGGTCGTGTATGTATACTTAGCTGGTAGAGGTTGACTTTGAAACCGGTGTGTGAAGTCTATGGTCACAATTAATGTTTCCTGGGGGGAAATTAATAAGTTCAAAAAAATAATGACATATATGAAACTTAATTGTAACTTAATTCAATTCTTCGTTTCCTTTTGGCAAATCCGTCAATAATTTTGTTGCATAATGTATCAGCGACACGCTCTACATTCGTCTCGTTTAAGGGGCTTTTTATTCATGGAAATGAAAACCAAATTACTTAATGTATCCTGACGTTAAGAACACCACATATATTTATTCACTCGCTTCAATGAAGCAAATTGCCTCTCACAGGTAGCCGATGTGACATGTCGGGTCAGAATCGAACGTCGTAATTTGGTTGCCTCTTCTAGATTTTGGTTCGGGTCAAGTTCCTCTTTATGTCTGTAACTTCTTGAACACTAAGCGCTTTCTTGCAAAATCTCCAGCATAAAAGGATTTCAGCTGGCATTTGAATCTATCCATATCATCACCCAAAAATGAAAACGCTTCTATCGGATTTTCTATTCGTAAGCGGGAATAAGTTCCGGGTTTAACAATTTAACAAATCTGAATTTACTCGTTGCTTTAAAACTTTGTTCTACGTGAATATTCGTCCACCCCAAATGTTGTTAAACAAATTTCTTGAAGCACCAACTGGTGATTCAGAGAAATTATCCAGAAACCTTCTTCCAAATTTATTTTTCCTGATATCAACTAATTTTATTTTAAAGTGAACCATTTTGAAGACTTGAAGACTGAATTTCTGTGAGAACTCAATACACTTTCAAAAATGCTAATAAACATTTAAACGGAAAATCTCTCTTCTTTGCAACGAATCCTATTGTCTGGGTAAATTCCGTAACACCCTTATCCTTGATTATTTTCCGAATGGTTGGAAAAAGCTCCAGGAAACTGGAAGTTATGGTCAGTCACTGGCCACCTTGAATTTGACTTAAAGTATTTTAAAGATATGCCATTTTATGGCTTTGATCAATCTTTTTTCCAGTGTGCAATCTTAGGCAGATTCTTTTAGGAGCGATTTATCATTTTCTCTAATTACACACACACACACACACACACACACACACACACACACACACACACACACACACAAACACACACACACACACGCACACACACACATTATATGATCATTTACTCGAAAATGTTATAAATTTACTACAAAAATAGCCATTTTGTTTCAAGTATATATATATTAAAAAGAAGAGAGAAACCGCAAACGGTTTTGGTTGTAATGTGGATTTTTAAAAAAAATTATGCTTTATTTTCCATAATTTTGCTACACGTGTTTCCGGTCTCGCGACCTTTATCAGGCAAAGCGTGGAGATTTCCAAATATTAAAATAATTCCACATTACAACCTAAAACGCTTGCAGTTTCTCTCTTCTTTTTAATATACACACTTTTCTCTCGTTGGAACTACTATAACTTCTTCCCTTTATATATATATATATATATATATATATATATATATATATATATATATATATATATATATATATATATATATATATACTAGTTTAATCTTATAAATATAAGAAATTATACTCGTTCGGAAAACCTTCGGAGTCTTGATTTGCAAATAATCAAACCAATTCCAAAGGGAAAAAAGGTATAAAAAAGGAAAGAACCAAGAACATGTACGGGAGCCGAAAATAATTGTCCAAAGCCCAAAGAAAAAAATCCCGATACGAGTACACAAAATAACTAAATAAAGTGCTCAATACAGTGAGTAGAGCAGACCTAGTTAAACCTAGAGAGCCAGACAAACCTACCAAGGTTTCACCTAAGCGGATCGTCAGGGAAGTTCGGCTAAAAAGCCAAAAAAGAACGGAATATTTATAGTGAATAAACAAAAACACCATAACCACGTGACGAAATAAAAACAAACAACGTGGAAGATTGGGGAGAACCATTTATTCCAAAAAAATTTATCACCTGCTCTATATTTGGAACATCTTTTTAATATTTCTCATTTCATGATGTGGGATTTGTTATTCTCACGTCTAATTTTCCATATATAGGTAGATAGTAGTACTATGTTTGTATTTTTCATTATTAAAGCTACTCATATGGTTGTAATATCATTTTTGAAACACATTTTGAGTAGATCCTATGTATACTTTAGGGTTTATATCGTTATTATAGTTATTTATGTCCTTATATATTTTAACTTGGTATACTACGCACTCCTGTTGACATTTTCCCTGGAGGGGGCAGGCTTTTTTATATATGTTTTTATTATATATATATATATATATATATATATATATATATATATATATATTTTATAGTAATTCGTCGAGCTAAGAATCCTCAACAGAATGCAGAAAGCACTGGACGGCCGTTTCGTCCTAAGAATCCTCAACAGAATGCAGAAAGCACTGGACGGCCGTTTCGTCCTATCTAGGACTTATCAGCAGTGAATCGAACCTGGATCGCTTCGATACAGCGCGAACGTCATAGCAACTGTACCACGGGACTCGGTGACGAAGAAGACATAAACGTGACTCGATATAGCACCTCTACTCATACAGTTCCGTTCACCGATACCCATCCAAGTATACAGAGTTATCCAGACTCGTTATTCGGGGACCCCCGATAACTCTCTATACTTGGATGAGTATCGGTGAACGGAACTCGCTATATCGAGTCTAGTTTATCGACGAATTACTATAAAATAAGCCTAAATCCCAAAATCAATTACTTATATATATATATATATATATATATATATATATATATATATATATATATATATATATATATATATATATATATATATATGCCCCCAAACACATGTGTACATAACTGTGCAACAGGAAATTAAAAAATATAAATTAAATTCAAATTTAAACACTCAAAAACAACCCACAATATATTTAGTTTATTTCTCTTTCTTTCTAATTGCTGTTCTCGGTTGTATTTGAATGTTTACATTTGAGTTTAAATTTCAAGTTACGCTTAAATTAAAAAAAAAATATAGGTACCATAGCGAAGAGCAATATTTATTTGTAATTTATTTACAAAATATGGCACAATGCCAAAATAGGGAATGGGGGATGAGGATGGTCTTCATCTGTCTTTAAACTTAGCTAGCCACACTTATCCAAACGTATTCCTTACACCAAAACAACGCATTCTTACTTACCTTTCTTACTACATCCACCATAATACCTCCTTGTAGCGAGAAGGAAGGACTAAATATCAGATGCAAGAGAGAATATAGGATTGTCTGGGATGAGGTATTATGTACACTATTTACATTATTCGGACTATTTTCCTCATTTTTGTTACCATATTTATCACAACATTTCGGACGTGGCACGCTCCAGCCTTCTTCAGGTGGTTGGAATGTCGAACTGAACCCTTTATTTCGCTCGCTGGGGTAGTTCCAGGTGCCATGTCTAATGGATGTCAGTTAACGGTTATCTCCTGTTAATTCCCCACACAGTGGTTAGATCCAGTGACAGGACTCAAAGAGTGTGAGTTCAATACCCGGTTAAGGCAGTGAAGAAGTTGGAGAGGGGAATTAACAGGAGAAAACTGATAACTGACATACATTAGACATGGCACGTGGAACTAGAACAGTCTACCCCAGCGAGCGAAATAAAGGGTTCAGTTCGACATTCCAAACACCTGTAGAAGACCAGAGCGTACATCGGCCGAAACGTTGTGATAAATATGGCAACAAAGACGAGGACAATAGAGCGAATAATGTAAATAGTGTGAATATAGGATTGTCAGGAATATTCACTGGCCAACATACAAATTGCAGACACCAACATCAAATAAGTGTTTTAACAGAGGACTGAAAGTGTGGCACCGAAATTCGAAGGTGTATTCGGATAGGAAAAGATGCCTTCCAAAAGCTAAGCGAAGTATTAAGAAAAAGAAAAATTGAAATTTCCATGACACATAAGGAGGAAGGTAGGTTTGGAAAATTTGATATTCGCTGGACATATTGAAAGCAAGTAACCGGGATCGAACTGGCGATATTGTCCAAGAATTATAAAATTAAATTACTAAGCAGTGATCTACAAAAGGCACTTATGACGAATATATATGCGGCAGGTGAAATCAAGTGGTGAGTTGGGATCGAAATTACTGTACTGAAAACCGCCTTGGCAACTATTGCTTCAGGCGGACATTCTGTGTAAACGAGTGATTTTTGTTTGTGTGCGTGTGTGTGTTTCGGCTGTTGGGTGTATGCGTGCTCGGGTGCACACGCATGTGTTTGAATTTGGATCAATCTCCGCAAGTTAAAAAAATGGAGAAAATTCGACATAAAAACAGATCTACCTTAAAACACAGTAAAAGCAACGAGAGAGCACTTATATTTATTGATTTGGTATGGATTGTTGAAAAAGTGCTATTTTTCAAGAAGCGGGAGTTGAAAATTATTTCTATCTATCATTTCCATTATTGAATTCTGTAAATATATTCCATATATAAATATATGGCATATATATATATATATATATATATATATATATATATATATATATATATATATATATATATATATATTTCATATATAAATATATTCCATGTATAAATATATTCCATATATAAATATATTCCATATATATATATATATATATATATATATATATATATATATATATATATATATATATATTCGTTTTACATTGCATCATTTTCGACTGACGGATTTCCTTTCCCAGAAACAGTGAGTAAAATTGAAGAATCATCAAAGCGAAAATTGACAAAGAAATACTACGCGACGCTGTTGTAGGCACCGAGATGTCAATGGCAATCGTATAAGTGAACGCAGAACATTAGCTCAGAAAGCGTACAAAAATAGACCTGACTGGGTAGAAACAGCGACTTAGTGGAAACTGTTCAATAAACTATAGATTTAACCCTGATGGCATTATACAGGGCTAACCGAAACTAAGTGGACAGTAGGTTGAATAGGGTTTGTGTTGGGGTTATATTATAACTATAATAGCAGTCCGCGAGTATCCTGATGCAACATTTCGCGAGAAATCCATTGGTCGATGATGTCATTTGATTGACCAGCAAGTTTACCTGAATTTTACTCCAATGGATATTTTTGGTGGGGAGGTAAGTACTCAAGCGCAAAGTTTATAGTCGAACACCACGAAATGTTGGTGGTTTGAAAAAGAATTACATCAGAGATGCATTTCAAGAAATTAATGCACAAAGATGCCTGTGCAAAAAATGTTTGCCGAGGCGGTGAAGGTGAACTTGAACGCTGTGTAAATTGTGATGGACGTCAGTTTGAGCATCTGCCTTGATAAAACTTTCAATCCTTTTCTGTTGTATTATTGCATCCAATAACATTTAATTGTATATGTAATAATTATTTATCGAAGTTAGTATGCAATCTCAAAATAAACGTTATCATTTACTGTCCGCCTACTTTTGATTCAACCTCCGCCTACGCACATATATATATGTATATAGATAGATAGATAGATAGATAGATAGATAGATAGATAGATAAATAGATATAGATAAATATATAGATATAGGCATCTCGGCTTCAGTCCCGTTTCCACAAATGTAACGCAGCTATCCTGTGCTTTTTTTTTTTTTTAAATACTTACATGGTCATTGTGGGCACCTCGAGGTGGTGTAATTGGTTAGCAAGCTTGTTTCGCTAGAGCAATTACGACTAAGTAGTGAGTTCGACCCTCACTGGGTGCCCCTCTACTTTCGGCCTTGTGCCACATCTGAGCTACGCTTGGGAAATCGCATCAGGGCACCACGAGCCGGTGTAATGGTTAGCAAGCTTGTCTCGCTAGAACATTTACGACTGAGTAGTGAGTTAGATTCTCACTTGGTGCTCAACACTTTCGGCCTCGTGCCACATCTAAGGTACCCTTAGAAAATCACTATATATATAGAGAGAGATAGATAGATGGACAGACAGATAGATATAGATATTGGCATGTCGGCTTTAGTCCAATGCTTATTTTTTTTTTATCAATACTTACATGGTCATTGTGGGCACCTCGAGGTGGTGTAATGGTTAGCAAGATTGTCTCGTTAGAGAGATTACGATTAAGTAGTGATTTCGATCCTCACTGGGTGCTCATCACTTTAGGCCTTGTGCCACATCTAAGGGACACTTAGAAAATGATTATAGATAGATAGATGGATAGAGATGTTGGCATCTCAGTTTTAGTCCCGTTTCCACAGCTGTAACGTAGCTCTCCTCTGTGTGTTTTTTTTTAAATAAATACACACATGGTTACTGTGGGCACCTCGAGGTGGTGGAATGATTAGCAAGCTTGTCTCGCTAGAAGAATTACGACTAAGTAGTGAGTTCGATCCTCACTGGGTGCCCCCTACTTTTGGCCTTGTGCCACATCTAAGCTACGCTTGGAAGATCACAACTTACATCGTAATTATTCTGATGAACCTTTCTCTTTGTGAACTTTACGTATTTAAACGCAGTACCAGATTGACAGGTAGGTTTCATCCGTTCATAACTGAAATGGGTAGCTATAGCCATAAATTCTATTCTCTGGCACTTCTCGCTTCCCGATGTCCCTTTTGTCTTCATCTCATCAATGCCAAGGCGATAATGCCACTAAGAAGCAAGTGGTTACTGGGACGGAAAAAGAATATGAAGATTTTAATGAGAAGTAAGAAAAAAGAGCAATAAAAGAACAGATTTCAGAAAGACAGAAGATGGCGAGAAAAAGAAGCGAGAAATCTGGAGTACTACAGGCGAGAAGGGCTAGAAAAGAAACTATTAGAACAGAACATACGGTGGCATCTAGCTAGTTCAACAGTAAAACGGTAAAAAGATCTGTAAATTCTGGTTGGGCATTTGCGTTGATAAAAATTTTCAATGCTAATGTACTATTAGTTCTGGTTTGTTGTGATGTACGGCATATCAACACCTCAATGGGTTATTTAATGTCGACAAGATTTTTATTATCTGTCTAACTAGTTAGATCCAGTGACAGGACCCGAAGAGTGTGAGTTCAATACCCGTTTAAGGCAGTGGAGAACTTGGAGAGGGGAATTAACAGGAGATAACTGATAACTGACATCCATTAAACATGGCACGTGGAACTAGAACAGTCTACCCCAGTGAGCGAAATAAAGGGTTCAGTTCGACATTCTAACCACCTGAAGATGGCCGGAGCCTATAACATCCGAACCGTTGTAATAAATATGGCGACAATAATGAACATTTTTATTGCTGGTAATATATTTTTCCAAAAATTGTATTACTGAAAATATTTTTCTCTTCAAAAATGTATTGCTGGTAATATTTTTTCCTTCGAAAAATTTATTGCTGGTATTAAAACCTATTTTTACACTATTTTCTCATAGCTGGGACCCTAACAGGTGCTACCACCCCGGGTCAGGGTGGAACTTGGAATACCAGAAATTAAGAGGTTGTTTCACGCTCCTCAAAACCTCCTGATCAGAGGATTTACTGTTAGACATAGTTTATCGTCTTACCCAGGACGGTTGTATTATTGTATAATATAAAATTTAATTGTATATGTAAAGATCGTTTATTAAAATTTAATTGTATTAGTATGCAATCTGAAAATAAATGTTATCATTTACTCCCCGCCTACTTTTTGATTCACCCTGTATACAACCAACCAGAAACTAGCCAGAAGAATACCACGAAAAAGTAAGATTTTAGGACATTTTCATACATTCATTTTATAGATACAAATATTTAAGTAAATGCTCTGTTTATAATAAACAGTATTACCAACATTTACCGGCCTGAATGTCCGAGAAATTTCAATAGAAAATATGCGTCCTCCGACAGGAATCGAACCTGTATCCTATACGGAACCGTTATATAGCCGGACGTGTTTTTACCGATTTCGCCACAGAGGAGCGTTCGGTTAGCAAGGTCGATTTTACTGTTTTTAAACTACAATTTTCCATGATTTTCTCGCGTCCATTCATATCTGCTCGATGCGTATCCAAATGTAAAAAAAAAATGTTGTTAATACTGTTTATTATAAACAGATTATTTACTTAAATATTTGTATCTATAAAAAGAATGTATAAACGTAAAAATGTCTTAAAATAATTGTCAGACTTTGTCCATTTCATAAAAATGAGATTCTTTAAAAATTGATATTCAAACGTTTTACGCAAACTTGGCGTTCGCCTACACCCTTGTGCCAATTAATTGAAACATAACGCATAATTTCGTTATGTTTTATTTTTCTTTCGTATTTTTCAATGAAACATAAACCAGTGCACATGTTAGTGCTTCGTATGTCCATTCCACGAAGTTTTTTTCTTGCAGATTGACCTCAGATTTTCGATTGAATTAAAATCAGGGGAGTTTCCGAGCCAATCTTTGATTTGCTCACTGGTAAGGCTTGCCAGTGTGTTCGTGCAGCGTTACAATTTTCGTACCCTTCCTTGGAGTAACGTCCATCGCAGACAATGGCCGTAGAACAACTAATCGACAGTCGAAACAATAGTGTCTGGGCGTGATTAAAATCTGATGCAATGACGCATAACGCAATATTTTTAAATACTAAACAAATTTCATCATACACCCCGAAAATAGATTCATATTACTGCACACCGTTGCAAAGAACGTAATCTAAAGAAAAATAGAAATCGATTACAACCTGTCATTCCAGTGGGTCTAAAAGGAATTCGGTTTTTTAACTGTAAATATGATTAGGATGTTGCCATTCAACAGCATGGATGATACCACCCCGGGGAAAACAGCCCATTGTATCTGACAGGTCACACGTTTTCAACTGACATGAAATTAAATGATAATTTTGGGTGTGTTGCTGGATTTTCTCCTAGGAAAGTTCCTTGCTAAAATACATTTTGCAAGTTTATAAGTCATTGCGCTGAATATTGCAGTCATATCAGGTATATTCTTCTGCTACGTATCTAGGATTCTAGACAAAATCCAAAGAATAATATGCAATGTTACTGGTCCTGACATGTCATCTCATTTTCATTCACTTTCCCATGGACCTAATGTACTGTTTTTTTTTTGTAAAGATTTTCATCATCATATCGTTTTTTTGGTAAGTATTCCTCTTTGCTACCTCGACTTCATGAATTTAAACATAGTACTAGATTACCAGTTAGGGCCCAAGATCTTTGTGTTGAAATAGTAAGATCTAACCGTAAGTTCTTTGACAAAGTTTTCTTCTCTTACATAACTGGACAGTAGAACAATTTGACGGCATCTTAATTTCCTGTCATTTACGATGTTCAAAAGTTTATTAATCTCTATAATCTGTCGACTGATTTTTAATTGACACTCAGTAAAAAACTTATGTCTTAGTTGATTTATTGTTTTACTTGAAATGATTCAAGTGGGTGAAAATGGTCAATGGGTGAAACGATTAATATATATATATATATATATATATATATATATATATATATATATACTTATGTCTTAGTGGATTTATTGTTTTACTTAGGGTGAAATGATTAATATATATATATATATATATATATATATATATATATATATATATATATATATATTATGTATAGTATGTATATTAAATTAATACACAGGAATTACCATGTTTTAAAAGAGAAACTAAAATTTAAAATTTAATTATAATATTAATTTTTTCAATCTATACCTCCTTTCCATTCTCAAACGATTTTTTTTTATAAATAAAGAAAATTTCTTAATAGTTTAATCCGTAAATTGCTTCAGAATGGAACGGAGCTATGGATTTTAAATATAATTTTATGAAGTTTTAGTTTCTGTTTTGAAACATGGTAATTCCTGAGTAGCGATGGAACCATATTTTTAAAACATAAAATAATTATAATATTATATATAAATATATATATATGTGCGTGTGCGTGTGTGTGTATATATATATATGTGTGTGTGTGTGTGTGTGTGTAAATTCAGGTAGAGTGTATCTGTAAAGGAACAAAATGAATATAAAGAGGCAAGAGGAATAACTGTTCTGAGCCGACGCGTAACATAGTATGATCGAAGTATTGATAAGGTCTATCAGAGGACGAAACGTGTCAGCTAAAAATAGTTTCTCCTCTTGTCTCTTTATATATATATATATATATGAAATTATATATATTTATGATATGATATATATATATATATATATATATATATATATATATATATATATATATATATATATATATATATATATATATATATATATATGAACTTATATATATATATATATATATATATATATATATATATATGAATTTGAATTCGATTGCGTGTATGTTTGATATGAAAAATTAAATATATGTTTGTCTGTGGCTTAAAAAGTGTATCTAAATGCATGTGTGTATATACACACACATGTATGCACATATGAAAAAATTTCAGACAGTCTGTTTCATGCTAGATGCAATCGTCAGGTCTGACGATTGCATCTAGCATGGAACGGACTGTCGCCTCTAAGTGTTGACTTCTATGTTCACTTTTATATATATATATATACATACACATATATATATATAATATTATAATTATTTTCTGAATTTGTTTTATATATGTATATATATAGATAGATACAGATATGTATGTATATGCATGTATATGTTGGCCGAGTAAAACCAATATATCTGAATTACGTTATTACACTTTTCTCATTTAACGACTGGCCACATTCGTGACTACCCGTGTCCCAAGAAGAGGCCAAAAGACAGAAAGACATATTCAGGGTAATAAAATGAATAGGAACTCTATATTCTTAGAAAGGGATTGGCATTATCAGATTGGTTCATTTACATTTTTTTTTCAGACTCTTTTTTATTTTTATTATTCTTCTTAGATTTGTCTGCCCAAGAAAGAAATATGGGCACATAAAAAGAAAAAATTGAATATGACCATAATAAGTATGTCTGCACGTTCGAAAAGCCGATATATATATATATATATATATATATATATATATATATATATATATATATATATATATATATATATATATATATGTGTGTGTGTGTGTGTGTATATATATGTTCTGTCGTTGAAACTAGCATTAGGTAATGTCGCGTGTGCGACTACATATAGAAAGATGAAGAGAAAAGGAGAAACCTAACATTGGCAAGGAGCGAATTGGCCGAAAATTTGATAGACGAGAAGCAAGTAACGTGGGCGGAAAAATATATAGTATTAATTTGATTTCATTTTGATGTTAAAGATGTTATTGTTTTGACTGAAGAAATGGGTGTACAGAGTGCGATACCGATGTGTCTATAAATGTAAAATATATCTTCCAAAACTTCTCAGTCGACTTCATTAACTCATTGAGGAACAAACTCAACTACTCAAACTAAGCCCAAACAGCTACAGCCTCTCAACCTTCAATTATATATATATATATATATATATATATATATATATATATATGTAAAAGTGAACATTGAAGTCAACACTCAGAGGCGACATTCTGTTTCATGCTAGACGCAATCGTCAGGTGGTCTGACGATTGCGTCTAGCAGGAAACAGCCTGTCGCCTCTGAGTGTTGACTTCAATGTTCACTTTTATATTTATATTTACATACGCTCTATCTCTGATATTGAGCACTTTATCCATTGTGCATTTTTTCGTATCTTTTCTATGAAACATGCCCCAGTACACATATTAATACTTCTTATGACTATTGCCCGAAGTCATTTCTTGCAGATTCACCACAGATTCTCAATTGGATTTAAATCAGGAGAGTTTACTGTCCAGTGCATAATACTTTGATTTGTTCACTTGTAAAGCTTGCCATTGTATTCGTGCAGCGATACAATTTTCGTACGCTTCCTTGAGTGTTAACTTCAATGTTTACCTTATATTTACATACGGTCTATCTCTGATATTGAGCACGTTATCCCATAAATATAGCACACCTTAAGAGTATATGTTTTCATATATATATATATATATATATATATATTGCGTATATTTCGGCAGCAATTTTTCATTAATGCATGTTTCAGTAAATAATATAGAGAAGTTTTGTCTATTTATTTTAAGTAAGTTCCTTTCGTATTGTCTGATAAGCTTAATCACATTATCGTTGAAAGACGAAAGGAAAACACCATATTGACACCTGTTTGAATCCAATCTAAGCTTTCGGCTTACATAAGCCATTATCAAAGATGACAATTTTAATAAATCAAGCAACACATATACGAAACCACAATAATGGCCCGCCCTTGCTGTTTGAATAAGCTCAAAGTAACAACAAACTCTTATTTACGAGCCAAGGAAGCGAAAAACGCCTCGTAGCTCGTGACGTCACACATGACCACGCGAGAATGAAAACGAGAAGTATTAAGTATGGGAAGCCATTGGTATAAACCAATGGCTTCTGCTATAGATTATAGGCATTTAAGAATGTTTGTGGAGATTTCATAGTTTATTTTGTTCAGGTTAGGTTTCAACTATTTTATGTATATAGCTTCAAGGATTTTTAATTTTTGTTTATTATTTTCATGTTTAAGTATAGTTGTGTTGTCAACAAGGATTTTCCGGAATTTACTTAAAATAAATAGACACAACTTGTCTATATTATTTAATGAAACATGAATTAATATATATATATATATATATATATATATATATATATATATATATATATATATATATATATATATATATATATATATGCATGTTTCATTAAAAACGACAGACAAGGTACTACGGTTAAACCTTTTATTTAATTTTTCAATTTTTCTTGTGTTCGAACAAGAGCTTTCTTTTCTGGACAAAGAGTGTGTAAGAAGTGTCCAAATGTTTTATATTTCCGAGCGCTTTCGGATATACTTTTAGCCATTATCAAGGATGATTTGATTTTTCAGCTGAATTGAGTGTGTGCGTTATGTGTATGTCTTAGTGTGTGGTAGGGATGTTTTTACTTTCTGAATACAGTTAGCACATTGTGGCTTTGTTCGTAGTTAATATTGTTAAGAGTTGGCTTTTTCTTTTTTATTATTAAAGCTTCCACCATTTTAAATCTTTTTTTAAAGGTGGATGCAGTTAATATATTTGTGTTTTCTACTAGTATGTTTCTAATGGAGTCTGGTAAATTTGTGCCTGTGTTTAAATGGGTTCTAATGGAGCTGTGATCAGATAGGTGTAACGTAAGACGTCTGGATAAGCATGTAGTTATGTAACCGATATAATTATTTGAGTCCGGTTTGATCAGGAACACAGTTCCTTAAGGGGCATTTGAACTCATAGATAATGTTCGATCTTTGTAATTTTGACTTAGCAGTGTGTTGTTATTTTTAGGATAAGGTTAGCTGTCTTAAATATTTCATAATAGATAATTAATTTGATATTTTTATTCGGGTCAATTGAGGTAGTATATTTATAATATGTCTTAGTGAAGATTCGTCTTATTTGCAATTAATATGCATTTGGTTTTTGTAATAAATGTATGTGATTTTTTACTGTGTGTTCACTATTGTTATTACTTACTTTGGGGAGAAATAGTCTAAATTGGTGGTCTATACGTTGGTTAGGGAAGCCGTTGTTGATTAGTGTTTGTTTAACATTATTAAATTCTTTGAGGAAGAGTAGCCGAGAGGATGAATTCTGGTGTGCTCTCTTTAGAGAGGTTTTTTATTACTGCTATTTTGTACCTAAGTGGACATTCGCTTTTAAAGTTAAGGTGGCACGAGTTTTTGCTGGTAGGTTTTTTGTATAATGATGTAATGAAAGTGTTATTACTGTATTCAACGAGGACATCTAAGAATGGAAGATTGTTTTTTGGCTGAGTTCATAGGTAAAGTTAAGGGCGGAGTTTTTCTCAAATGTGGTCTTAAGTGTATCTATTTCTTTAATGTTATTTGCTAAAATAAAAAATATCATCTTCGTAGCGAACGTATATTTTCAGTTTACTGAGCTGTGTAAATATCGTACTTTCTACGAGGGACATGTAATAGTTGGAAAAGCATGGGCCGAGTGGATTTCCCATACTAACACCATTAGTTTGGGTGTAAATGTTGCCATTATGGTCATAGAATGGATGCACAACCAAAGTTCCATTCTATGACCATAATGGCAATATCTCCACCCAAACTAATCGTGTTAGTATCATTTTTATTGTCATATTCACGACGTTTAGGCTCTTGTATACTTTAGCTTTCTTCAGGTGATATACGTTGGAATTAAGAATCAAACATTTTATTTAGTCCACAGGGATAGATTGTCATAGTTACAGGTGTCATGCCTATTCTGGATATCTCAGTTTAGTTATTTCCCTTTAGAACACAACTTTCTAAGCTTTTGTTCACTTCTGCTGAGGTGAATATATACCAGTTGTCTTAATGTTCGTTTTGCTTATTTAAAAAAAATATATATATTTCGGTTGATTTTCACATTTTCCGGTTAAAATAGAAACAGCCAGCCACCTACATGATCTCCGTACATAGTTGTTTTATAAGTGTAACTTAGACGCGGTAAAAGGTCAAAAGTATTCACTATTCTAGCGAGACAAGGTAGCTAACCATTACACCACAGAACGGGTTTATGGGATGGATGGTAAAAATACAAACGATTCTAATGGCTATAAACGGATAGGAAGTAGTAGAGAGCCATTGCCACCCATTTCCATTTGTCTGAGTAATTTCAGTCTTCATAAGCCACTATTGAACAGGTTTCTAACACGCACACACACATAGATATAGTCATTCACCAACAGGCTGTTTCGTTGTATCACATCTCATCAGTGTGGCTAGACGTCCGGTTGTCTCTAGCTAAGATCTAAACCCGGCAGAATTTGCGGCAGTCGGATAATTCTAGCCCTAAGCCGTTGACGCAAGGCAGGGATGAAGGATGATGGTTTTACTGAACAACCTGCACAAGTTAATTGTTTTAAAGTGATCAGTTACCTTTGTCTTGCAATGCACACCATTCCATCGCAGTACCCTGTCCTGTACCAAATATCAGATGATGCTACGAGGCTGGTTTGAATCCAGTTTTCCTTCTCCAAGACTAGCTACCAACAAAGGCTGTAAGACTCACTATGTCGCTATTTATTCTTAGCTGAGATCAGAAGAGAAATAACTATATATATATATAACTATATATATAGAGAGAGTTAACTATATATATAGAGAGAAATAACTATATGTATATACATATACATATATATAATATTTTTATTATAAGAGATTATAATAAAACCATTTTGAAATCGCTGCACAAAAGCTTTCATGTTATTTTTAACGAAGCATGCATAAATAAAGGATTGCTGCCTAAATACACAATCTCTCTCTCTCTCTCTCTCTCTCTATATATATATATATATATATATATATGACAGAATATTTAGGATTTCCAATAAGTGACACACTTTGCTGTGTTTGAAACCAAATTAAATTGATTGGAATGAGTTTTTAATTTCTGAAAATACCTGACTTTTGCCATATTTACAATTCTTTCGGCACAATGTAATTCTCTTTATTAAAAACATCTTTTAAAGATAAAATGAACATTTTCGAGCCTTTATTTGAGGAAAATTATCTGATTGAAAATGTGTCTTATTTGAAACAAACATTATTAATTTCAGTTTAAAATATTTCAGAAACTATTTTTTAACACGGAAGTGGATGATTTTTATGATGCGTTTGAGAACTATGTCGATAGAGTTATGTTTGGACATTTTTATATTTGGGTGGAATGATGTTTACATTTTTATTTGTAAAAATACGTGAATATAACGTGAGCGTCTTATATATATATATATATATATATATATATATATATATATATATATATATATATGTGTGTGTGTGTGTGTGTGTGTAATTTGGCAGAAACTTTTCTTTTAAACATGTTGTGTTGAATGTCAAAGATAACATAGTCCTGCATATTCTCTTTTGAATTTTCGCATCTTTTCTAATGAGACTTTTTATTTGAAAATTATATTGAAATAAATATTGTCCGTAAGATAACCGAGTACTTTCGAACATCATTGTTCATCTTCAGGGTCAAATTTTTTTTAACAATGTCTTATATATATGTAGAGTCAAATTTTTTAAAACATTTGCAAATTGTCTTGTAGCAGAATCATGTTGCTACATTTTATTTTTACAAACTAAATAAACGTTACAAAATCATTTTAATTTCAAAAGACGCGATGATGTTATCACGTGCTTGGCGAAATTTGTAATCATGTGAAGGCGTGAAAAAGATTTTTTATTAGACAAGCCAACAAATCGAAGAATACGTTATGAAATTTAAAAAGTTCAAAGGAAATGGTTATGTGGTGTATCTAATTATGTAGAAATATATTATATCAAATTCATTATCAACTAGAGAGTTAGGAAAACCGTTATTAATAAGGGTTTGCTTGATGTTAGTCAATTACTTATGAAATATTTTATTGGTAGAAGAGATAAGTTTGCTCTAGTAACTAGGTTAGAAATAATTGACCGTTTATATTTAATGGGGCATTCACTAAGATAGTTGAGGGTGTAATTGTTATTACTTGTAGATTTTTGTCTCTATTAAAACATATCTTTTCTTTAGTTAGTTCATGTGTAAAATTAAGTACTGAATTATTTTTGAAGGCTTGTTGCAAAAAGGTAAATTCATCGACATTTTTAGCAAGTATAAGGATATCAAAGTCATAACGGAGGTATATGGTAGGTGTTTCAATAATACCAAAAGTTTTATCTTCAATAAGCGACATATAAAAATTGTTAAATGTTGGACCAAGGACAGATCCCATAGAGACGCCGTCCACCTGTAAATAAATATCATTAAGGTGGTCATAGAAAGGAACCTGTGTAGTGCAGATTAAAAGGATTTTTTTGAGTATATTAGGATTAATTTTAAGAGGTTGCATAAGAGGGTTGTTATAGATGTAATTAGTAATTATATCAATAGTTTCAATGACGGGACGTGAGTAAATAGACTTTCCACGTCAAGGGAAGCTAGTATTCCATTATTCGGTTTATGAGTACGTAAGGTTTTTATTAACTCATGAGTAGAGTTAATATTATATTTATTAGGTAGATATGGTGTTATTAATTCATTAATAATCTTTGTCAATTGGTAAATAGGAGTGGTTACTTGAGAAATAATGGGGCGAAGAGGGTAGTTAGATTTATGAATTTTAACCGTACCATATAGGTAGCCAGGCTCCAATAATTTTAGGAAGTTTTAGGCTATCACATTGAGCATTATTAGCTGTTATAAGTTTGTTAATTTTTGTTTTTAGTTCATTAGTAGGGTTCTTATTTAGTTTTTTAAATTTAATATGGTCATTGAGGATATTTTGTAATTTGTTATAATAATCAATTTTGTCAATTTGTCGGGATGTTTTTTTATGGTTTATATATATATATATATAAATATAAAAGTGAATATAGAAGTCAACACTTAGAGGCGACAGTCTGTTTCATGCTAGATGCAATCGTCAGGCCAAGAGTGCTGTTATTTTTCTCGGCTATTTATATATACGGGTCAGTGGGGCATTGGGGGTAGTCTATTTTAGCGATTATTTTACCGGAAGTCATTTATTTGTTTATTTGGGTCAAATGATTTTGCTTGTTTTTATTTATTTTTATTTTTATTTTTATCTTATATATTTATTTATTTACTATTTTTATTTTGATCGGTGCTTTTATTAACGTAATAAAATTTGTTTATATAGCTTATTTAATAGTTTTGTTTTTGTTTTGGGAAGATAATTAAAGCTATTTGTTCAATTTTGGGGTGGATTGTTGTAGTTTGTTCTATTAATTTGGCGGGAACAGTTTTTAATTTATTTATTTGGATTGATTATCTTTATTTGTTTTTTCTAAACGGCTAGTTTATCGGTATCGGTTGTTAGTTTATTTATATATTTGGATGTATTCAGATCAATTTATTTTACTTGTTGTAATTTATTTGTTACACTGTATATTTTCTCTTTTTTGTTTTTGATCTTTAAGTAACGCAGTATATTATATTTTATTTTTTATTCATTTTTTTATCGTTATATAACAGTTATAGCTATTTTTCGTCCGATTTTTTGTTTTGATTTTTATAGTCTAATATTTTGGTCATAACAGTTTGCTAATTTGATTATTATTTACTTTATTTATTGATTTTGTTTCTTATTTTTTATTCTATTTCGTCTATTCTAAGAGGTAATTTGTTTGGATTAATTTATTTCGCTTATTTTATTGTCATTTTGTTTGTTTATGCTTTTATTTATTTTTTCCGTTTTCGATTTTTAAGTAACGTAGAAAAATTTGTTTTCATGTCTGCATTTTGAGATTAGCTCGGATCTTTTATTTAATAATTTATTTTGGTCAGGGAAGGTAATGATAGCTATTTTTCCCTCCAAGCAAAGTTTGCAAGTTTTTGATTGTTTGTTGTAGGCTGATGATCTTTTCCTTATTTTCCAAGATATTTTTGGTGTGGTGTGCGTTTTGTTTTTTATTTCCCAGATATACTTAGAAAGCATTGTGCTGTTCGCAAGTTTACTATTTGTGAAAGATGTTTTGTATACATAATTTCTTTGTTTCCAGTGTCCTTCAGTTACTCCTATGTATACTTTTTATTCATTATCTAGTGATTGTATGGTGTCTTGCTAGATTCCGCTGTTTTGTAAACAATTACCGTTTAAGGGACATTCGTTTTTTATTCTGCAGTTGCACGTGGGTTTAATTTGTTCGTGTGGTTTGTTGATAATTTTCCTGATGTGCTTTTTATTATTTGTGCCATGTTCTCGGTGCAACTGTAGCTAATTTTTACTGTGTTTTTGTTGAATGTTTTGTGTAGGGTGCTTGATTCCGGGGGAAGTTTGTGTAAAAGTTTGAAGATTATTTTTCATACGTTTGTTTTTACGCTTTTGCTGTACGGTGGGTTGACCCATATGATATTTCGTTTCCGGTTGGCCTTTTTTTGTGTTCTGTGGTGAGTATGTGAGTGTTGCTGGGAATCCGCAATCTTTTAGGGCTGTTTCGTAGTCTTTCTTAGCTTTGTTAAATATGGATTCATTGTAGGAATTGTCAGAAAGCCTGCGGTTAATCGATTTTGGTATCTGTTTGATTATAGAAGGCGTGTGGTTGGAAGATGTGTGTATATAGAGTGGTTTATCATTGGGTTTTCTGTATGGTTTGTATGTGCCTTTTCTTAGGTTGAAGGTAACATCTAGAAAATCTACTTCGTTTAGGTTAGTTTTTATATCTATGTTGAATCCGTTATTTTTGAAAATCTTATATATATACAGACTAAGAATATAAGAATTTGTAGATCTGATGAATCGGATCGTGATTACAATTCTAGTGTAATTAATTATAACCATGGAATATTAGTGTTTGAGCGTTTTATATTATATTATATTATATTATATTATATTATGTATATATATATATATATATATATATATATATATATATATATATATATATATATATGTATATAATATATATATATATGTATATATATATATATATATGTATATATATATATATATATATTTTTGAATTGGACAAAGTCCGACAATTTATTTATAGACATTTATGATATGTTTAACGTTCTTTTTATAGATACAAGTATTTAAGCAAATGGTATGTTTTATTATAAAACAGAGCATTTGCTTAAATACTTATATCTATAAAAAGAACGTTAAACATATCATAAATGTCTTTATATATATATATATATATATATATACATATATACGTATATATATATATATATACGTATATATATACATATATATATATACATATATATATATATACGTATATATATATATATATATATATATATATATATATATATATATATATATATATACCTCATGAAAGCCCCATGGAAGTCATTCAAAGTGAAGGTGTCCAGGACTCTTGTCACAGCCTCCTTAATCTTGTCAATGTCTTCAAAATGACTGTCCCTGAGGTTCTCCTCCAGTTTGAGGAACATCCAAAAGTCATAGGGAGCAAAGTATAGACTATAGGGAGGACGTGGGACAGTTTTGATGCTCATCTCCGTCAACACAAAACTTTAATGCATAGTGAGTTTCCAAATTGTTTTCATGTCCCAAATGCATTCTGCAAACTAGTCAGTTGCGACAAGCAGTGTTTCGTAGGGTGTGTTCAAAGATCAGTTCCAGCTGTCTTATTCAATCTGGAATGACATAAGTTAGCATATCAGCTTACTAGATGTGTTGAAATGATATACTAAAATTACAATAATCTGGCGGAGTTGTAACTGCCTCTCATTTAAACGCAATCGTAAGGCATTTACCTTCTGAACATAAAGTGTCTAAAGACAATCGAAAAGTTCTATATATCCGAGCGCTTTCAGATATTCTATAAAGATCTACAAGTTCAGTTAAAAATCTTAAAGAATACATGTTTAGTCACGTCTAATAGAATAACAGAAACCGCTGATTTATAGAAGATTTCGACAGTTATTACACACTTTATAATCAGAAAAGGAAACACTTATACAAACACAATCAAAATCGAACAAAAAGCTTAATCGCAGTACCTTATTAATCGTCTTTAATGAAAATTAAAATATAAAAAATAATATATATGTATACATTAATTTTTATTTTTATACTTATACTATGAACACTGGCGGTGTAAAAAAAAACAGATCATGAAATTTGTACACAAAAAATATTGCACAAACTGATATCTGATGTCGTTTTGGCCAACCCTCTTTAGTCAGAATTATCTCCTTTAACTTACACCGGAAATAAGGAAAATATTTCCGGTAGGTGAAACCTAGGTAGATAGGTTCTGGCTCCTTATATATATATATATATATATATATATATATATATATATATATATATATATATTGTGTATATTTCGGCAGCAATGTACATATTGTAAAATTATAATTGTTTTTTAAAAATGTATTATCATCATTTATTTCCATTTCAATTCAAATTCAATCATACTAATTAAACTTAAAATACAAAGTTTCGTTCCATTATCAAGCGATGCTAACAATAACTATTTAGAAATTGATTTACTTAATTTATAATTAAATAACTGCTAAGAACTCTGAATTATAAATCGCATTGTCTTTCATAATATTTCAATATATATACATATATTGTTGTCGTGTCCACCCTCTAATAGTATATGTTAGACTCTTCCGCCTACTATAAGTTTAGTAGGAGAGAAGGTTCGCGGAACAGGGAACAGTGAATAGATTGAGTGCTAGTTTATTCGAGACACTCTTACGAGTCGTGTAATACTCTTATCGTGTACTTAGCCATTTACTTGGTCACAACATATATATATATATATATTGTCATCCACGGACAGACTGTTTCGCTGTATCACAGCTCATCAGTGTGGCTAGACGTCCGGTTGCCTCTGGCTAGAATCGAAAACCGGCTGAATTCGTGTCAGTCGGAAATTTTACCCTGAAGCTGTTGGCGCACGGCAGAGGAGAAGAAGGTCAATTTAAGCGTATTTATTTTTAGATAAACATACAGTGACTGAGAGAACTCGATTCGATTTACCGAAGAGTATATATATATATATATATATATATATATATATATATATATATATATATATATATATATATGTAGATAGATAGATAGATAGATAAAATTCGCTTAAAGATGAAACAGAACTAATGCGTTTAATTTTAATTATATAATTAAATTTGAAGTTTTTAGCTTCGGTTTTTGAATCGTGGTAATTCCTGTGTAGCGAAATAACCATATATTCAAATCAGTTAATTTATAATATTTATGCCCTGTAAATTTACATTGAGCACTGTTTTGTAAAAATAAAAATATCCATATGAACACCGGAATATATATAGTAATAGAACTAACATATTCACTTATATGGACTTGAGTTTGTAACCCTGGATTTCACGCTTTTGGGATCATCAGATAGAGTGTGTCTGATGATTGCAAATGCGTGAAACCCAGGGTCACAAATTCATATTCATACAGATGAGTATATATACCCATCTGGATGGATATGAGTTTGTAACATATATATATATATATATATATATATATATATATATATATATATATATATATATATATATATATATATGCAAGTTTGGTTAAAGATCGACTAACGTTTGTAGTTTAGGGTTTTTGCTTACTCCTCTATCTTTAATAATTTCCTGGTTTCCATTTCAAATCTGAATAAACATTATCCAGTGTCTAAATACTTTCGTTTTTTTTTTAGTATTTATTAAAGAGATTTCTATGGCTAATGTCTCTACATCTATGTATTGACATTTTTTTTTATGTTATGAAAGATTACAGTTCCCAGACATTGGCCATTTTATATTCAACTTACACCGGAAATAAGGAAAATATTTCCAAATGAAGAAAACTAAGCAAAATAAAAAAAAATTAAAATCATATTGGTTCGCTTTCAATCAAATTTATACAGAAGAAAGATTTCTGCCCAAGTATATCCGATTTATATATTTCTCCGTCTGTTTATCTATTCACTCGATCGTTCGCTAGCTAGCTATGTGTCATTTGTGAAGGTTTGGATTGAAATTATGAAGGAAATGTGCCGTTTGTGTCTATTTATTAAGTATTTCAAGCTTTCTCCTGCTTCCAGTCATTATCAAGAATTAAAAATATTTTTCACACACACACACACACACACACACACACACACACACACACACACACACACACACACACACACACAGAGTCTGTTTCTTGCTAGTGCAATCGTCAGGCAACTTGCCTGACGATTGCACTAGCATGAAACAGACTGTCGGCTCTAAGTGCTGACTTCCATGTCCACTTTTATATTTACACACGCTCTATCTCTGATATTGAGCACTTTATCCCATAAATATAGCACGCTTTAAGACTATATTTCTTCATATATATATATATATTTATATATATATATATATAATAAAATTATATATTTTTAAAATATGATTCCTTCGCTACCTAAGAGTTCTCATGTTTCAAAAGCGAGAATAACCTAACACTAACCCCTTGTATGTACACCCTAAGTCAAACCACCCTCCATCTATAATTAAGCTTATACCCACATCAATAGAGAAAACAATAAACATGAACTCCGGAAATAAGGAAATATTCCCACAACACAGTAATTTTTCATAACACAGCCCTGAAAAATAGCGGATACAAAAGCGCTGATATAAGCTATAGAAACAATAGTACCAATAGTAAGAAAAACAGGAAAAGAAATATCAACCAAATGGTTAGTACTAAGCTAGGACATAAGTTCCTAGCTTTAATTGAAAAAAACTTTCCCACTAATAGCAAACTTAGCGAGATCTTTAATAAAAACACCTTAAAATTAAGTTACAGCTGCGCTGAAAATCTAGAAAGAATCATAAAAAAACATAATAATAAAATGCTGGAAAAACAGTATCAATAAAGCTCCTAAACTGCAATTAGACAAAAATAATGAAAAAATATGTGATTGTAGAAACCCTAAAGACTGCCCGTTAGAAAATAAATGCCTCACTAAATCCGTGGTATACCAATGCACCATCTCATCCATTGAGAGTCCTAACACTGACAGGATATATATTGGGTCAACGAAGAATAAATTTAAAATTAGATGGAGACAACACAAGAGCTCCTTCAACAATATCCAAAATAGAAATCAGACATCTCTATCCCAATATTTCTGGCATTTAAAAGAAACGAATAAAACACCAAAAGTAAAATGGAAAATAATAAATAGAACAAGAACTTGTAAAACTTTGGATGACCCATGCCCCTTATGCCTATATGAAAAACTACACATCATTAAGTTTCTAAATAATGAAAAGTTATTAAACCATAGGCAGGAGTTAACGGTTTTTTGCCGACATCAACAAATTTTCGCATTAAATAATTGACATAAAAAACAAAAAAAACAAAAAAACAGATAAGCCAATAAATTTTATAGTTTAATAAGTCTTAAAAGCTTAGCCAAATCATTAAATAGAAAAACCCTTTGTGAAGTCGTCATAAAAACAAATTGTAATCCAGTCCAACACGTTTGTATAAGAAATAGCCATTTGAATAAATAAATAAATAAATAAAGAGATTAATATATAGATAATAATGAAACAGAATCCTCTCGACACATAAACGACCTGCCGCAACGCCATAAAATACCTTTCGCTTTAGACTAACTAGACGGCGACCGCTACTATCAGATTTGAAATAGGGACCCCAACATAACCTGACAGAAACTTTCCGAAGGGGACTGGTCTGTAGATAAAAATGAACTCTTAACTATTCGATCACCTAACCAATATGGCCGTCCCCAGCTGTTTCCATAGTAACTAATGTTGCAAGAGACCATACTTATAAACACGCGCAAACCACAAGATAGCTTATTCCTAAATTTTTGCTTGACGATGAAACGAGACCAGATACCTTAATTCAACTTAATTTCAATAATTATATTGAGGGTCTCGGCTCTCGCTTTTGAAATATGAGAACTCTTATGCAGCGAAGGAATCATATTTAAAAAAAACAAAAAAATTATAATATAAGCTCTACTTCTGTATGGAGCACTGTCTTTTTTAAAATAAAAACAAAATACTAAAGAACTCTGGATTATTTACCTAACGTGTTCTTTCCTATTTTTCTGCATACCTGCATATATATATATATATGCATATATATATATATATATATATATATATATATATATGCATATATATATGCATATATATATATATTTATATATATATATATATATATATATATATATATATATATATATATATATATATATATATATATTTAGCTCGTATATGGCACAAGAGCTAAAGTTTGGCGCACCCAGTGAAGATGGAATTAACTATTCAGTCGTAATTAGTCTAACGGCACAAGCTAGCTAAGCATTACATCACATCGAAGCATTCTAAGCAATTGATCAAGATTCATCCCGTCCTGGGTAAGACGATAAACTACATCCGCGTCCCGGGTAGGACGACAAACTACATCCGCGTCCTGGGCAAGACGATAAACTACATCCGAGTCCTGGGTATGACGATAAACTGCATCCGCGCACTGGGTATGACGATAAACTATATCCGCGTCCTGGGTAAGATGATAAACTACATCCGCGTGCTGGATATGACGATAAACTACAACAGCAAGGCCTTTAATCAGGAGGTTTTAAGGAGCATGGAACCACCTCTTAATTGTTGGTGTTCCCAGGGCCACCCTGACCCGGATCAAAACACAATGAAGGTGTAAGAATAGGTTTTAATATCAGCAATACATTTTTGTCAAAAATTATTACCAGCAATGGATTTTTTAAGAAAAAATTATTACCAGCAATAAATGTTTGGAAAAAATATTTCCAGCAATACATTTTTGGAAAAAAAAATTATTATCAGCAATACATTTTTGACAAATAATATTACCAGCAATAACAATCTTGTCGGTATTAAATAACCCATTGAGGTTGATATGCCGTAAAAGAAAACAAACCAAACCAAATCAAATTCACCCAGAGAAATAATATCGAACCTCATCATCTGACACGGCCATTGAAAAGGCTAAACCTGGTCAGGGAACTCAGTGCCAACTATAGTGGTCCGAATCTTACTAAAAATATGAAGAAAGGGCTATGAGCAAGAGGTACACCCAGCGATGTAAACCAAATTCAAATCTTATGTGATGATCGTAGACGTCTGGTGGAACAAGAGTCGTGCCATCCGACTTTTCGCACTACTGATGAATACTGAACATCCCCTTGACTTTTGTAATCGTAGGCCGATCCGAATGCAGAAGTCACACTAACTCTTTTCCACGACGGTCTATCAACGACAGTCATACCTGTCCAATGTCACCATCATCATCATCATCATCATCGTCGTCGTCGTCGTCGTCATCATCATCATCATCATCATCATCATCATCATCCCCTTGACTTTTGTAATCGTAGGGCGGATCCGATTGCAGAAGTCACACTAACCCTTTTCCACCACGGTCTATTAACAGAAGCCATCAGCAATTCTGGTACAGTCCATTTTCTGACATTGTCCAAATAGTTTTTGCGTTGACGTCCTCTCCTACGCCCACTTTAAATGGTGGCATGCATGATGGTCTTTCACAGGCTGTCGTTCCTTGTAATGTGGCCTAACTACACCATTTTTCTCCGTTTGACAGTGGCGAGAAGAGGTTCCTGGTGTTTCACAAAACTTGCAACCCTTTTCCGCACAAACTCATTGGTTTTTCGTTCCAAGGAGTTTTCTCGTGGATTTGTTCTCAAACTCCTGAATCCTTCTCTCTCTATCTGCCAACAGAGTCGACGTTTCAAATCCATATAGGAGAATGGAGACTAGCAGCGATTTGTACAGTCTGTACTTTGTTTGAAATCTGATTTTACTCCTCCATATTCTTGTCAATTTGTCAAACATAATGCCTACTAGACATATACACACATACTTACGAATATACATTATCATCTGATTCCAACATAGACAAACTAGAATTTACGAGTATCCAGGGAGGCTTGGAATCCATTAATTTCTTGAAGCTTCTCAAGGGACGCGCTGTCTTTCATTGAATTCGGAACGCCACACATTATACTAACATTGATTTAAAGAGTCGAATGCACGTAATACATGACTGACCAATGAAAAAAAAAACAACACAAAAGTAAAAATACCATAATTTTTTCTCTTTTTTCATATCTCATTCTGTTAAAAATGCAACATGTTAAATTGATAAACGTTTCCTATTTGTTCTTTATATTATCAACTCAGTATGGGTATAAGTTTGTTTACTTCATTCCTTATTTGGTTTATTTTATTCCTTATTTCGTTTATTTATTCCTTATTTCGTTTACTTCATTCCTTATTTCGTTTATTTTATTCCTTATTTTGTTTATTTTATTCATTATTTTAAAGTACCAAAAACATTTGATTGCCAATATGTAAAGCATATGATCGCTAAAAGTTCCGAGATCTACTTCAAAACTTTTACCTGTTTATATTAAAAATATATAAATAAAACATATAGATTAAAATTATATATGAATTATATAATATATATATATATGCATGTATATATATATATATATATATATATATATATATATATATATATAGAGAGAGAGAGAGAGAGAGAGAGACATAAATATTATATATGCAAAAATAGTACAGATAAAATATACAAATAATATATATTGATAGACTCATAGTTAAAATATATAGATAACGTATATAGATAAAAATTAGATAAAATAATAAGATTTAATAAAAATGTGCTTGTTTTGTGCGATGTTTCTTGTCCATGTACAATTTGGGAATCTTCAGTAAATTCTAATTTTTTTTTGCTATACGGCATTCACCGATCGCCAGAATTAAATTCCAACGCTACAATGTTGAACTTAAACTTAATCTTCAAACTCGGTTCCTCAAAAAAGCTAACGATTTGAAGAAAATATAATTTGTCTTTATTTATCAAGTCAAACTAAAATGTTGGGTTTGAGTGCAATACACGGTTCGAAAGTCGACCTTCCCCAGTATTCATATATTGGTCACCTGGTTTCAGCTAAGTCAATCTTTGCACTACCCAGCCGAGGGATTGAACTAAAAATTACTATATCACCATATTCCCGATACAACACTTTAAATCACTAGGATATTTTCCTGCGTCTAGAAAACGGAGCCTTAAACCTAAGCTTCCTGTTACCGACATCGCATTTACATGATAATGAAAACTCCTCACCTCAGAAATTTACAGAGAAATATTCTATAACATTTGTAAAAGATTACCATTTTAGAAAGTTTGTTCTGGATTTTCTTACTCTGGCTGCGAGAGATTGAACTAACAATTACTATGTCACCATATTCAGGGACTACAGTTTAAACCATTAGGATATTTTCCTGAGTCTAGAAAACGGAGCCTTAAACCTAAGCTTCCTGCTACCGACATCGCATTTACATGATAATGAAAACACCTCATCTCAGAAATTTACAGAGAAATGTTCTATAACATTTGTAAAAAAAATACCATTTTAGAAAGTTTGTTCTGGATTTTCTTACTCTGGCTGCGAGAGATTGAACTAACAATTACTATGTCACCATATTCAGGGACTACAGTTTAAACCATTAGGATATTTTCCTGAGTCTAGAAAACGGAGCCTTAAACCTAAGCTTCCTGCTACCGACATCGCATTTACATGATAATGAAAACACCTCATCTCAGAAATTTACAGAGAAATGTTCTATAACATTTGTAAAAAAAATACCATTTTAGAAAGTTTGTTCTGGATTTTCTTACTCTGGCTGCGAGAGATTGAACTAACAATTACTATGTCACCATATTCAGGGACTACAGTTTAAACCATTAGGATATTTTCCTGAGTCTAGAAAACGAAGCCTTAAACCTAAGCTTCCTGCTACCGACATCGCATTTACATGATAATGAAAACTCCTCACCTCAGAAATTTACAGAGAAATGTCCTATAACATTTGTAAAAGATTACCATTTTAGAAAGCTTGTTCTGGATTTTCTTACTCTGGCAGTAACTCAGATAAAAATTTGTAGAAGTTGATGGAGGCATCGATAGCGAAGATTTTAATGTGGTTATTTATATGTAACAGTGTTTATCATTTGTGTCTGAAGCTCTGCGTTCATTTTGTAGCGAGGAGGATAGAACGTCATGAAATTAATATCAACGAACTTGCTCACTCAGTGTTTTTATTTGTATTTTACCTAAATGTTAGACTTAGAAACTGAAATGATATACAAGTGAACACGGAATCCAGACGTGAATAATAAGAAAAAATAACAGTAAAACGTAAGAGAACAAGAAGAAAAGAGACATTGAAACTGTGTTGGAATGAAAGAAAAACAATTAAAATAACAAGGAGAACAGTAAGAATGAAAGGGAAGAAAGAAATATGGGAATGAGATTTAAGAAAGAATAAAGAAGGACACAATTAATGCAAAAAGACAGACAAAAGGTAAAAGCAAAGGGAAGAGAGAGACTGATTTTGAATTCTACATGTATATCTATACGATAATTAGTATTTTACGTTTTATAGACATTTTGTTCTAGTACAATGGGCATATGTAAAATATATAGTGCTTATATACAGTACAATTTTATCTATTCGTCAGATATATATATATATATATATATATATATATATATATATATAAATATATATATATATATATATTATTCATAGATGTTAATAGTAACTTAGCTGTTAAGTGCATACACGTATCTTTTTGTAGACAGCCCAGAATACACAGATTCCCTTGTCTTTCAAAGTTATCGAAGTATGAGTAATTAAATAACACCTGTTCCTTTCTGCTCCAGAGGTACGAATAGCCCGAATTAGGCAGCAAGTTCGACAAATAGACTTGTGTAATGCACAAATAGACACACACACACACACATACACACACACACACATATATATATTATAATGAAGAGAAAGAAAAGTAAGATATATAATTCGGTGATCTTATTAATTATTTATATTTAAAAAAAAAACAGTGCTCAATACATATATATATATATATATATATATATATATATATATATATATATATATATAATTTTTTATATATAATTTTTTATACATAATTTTATATATATATATATATATATATAATTTAAAAACAAATTTATGCTTATACTCTAGTGGTGTAAAAAAAACAGATGATACAATTTGTAAATAACAAATATATTACACAAACTGATATCTGATGCCGTTTGGGCCAACCCTCTTTACTCAGTATTATACTGATGATTCGGTAGGGGAAACCTAGTTTCATAGGTTTTGGCTCTTTAGGTATATATATATATATATATATATATATATATATATATATATATATATATATATTATAATTGTTTTTTATCTTCGCAACACCGAAATTTCCATGAATCAAAATTGAAACTTCAATTCAAATTCAATCCTAAAATTAAACTTAAAATACAAAGTTCCGTTCCATTATCAAGCGATGCTAACAATAACGTTTTAGAAATTGATTTACTTATAAGTAAATAAATGTTAAGAACTGTGAATTATAAATCTCAATGTTCTTTCATATTATTTCAATACACACATACACACACACACAGACACACACACACACACACACACACATACATATATATATATATATATATATATATAGAGAGAGAGAGAGAGAGAGAGAGTAGATAGATAGATAGAGCTGTGTATTTATACAGTGAACGTTGTGTTAGGCAAACATTAAGGGAAAAATAATTTTTATGTAGATTAATTTTATTGATCGACTTTTACAAATTACTAATGATCCTTCACAGATAAAGAGGAAATTCTATCAGAAATTGTGCAAAGTCCATTTCAAAAGACACATGGTCCTAGATTCCGACATTTTTAAAGCCATCACCAGTATAGGTCGAGAGAAATAGTGAGTTTCATATAACTAATGAGTTTCCTCCTTATCTTTGAAGGATCATTCGTGATTTGAAAAAGTTGATCAATAAAATTCGTTGAGACAAATGTCTGTTGTCTTTAATAGCATTTCAGAAATAGGTCGGTAACACTGGAATCAAGAAGACGCGAAAGATTAAATATCTGGGAAGCGTCTTGACAGAAGACGGTAAATGCGACACTGAGATCCGTAGACGTATTGGGTTGACTAAAGACACATTCCAAAAGCTGGGCAGAGTATTGCGAGACAGGTGAATTTCTTTGGTAACAAAGAAAAGTATACTGAGCTGTTACGTGACATCTGTCCTCCTTTAGGGCAGAGAATGTTGGGCGATTTCCTCAAAGATGAAGAAGAGATTCGAAGCGACGGAGATATGGTTCTACAGAAGGATGCTAAGGATATCATGGACCGAGTGTGGGAGAGATGAGGTCTTGGAAAGGATGAAAACCAGGAGAAGGCTTATACTTAGCATCAGGAAGAGGCAGCTGAAGTTTTTGGGACACATAATCTGGAAGGAGGGCCTTGAGAATCTGATACTCAAAGGTCGAATAAAGGGAAAGAGAGACAAGGGAAAGCAGCGCGTGACATACGTTGCGATCTTGAGCAGGTGGATGACAGAACGTGGTCTGGGACAGGAAGCAGAGGGAAAGAACTTGTTGAGAGCAGCAAGGGATAGAGGGAGGTGAAGAGCAATGATCGCCTACGTCCTGAAAGGACATGACACATAAAAAGATGAATTAATGTTATAATCCTAACTAATATAAAATATGCAAGTGCCCAATAAAATAGAGAGCTTAAATTAACATAGAAATGACAAAATATGAATAATTTAGCTACTCGAGTTTCGTCTGTTATCATAAGGTATCATAATATTGTTATAATTATAAATTGAAATCTACTGAAATATCTATTGGCAAATATAGAATCTAGAGAAATAACTAATGTGATTTCAGGCATTACTGTAAATCAGTTGGCAAATGTTTTCCGTGAACTGCAAAATCGTATTACCCTTTGTATTGCTAATGATGGAGGACATGTGGAAACTTAAATAGAATTTCAATAAAACCTTAAAAAATATAGATTTACTTCTTTCTAATCCTTTTTACAAATTATTTCTATCGCAAATACAAATAAAGTTATAATTTTTTTCAAGTGCACACGAACTTTATGGACACCCTGTATATAGCACACGAGAATTCATCCGCTCGTCACCATTTCCTTAACAAACTAAATAATGTAAAACATGCGTTAGTTAACAACGGTTTTTCTGAACTACCTCATCGATCACCAGATTAGACTGTTTCTTTCTAAGGTAACTAATAGCGATACTGAACGTAGAGATAAAAACAATAACATTAACATCGTCTACAAAAGCCAAATACATGTCAGCTATAAACAAGGCGAATTTTCCCTTAGAAATATCATATCATATCGACCTGAACGAGAAAATTAAATGAATTAACTACTAAAAAAATATTTAAAAGAGCTGACCATATCATTAAAAATAACAACACGTCTGCAGAATCAAAATACTGAGAACCAATATTATTTACGAGTTCAACTGCTCCTTAAGACATTGTGCTCCTAATCAAACCAAACCCATAAATAATTACATTGGTCATATTACTACATGCCGATCTAGACTACCTACATTACACCTACCTGCCCATAGCTGAATGAGGACTCATTTAAACACACACAAAATCCTATCAATCTCTGTTCGAAACATACTAGTAGAAAATACAAGTATAATAGCCTCATCAACATGTAAAAAGGAAATGAAAAATAATGGAAGCCCTAATAATAAAAAACCATATATATATATATATATATATATATATATATATATATATATATATATATATATATATATATATATATATATATATATGAAGGCTTAAGGTGTACTATATTTATAGGATAAAGTGCTCAATATCAGAGATAGAGTGTGCGTAAATATAAAAGTGAACATTGAAGTCAACACTTAGAGGTGACAGGCTGTTTCATGCTAGACGCAATCAGGACTGACGATTGCGTCTAGCATGAAACAGCCTGTCGCCTTATACACACACACACACACACACACACACAGATATATATATATATATATATATAGGGAGAGAGAGAGAGAGAGAGAGAGAGAGAGAAATGAACATATATATATAGATCTGAATAAACTGCGATAGATAGATAGATAGATAGATAGATAGAAATACCAGTGTGACTTGAAAGTTATGTACGGAATGACATCTTTAGAATAGATAATTCTAACTTCATCTGTTCTTGATCTTTCACTATATATATATACATGTATATATATGTAAATGTGTGTGTGTGTGTGTGTGTATAGTGAGAATTCTTTCTCTTTCAATATATATATAGTGAGAAATGAACATAGATATATAGATAGATATATAGATAGATATATAGATCTGAGCAAATTGAGATTGATAAATAGATAGGTTCCGCATTACATAGACAGTAGCAACATTAGATAAATATTTAAATACCAATGTGACTTGAAACTTATATATACAATGATATCTTTAGAAAAGATAATCATTAACAAATTAAATCAATAGGCATTATATATTTGTGAGAGGGTGTATGAGAAAGTATGTGTGTATGTGTGCGCGCATGTATGCGTCAAGGGAAGTCGAGAAAGGGAGAGAGAAAGAGAGTGAGAGAGAAAGAGAGACGATTGCTTTCTATGTGTTGTATAAACTAATTTAAGTCCAAGTTCTCAACAAGTAAACGTAGACAGCAAAAAAAAAAAAAAAAATGGCGGCTAGAAAAAAATGGGCTAATTACTGAAGAGCGTTTTGGCGGGAATAGCGTTTAGTAAATTAATGAAACAAACAAAACCTATCACGTTGGAAGAGAAAAGCGAGCGATAGACTTAATGATTACCTGCAATTTCACTGGAGAATCATCAAGCCTTTAGACAAAATTGATTGATTGATGTCTAATGTCGTTTTTTATGCACCAACGGCGATCGAATCAGTGGATTTTAATAAAAAGAAAAGAAACAGAAAACAATTACCGTGTGAGTGTTTATTTCAATCAGCTAATTTCGACACTACGTTTAGTTTTGTTTTGCGTGACTTTCGCGGGAAAATCTGCGAGCTAGACACGAAGTGAATGTCACGATATTTATATATTCCCAGTATTATCAGACCAGTCGAGAAGGTCTGGTTTAAATCCGTTAATGGAGAAAATCTGCGGGCTAAACAGAGGATGTCAAATACGACACTGAAATCTGAACACGTATTGGACTAGCGAATGAGGCATTCCAAAAACTAAGAGAAGTGTTGGGAGAAATAGACTGCTGGATTTATATGAATCCAGAAGTCTATTTGCGTCTAATTCATCTATCCTCTTACATGGCAGCGAATGCTGGATACTGAAACGAGAAGCACTGGGGCTATCAGAATGATCGATCTGAAGAAGGATACTGAGAATTCCATGGATGGAAAGAGTAAGCAGTCAATGACAACAAAAAAGAAAACTTATGCTCAGACTCAGGAACGTAATATGCATTATCTGTCTGTATTTCTGAGAGGAGGTACTGGAATTATTTACATTATTCGGACTGTTATCCTCATCTGTATTTCCATATTTACGACGTTTCGGCCGTTGTGTATTTCGGCCTTCTTCAGGTGATTGGAATTTCGAACTGAATCCTTTATTTCGTCCACCGGGGTAAATTGTCCTAGTTCCACGTGACATGCCTCTTCCTGGTGTCTCAGTTATCTCCGTTTAATTCAACTCTCTCCAAGGTTTTGTTCACCTCTGCAGTAGTTACAATTCTTTGGGTCAAGTCACTGGATCCAATCAACGCTTTTATCCACTGAAGAAGGCCGGTGTGTACAACGGCCGAAAACGTCGTGAATATGACAATAAAGATGAGTACACCAGTACGAATAATGTAAATAATACACACTACTTAAAATAAAAATCGGGCATCTATTTAAAATACGAGTGTCCATTGTAATAACACTTGAAGTAATACGAATGGCTTTTTGACGTATCAGGATACAAGTATAATTTACTTATAAAAAACAACACCCTTCTAAATTCTATAATCCCATTCCCCACTTCAACTTAATCTATATAATACTATATAGCTTAAAAAAAGTAAATCATTTTTTCAAGAATTATTCAACAACGCTTGAGAATGGAACAAAAAATTTAATTTTAATTTAAATTTTAGTTTTTACTTCTGTTATGGGTCCTTACCTATAGCTACAGAATGAACTCTTCCTAACACTATTTGCGTTTAATTCATCTATCCTCTTACATGGCAGCGAATGCTGGATAATGAAACGGGAAACACTGGAGCTATCATAATGATCGTTCTGCAGAAGGATACTGAGAATTCCATGGATGGAACGAGTAAGCAACGAGGAAGTCTTAAACAATGACAACAAAAAAGAAAACTTATACTCAGACTCCGGAAGAGACAGCTGAAATTACTCCGATACATAATAAGGAAGGAGGAAGGCTTGGAAAATTTAACCCTCACATGGCATATTGAAGTCCATAGAGATAGACGAAGGCAGAAATCCAACTGTCTGGCTATTTTGTGAGAATAGAACGGTAACGGGAGCTTTAGCAAAGTTGGGGAAATGTGGGTAAAAAAAGTCATCATCACTGTGATAGGGGATCCCAACCAAGAGTTTTTCGTGTTGGGGAACAGATGACAGTCAAATCAGGATAATAGGTGGGGTGATCAACCAGTTCAAAGCTACAGTCACGCACAGAAGCCATTGAAACCAATCAGTTTTGTACGAGAGTATTTTCTTGCTGAAACAAAACTCATTTCATCAGTTGTTCTGGGCGTTTGGTCGTGATAGCCTTTCGTAATAACCTCAGAAAATTGGAATAGTACTCTCCATTGATGGTGTGACCCACTGACGATAAACACAATACCTTTTTCATCCCCAAACCTGTCGCCATAGTCTCCCCTGCAGAGGAAACGACCATGGAATTCTTTAGTGCAGGTGATGAGGGATGTCCCACTGCATGTATTGTCTCTTTTTCCCTGGCTCAAAGAGATTAACCCAACAGTCAGCCTGAGTTAGGAAACGTTCAAGGAAACAATCTGGATTTGCCTCAACAATGTCAAAACGAACATAGGAGGAATATTTCTAAATTTAATTCATGAATACTTTAACCATTCACCAACTATAAAAAAAAGATATGTTAACAAAAACGATATAAATAGCAGCTATAGATGCGTTAATAACATACACACATCTGTATCCCTTCATAACAACATTATATTAAACAATATTTTCCAACAAAGACAACGTAAATTCTTCTAAAAATAAATGAAAATTCCGAAAAATTACGATCTGTCCCTTAAACAGTCAATGTATAACCGATAATATTGTATACTGAGCGAAAATACATTCCGGTAACAACGTTAAATTTTATTTTTGTTCCACTGAAAATGCTTGAAAAATTCGTTTTGACTATCATCGAATTACCATAAGTAATTTAAAATACAATTAAAAAATGATGGCATCTCACCATCAAGCAGCTGGGAAATTATATCTAGAGCTAAGGCATATAACAGTAAAGGAAATAAATGCAATTTATGTCATGTTAAAAATTCTTAAAACATCTAAATAATCCGAACTTATTAAATAAGAGAAATGAATTGATGGTTGCATTTAGGCATAAAAATAAATATCTGGCTAAATACATTGATCGAGATTATTCTTTTAATTTTTAATTGTTAATGTAAATTACGGTTTATTTTTTAATGTATATTACTATTATTTTATGTTGAATATAAATTTATATTTTCAGTTTAAATACGGACAAGTAATCTCCCTTTAAAATAAAATAGGAATAATCCCCACTCAAAAATATGATTTTCTAATTTTCTCTTTTTTACATCGCCAAATATAATTTTTCAAATTTTCAAATTAATAAAAAAAAAGTATAATCCCAGCATAATATATAACAACGCCAACATTGAGATAACCAGATATATTATAATTCAAAATTGATAACGATTAGTTCATACTCAACACCTGAAGACTGCGTCGTGCATGAAACTCCGAGTCGTGCTAGTGGTGAAGGATAATATGGATATTTGTTAATATATATATATATATAAATATATATATATATATATATATATATATATATATATATATATATATATATATATATAATTTTAATCATCTTAATAGCTGGCCAGTCGTATTCGAGGATACCCGTCTACTAGGGCGGCTAGCCAATCCCTATTGCAGACGCTCGCTCAGGCACATTTGTGTTTGCTCAAGACCCACAGAGCCCACCTGTTATTCATACTGCAACTATGCTAAGCAGACCTTAGTTACAGTTTCTGGGAGAGAGCGTGTTATCCAGCGCGATCAACAATTTGAACAAGGCTAGCACGCTCAAGCCCTCAGCCACGATGACTTGTGGTTTGGTGCTAGCACAGCTATCGACGGCAAACAAGGGTTCAGTCAACCCGGTTAAGGCAAATGTAAGGATTTAATTTGTAACAAATATTTATAAACAGAAGTAAAATTTTCGTTAGTTTTTCCGTATTTCTAATGTTTAGTTATATCTGAATATTTACACATATATTTCCATGTTCCTCTTTAGAGTTGATTTACCGGTTACTTCTAAAGTATTTCCATTCTCTCTTACTCCCAGTAGCCGGTTAAGCAACATCTAGCCTGATCAGTACTTGGGATTAATAGAGGTTTATACCTTGTTTCCTGTTTAGGATAGGGTTCCCTGTTCCTTCTAAAGTCTTTTCATTCTCTTTTACGCCCACTAGTGCGTTAAGCAGCAACGAGCTTGATCATTACTTAGATGGGTGACCGATTGGGAATAGCAGAGGTTTACTCCTTGTTTGCTGTTTAAGATAGGGTTCCATGTTCCTTGTAAAGTCTTTTCTCTCTGTTATTTGTTTCCCTTCATCATTCCCTATATATATATATATATATATATATATATATATATATATATTCCTTTTTTCTTTGTCATTCTATGCCATATATATATATATATATATATATATATATATATATATATATATATATGTATATATATATATATATATATATATATAACTAAATAACTTCCAAATATACCCTGCTAAAAAGTACACACAAGCGCATATTTTTTATATATATATATATATATACATATATATATATATGTATAAAATATGCGCATGTGTGTGCTTGTTAGCAGAGTATATTTGGAAGTTATTTAGTGCACTTTGAAATCTTTTCAATGTCTCTTAAAGAAGTGCCTGTTGTGTATGCACAAAGAATCTTTGTAAAGTTTTCTCTGATTTCGCCAGCCTTCCTCTTCAGCTTAAGAATATCTGCCTCAGTGCCACTCAACACGGCTCCATATTTCTGTGCAAAATCATTTGACACAATTGTCCATTGTGCGACACATGCCGACAACATCCGTACAGCATTGTTGGAAGGTCGGATCAAGACAGGTGCCGTCTGACGTTCATTCCCGCCTCACTTATTCGGAGAAGATGATTGGTTGTGGAAGACTTTGTGGTAGACTTTGCTGCAGGTGTTATTATTAGCTTGACGTTTAACCCTGCGTCGCTTAGTTAGTCAGCGAAAAGCCATTTAATGTCTAACGAAACGTTGACAAGAACGGCGGGATATATATATATATATATATATATGTTTATAACACTAATAAACTTATAAATATAAGCAGCTATACTCGTCCGGCATATATATCTTTTTCTTGGCTTGGCTAGGCGAACGAACGAAGATTTATGAAATGGGATATACACGCCGATGCAGGCAAGCTGATGGCCAGCTAGGCCGATACGGGACAGGCAAGTCTGGCCGAAGCGACTGCAATTAAAGTTCTGGTATAGCTGCTGAGGCATCCCGATCCTTTCTCCTGCGGCGTTTCTCCTTCAGGTTGCCCTTGCGAGAGTCCACAAAGGTGGAGACGGCCTGGTGAACGGTGCGGTACCAAGTTTGACGGTCAGCAGCAAGTGTCGACCACTGGCGATTGTCCCTGTGCCAGATACCGGGGAACTTGAGGGAGTTCTTATAACGCTTGCTTGGTGCCCCCACTATCACGGTAGCCAGTGGAGTGTGCGCCATATATATATATATATATATATATATATATATATATATATATATATATATATATATATATATATATATACAATTGTAAAATAATGAAGCGTAAAATTTCAGCGTTCAAAACAATAATTTAAAAGAGGGCTCAATACAAAAGAAGAGCAATAAATATTTATTTATTATGCACTGTTGCATTAAAGCATGTATATACCCACTACAAAACTGTGCATCTTGTTCCAACCTTAAAAATGAACGTTTCTTCAGGTGGGAAACCATGGGGGTACACTCATGGTACACTCATAGTTCCCACCTGAAGAAACGTTAATTTTTAAAGTTGAAACAAGATGTAGAGTTTTGTGCATGTTTTAATGTAACAGTGCATTATATATATATATATATATATATATATATATATATATATATATATATATATATATATTGCAACCTTACACAGGCAAGACATAGCTACACACACACACACACACACACACACATATATATATATATATATATATGTGTGTGTGTGTGTGTGTGTGTGTGTATATAGCTGTGTCTTTGAGAGTGAAGAATAGCTTTTTGTTGACATGTCTTTGTGTTTAATGTTGTAGTTTTTTGTGTTTTCTGGTGTATATTCATTTCTTTCTGTGTTCCAACCAGAGACTTAGGTTCAGAAATGGTAATCTGACTTTTCCCACTGAGCGTTTTGTGATTAAAAAATCACATACATTTTACATGGATAAACCCTTCGTAAATTGTATGCTGTACTTGTGAGAACAATTTTTGGTATTTCTTTAAGGCATGGGCTACCAGGAATTGTAATCTATTGTAATCTTTTCCAATCAATCCCAAGACTCAAACTGGAATTGTTGATCTCCTCATACGCCACATTTTTGAGATTTTGATTTTACGTTTCTTGTATTTTGTTAGTATTTTTCTTCAAAGATACACTACAGTCTGCAGGGACGGTCATGTCGATAAGAAGGCATATTTTGTCTTTGCGGGCTCTAATCACGATGTCTGGGCGACTAGCTTTGTTCGGTCTGTGTGTATTGTAAAATCGCATAACATTGTTACAGGTCCGTATCCGGGTTTGGGTGGTGTTCATCCCAATTTCTTTCACTTTCCTTTCCATAAAAGTTGAGTTGCAGATTTTCCAGTGCAGATGTTGGCCAACTGTGTAGTGCCATGCTTTATATTCAGTGGGTGCCAATACCACGCAACCTGACATAAGATGATCAATTGTTTCTGGATATTTATCACAGAATCTGCATTTTGGGCTAACACAATTTTTCAGTATGTGTGCTTAAGAATTTCTCGTTGGCAAGCATTGGTCGTGTGCAGCAAGAATAAAACCCTCGGCTACATATTTAACCATGCACTAGGTAGCCACTGACGGGTTCATGGTTTGCTTACATCAGCTTGTTTGGTACGGGCAAAGAAGCGGTTTCTGTATATCGTCTGTTGCATTTCCCTTTGCTTTCCTTTTTATTTTGCAGCTTCAGTCGGTGCAATCTTCTTCTTCTTCTTCTTCTTCTTCTTCTTCTTCTTCTTCTTATTATTATTATTATTATTATTATTATTATTATTATTATTATTATTATTTCTCAGTGGGAGAACAAAACGCAAAGAAAGTTATGCTGAGATACAAATATAAGCAGATTGTGTCAGCTCCTATCTTATAAGGTGTGACAGTGGTTTTGATGGTGAGAGTTGTGAGCCAAACCGTCGAGCTAAAAATGGTATTCAGGCTGATTTTGGGACAACTTACACTCCAGAGGATGATTTTGAAATAAAGGGAGGAGACACAGTCAGTGGTTTTGAAGGATGCGGAACCATTGTCTCTGGCGAGTCTATGTATTTCTATCAGGTAAGGCTTACATTGTCGCTTATTATCATTAATTGTATGTTCGCACAAAAATTTTCACGTAGACATCGCTGGGAATCTTTCATCTAAGACTGTGGTTCTCAATCTTTTTTTTATCCATGGACCACTTTTACTCTTAACTTTTTTTGGTGGACCCCATAACTTTTCGATGAAAAAAAGCTTATTTTATTTTATAGAAACAGTAAATATGTATGCTTTATTTTGAAGTAAAACTAATTTAATGAAAATAAACTTGTATTTAACAACTAAATTCTATGGAACATTTATGTACACTAATAAAATAACTCATAATAAACCATTTTAAAATATGTGAATAATTAATAAATTTTTAAAAAGTGCAGATTTCTTCAATGAAATCTCTGCGCTTGATGCTGCTCTGCGAGTTTTTTTATATTCGGCTCTATTGATGTCAATGATAGTCGATCACCCCTTTTCCTAAATTCATGTCTATTACTATATTAATTTATAACATATTAATATTTGAGCGTTATTGTGCAAAGTAATGTCCTGGTCAGAATTCCTAGTAGGTTACCGAGATCGATATACACCTGAAGAAGGCCAGAGGGTACAATGGCTGAAACGTGATCGCAACAACGAAGATGAGGACAATAGTCTGAATGTAAACAGTGTAAATAATGATAACTCCTCATCTCAGAAATTCAGACAGAAATTTTAGTCAGTTATATAAAAAATGAATTCCATTTCCTTACACTCGTCATTTACTTGTGCAAAATGTTTTTATGGTTTTCAATCTTTCTTTAATCATAGACTACTTTTACTTTTTTTTTTTTGTGAAAAAAAGCTTATTTTATTTTTTTACTAATACATAAGTTTAGGAATTGATTATAGAAATAGTAAATGTACGTTGAAGTAATAGCAATTTAATGAAAATAAACTTGTATTTAACAACTACATTCTATGGAACATTTGTGTACACTCGTAAAGTAACTCATAATAAACCATTTTAAATATGTGAGTAATTAATACATTTTTTAAAAGTGCAGATTTATTCAGTGTTTATTCTCTGTGGTTGATGCTGCTCTGCCAGTTTTTTTGTTTTTTTATATTCGGCTCCATCGTTGTCAATGATAATCGAAGATCACCTTTTTCAAAAAGTCATGTCTATTACTATATTAATTAATTTATATTAAGATATGAATATTTTAGCGTTATTTTGCTAAGTAAAGTCCTGGTTAGAAATCCCTGTAGGTTACCGAGATCGATATACACCTGAAGAAGGCAGAATGGACGAAACATGATGATAACAACGAAGATGAGGACAATAGTCTGAAAGCATATAGAGTAAATAATGATAATGGTTTTTCGGTTCCTTCTAATGTCTTTTTCATTCTTTTTCATTCGCAGTAGCCACTTGCACTTTAGTGGCATTCTTTTCTTGTTTGGGGTGAATTGATTTAAAAAAAAATTTTGCAGCGTTTTCAACCCTAGATAAAATATCACTTCTTTTTTTTTACTGTTTTTGAGAGCTCTAAAAAGAATATCCCATATGTATAGAATCAGTTTTTCTATTTGAATTTTCTTTTTTTCGCATTGTTTTTTTTTTGTTCAGTGTTTACTTAATTTACTTCTCATTGTTCTTTTCTATTCCTTCTACTCGTTCTTTCTTCTTCATATTCCTCTTCTTCATCCCATTTTTAGACTGATGATGCCAGTAACAATACAGATAATTATCATCCCCCACTCTCATCATTGATGTACTTGTTGTTTACGTCAACTAAAGATTTCATCAATTTAGTGCGTTCGAGAAACAAATTAGTATAAAGAAGCAAAAATGTTTAATTTCCAATTTTTTTCTCCTAATCTGGACCATAAGGAATCTTCTGTCTGTCCAATAAAATGTCCGTCTGGTCCGTGTTCTTCTCACAGAGAAAGAGGGGAAAAAAGATTTTATTCTGTCAGGAAAATAAAGACGGTCTTCATTTTTGTGTTTTACGTTTATCATTTTATTTGAACTACGTCTTTTTTTCTTTATCTTTTGATGTCGGATATTTCTAATGATTATTTTCGAGATGTTATTTTAATACAGGTTATCTTATTTTTATAAAACTTCACATCACTGAAGCATGCTTTCTACGCTTCATTTCATAAATAATGAAGGCATAAAACACGTAAATCCATATTTAATCTTCTTCTTCTTCTTCGTCTCTTCTTCTCTGCCACGTGTCCCTTCAGGACGTAGACGATCATGGCCCTCCACAACTTGCGCCAGTTTCAGCGAATGTCAATAAATACGAATGCGCGAAGCGAATTCGTCAGCCGAGACGGAGACGGAGACAGGAGAAGACGGCAGAGAGTTCGTCCCAGCCACCGCTCGTGATAACCCCACGTGATTGCCTGTCTAAGAGAACCACCCGACTTTAGCCTAGTGCCGAACTTTACCAAAACAGCAACCCACACTATACCAAGTCAACAGTAATATCACTTGTGATTTAGACGCGGGTTCGGCTGATAATTAATTGCATGCAAACTCTGATATAACCGATTATTCTACGAAGGGCTGATATAAAAACTGTATTTGCATTTTGTTCAATTTATTCGTGTGCTATTTTTGCCTGTACGTCTTTGCCCTTCTTGAACCAGCCTAACATGAATATACCTGCGACTATTCGATCTTGGCTGCCTTATGATCAAACTTAAATCTCAACGTGGGATAAGTTTCGCTCTGGATTGAAGTGGTCACTTCAACCACCAGCCACGGTTTTGGAAGTCTTGGGCGACCAGGGAGGTTGTTGTACAATTACAGTGCTACCATGATATAATTTGAAAAAAAAAACTGACAGAAAGTATTTCCCTGCAGATATCACAATGCCGCCATCAAATGAACCTGTATACAGTGTGACCGTCGTCCTAACAATGACCGGATGGGTAGATTAGCAAAGACGCATGGAGGGATTTAGCAGGTGAAGGGAATGTATCATCACCTAAGCTTGACAGCTCCCCTACAGTGCATATTAGATTATCTGCAATTTTTTGCCGTCGATTTTGAAAGGGAGGATATTCCATGCCCTAGATAAAATGAAGGAACATGAGAAGTACCACAAGATGGCAATTCAAAGATGAAAGCAACGATTGGTTGTGAGGGTAAGAGGTCCCGAGTAGGGTAATCTGATGAGGACTAAAGCAAGACTATTCTAGGTGAGCAATTTTTCGTTAATGTTAAAGGGATAGTCATTTTCTAGAAAAAAAAAACCCACACACATATACACTGACTACTTTGTGACTAAAAGTTTGTACATTTGTTTCTTCAAAAAAGGCAAAATCTTGGTTCTCCACATCTTCCTTTCCCATGTAGGTCAAACAAGGTTAAACTATATACCTCCCCTCCTTGTCATTCAAAGAGACATTAAATGGTTGTTAGCAAAAGGGACAGCCCAAAATGCAAGTTACACATTGGCAATACCAAAATCAACCAAGTACAAAAATTTAAATATCTGGGAAGTGTTTTAACAGAGGACGGAAAGTGCGACACTGAAATCCAAGGATACATTAGGATAGCCAAAGATACGTTCCAAAAGCTAAGCAAAGTATTAAGAAACAGAAAAATTCTGTTAGAAACAAAGAAAAGAGTACTGAACTGTTACATGATGTCTATCCTCCTATATGGCAGTGAATGCTGGACAGTCTTCTCAAAGATGAAGAGACATGAAGCAACAGAAATGTTGTTCTACAGAAGCATGCTGAGGATACCATGGACCTTACATATGAGCAATGATGAGGTTTTAGAAAAAATGGAAACAAAATGGAAACTCATCAGGAAGAACCAGTTGAAATTTCTGAGGCACATAATGAGGAAGGAGGGCTCAGAAAATCTGATACTCACAGGACAGATTGCAGGCAAGAGGGATAAAAGAAAACAATGCATAACATACTTAATGAGCTGGTGTAAATGGATGGCAGAACAGAATTTGGGTGAAATAACAAAAAGACAAAATTTATTAAGAACTACAAAGGACAGGAAATTGTGGAGAGCCATGATCACCCATGTCTTGAGGGGACATGGCACACAAAGAAGTAGAAATGTATAGGTTTATATTCAAGATTATCTTTAGTTAAAAATACCGAAATCAAATAAGTACAGAAATCTAAATATCTGGGAAGTGTTTTAACGGAGAACAGAAAGTGCAACACTGAAATCCTAAGTTACTTTGGGATAAACAAAGGTGCCTTCCAAAAGCTAAGCGGAGTATTAAGAAACAGAAAAATCATTAGAAGCAAATGAACGTGTACTGAACTGATATGTTATATGTGTCCTACTAAATGCCAGAGAATGCTGGACAAAAATCAAAGATAAAGAAGAGACTTGAAGCAACAGAAATGTGGTTCTACAGAAGGATGCTGACGATACATATGAACAATCACAAAGTTTTAGTGAAAATGCAAACACAAAGTAGACTTATGCATAACACTAGGAAGATACAGCTGAAATCTCTGGGGCATGTAATGCGGAAAGAGGGCTTGGGAAATCTGATACTCACAAGACAGATTGAAGGCAAGAGGGAGAGAGGAAAACAACGCATAACTTAATGAGCTTGAGTAAATGGATGGTGGGGCAAGGTTTAGGAGAAAGAACGAATGGACAACATTTATTAAGAGCTACAAAGGACAGGAAGATGTAGAGAGCCATGATCATCTACACCCCGAGGGTACACAGAACATAGAAGAAAAATGAGCTTGAGTAAATAGATGTCGGAACAGAGTTTAAAAGAAATAACAGAAAGAGAAAATTTCTTAAGAGCTGCAAAAGAACAGGAAGTTGTGGAGAGCCACAATAGAGAGGACACGGAACATAAAGAAGATGAAAATATAAGGATTTTGAAACTGAAACAATCTGGATCCGATTTACATTATTTTCATGAGGACTATTATCCTTATCTGTGTTGTTGTTTCGGCCGTTGTAAGGCAGTGCACAAATTTACAGAAGGCAGTGAAGGAACGCGAAAAGAAAGGATTAAACATCAACAAAAAGAAGACCGAATGCATTTTTGTTAGCAAAAGAATGACTGCAAAATGTGATTGCAAATCGGAGATACCAAAATCAAAAGAAAGTGCAGAAATTTAAACATCTGGGAAGTGTTTTAGCAGAGGACGGAAAGTGCGACAAATGAAATCCGAAGGCGTATTGGAAGAGACAAATATGCCTTCCAAAAGCTAAGCAGAGTATTAAGAAACAGTAAAACTTCACCGGAAACAAGGAAAAGGGTACTAAACAGTTCCGTGATACGTGTCTTCCTGTATGGCAGAGAATGCTGGAGAATGTGGTCCCAAAGAAAGATGCTGAGGATGCAATGAACCGATTGTAAAGTGTTAGAGAAATGGAAAACAAAAACGAAATTCATAGTTAGCACCAGGAGGAGACAACTGAAATTTTTAGGTCACATAATGAGGAAAGAGGGCTTGGAAAATCTGATACTCTCAGGACAGATTGAAGGCAAGAGGGACAGAGGAAAATAACGCATACCTTACTTAGTGAGCTTGAGTAAATGGATGGTGGAACAGGGTTTAGGAGAAATAACAGAGAAACAAAATTTATTAACCTCTACAAATGACAGGAACTTGTGGAGAACCAAGAACCCCTACGTCTTAGGGGACACGACACAATAATAATAATAATAATAATAATAATAATAATAATAATAATAATAATAATAAGCGCTTCAGATTATTAATTTTTTTTCACTAGACTTATTTTGATACATAGCGCAAAATGCCACGAAACCATTGGTAAGACAGGATGTTTGATTGATTCGATAATCGAATGAGGTGGGCTTCGCCTCGGGATCTTAATTAACACAAGGTCAAATCCCGGCTACAACAGAACCTATGTCATATCGTATTGTAATCATCGCCTATTTCTGTTTAGCGGCAGCAAATATGAATTCGGTAAGGTTAATAATCAAGTTGTTCTCGGCTGGTTCGTCTTGCTGAATGATTAAACCATTGGAGAAAGACGTCAGACGTGACCAGTGCTAGAAATAATTCTTCAAACACATTATTTTAATAATTACATCCAACCAACTGGATTGTAAGAAGCCTATTACGTTCAGCTCGCAAATTTCTCTGTTCTTGACCCCAACAGCGATCTCTGCATCAAGCGCTGGATATCAGCCGTCGTTTCCTGAGTTTGATATTTGGAATCTTTACTCCACTGCCCGTAATATTTGTTACGAAAATAATAGAAGAAACGTTACGGAAACTAAATAAAAGATTATATGAACACAAAAGGGATATTTTACCAAATAATACATCAAAAGCCTTGGTTTCCACCCGTAACGAGACTGACCACACTTCTGACATAAAAACGCTACTCTGATCAAAGGATAAAATAATTCACTACAACGTAAAAGTCTAGAGAGTGCCTTAATCGCAAGGTCATCTACAGTAAATTTGCACCCTGCCTCTTATATTTCACCATTCTTGGCAGATCTTCTAATATCACAGTGTAGAATACCTATTTACAAAAATCTCTAAATGAATTCGGCTAGACAAAAAAAAAAAATTCTCAGCGACCCTCTATCGTGCGCATGTGTACTCCTACCAACATAAAAAATTGGTTTCATGAAGTCTTGAACCACGACACGCGTATTATATATATATATATATATATGCTGACAAACCTTTTACTTTTATTAATTATATATATATATATATATATATATATATATATATATATATATATATATATAATTAATAAAAGTAAAAGGTTTGTCAGCTTTTTGATGTTAACCTCAACGTCCCGTCACCAGAAGTTCGTAGACGGATCCGTCCGTCAATTCTTCAGATAGTATCAGCAACTGATTCTTATATTTTTCGGTTTTTCATTTTATGCACATATAATTGGTGTTAGTTTTTCCGTATAGTTTGTGCACGCGTGTGCGGCCATAGACTCGTCTGTGCGGATGTGGGTACATGTAGGGCGCCGTGATTATTTGTCCTTTTCTTCGTTTGTTCTTTTTTTTTCATCACTTTACACACACACACACACACACACACACACACACACACACACACACACACACACACCGTAGCTTTTTCTTTTTTCCTTTTCCTCTATTATTTTAATTGTAGCTTTTTGATGCTATTTATTTCCGGTTTTTCCTCTAGACATATCGTTTTTAATTTTTAAGCGTTCTAGTCTTTTCTTGAGTTAGGAAAATTGTATTTCGTTCTTTACATAAATAATTGATATTAATGCTTAAATGATAACATTTTTATGTCTTCACTTGGCTATTATTTCGTTTTCTTATTTAATTTAGTGGTATGTTAAGTAATAATTATAGGAGGTTAGGTTTACAATTACATTTTTATTTATTATTGTTTGAATCTATGGGCATATGCCTGTATTCTTACTGCTATATCATACTGAAACACTGGATCTGATTGGCTAGTGCTAGAACATACGACTATTAGCCAATCAAAATGATGAGAGCCTCAGTCTTCTAATTGTCATTATATCTACACTATCATTATATCTTCATTATACATAATTATAATCAGCCGAAGTCCACAGCAAAACGTAATTTTTCATTTGACTCCCAGCAGAAATATTTACGACAACAGCTCGTCAAAACTTCATTGATTACCACCACGCTCTGGCGGCAACTAGTGAACTGTCATAAGGTGATTCTTATATATAGTGTTTTTTTATCGAAATCACCCCAAGCAAGGTAGTAATGTCACTAAAACACAAGGGATTACAGTGTGTGGAAGAATTAGGAACAGAAACATTAATGATGATCAGAAAGAGAAGAGAATAATCATGTGGACAGTTGAAAGCGATTGATATTGCAGATTCAAATTGGCTGTAAAGCATGGAGCCGGAAGGAAGTTCCAGAAGCAAGAAATGCAGGAGAAGAAACTGTTCGCATGGAACTTATGGTTACATCTAGCCAGCTCAACTGTAAATTGATGAGATCTAGATGCCAGTTTAGTGCTGTGCTTAAATTAAAAAAACTCTAGGTACCATAGTGAAGAGCTCATCCGAACAATTACCATGAAAGTATTTATCAAAAAGTCGTAGTGAGGCAACCTTACAGTGGTTGAAAAGTGACTGGAGCTGAGCCACTAGTTCAGGACCAGTAATATTGCTGATTCTTCTTTGGATCTTATCAAGGAGATTAAGGTAAATAGCAGGAGCACCAACCAATATGTGGCAGCAATATTCTAAGCATAGATGAAGGGTAGACATAGATATGTAAGATAGAATCTGGAGAGAAAAATTGCGTCACCCGACATAGTAAACCGACTTTCTTAGATGATGACCTGGCAATGGATTCAATATAGTCTTTCCATTTCATATCAGCAGAGAATGTGAGCCTGAGAAGGTGAAACAAGTCACTTTCCTGGAGGATAGCATCAGCCATGCTAATGGAAGGCAGCAAAGGGTCTCCGAGATGATTAATGAGAGAAGTTTAATTTTTGGGATACCCACACTTTTCGTTTTTTAATGGAATCACTCCAAGTAAGGCAGTAATGTCACTAAAACAAGGGATTACAGGGTGTGGAAGGATCAGGAACAGAAACATTAATGATGATCAGAAAGAGAATAATCAGGTGGACAGTAGAAAGCGATTGATATTGCCTTTAAATTTTTGCAGATTAAAGTTGGCTGGAATGAATGAAGCCGGATGCGAGAAGTGCGAGAGAGGAAACTGTTAGCATAGAATTTACGACTTGATGAGATCTCGACGCCTGTTTAGTTCTGCGCTTAAATTCATAAAGTCTAGGTAGCATAGCGAAGACCTCATTAAAACAAATTACCATGACAGTATTTATAGAAGAAAACACACAAAAACGGCTGTTAGAAAGTGACTGGAGCTGAGGCGCCAGAGCAGGGCCAATAATATTGCAGATTCTCCTTTGGATCTTTTCAAGGAGATCAAGGAAAATAGCAGGATCACCGGACGATATGTGGCAGCTGTTGTGAATTATGATATATATTGTAATGTTATATTTAGTGAAATTTATGTATGTGTACATTTAGGAAAAGCCTAATTATTTTGGACAGACTCATTAGACTAGGGGAGTGGTAGTTCACTCCTGGTTGGTTATAAAACATGGGCACTTGGACTAATCAGCAGTCCTATCAAGTAGTCACTAGCTGATGGCCGTACTGCTCTAATGGAAGCAAACTGACAATTACTTATCATGCTGCAGAAATGAAATACATAAGACATATTAAATGAAAAGGTGGTGTAATTATCTGAACAGAAAATGTGCCTCCACACAAAACCTGGGTGACATTATACATTATTCTTTCATATATATATATATATATATATATATATATATATATATATATATATATATATATATATACACAAGTATATGATTGGTGTATACGGAATAAATTCCAATAACCAAAAATACTATTCTTAAAAAAGTGCTCAGTATAGAGTAGACCAAATATAATTATTTATTATTA
>OZ038504.1:55275838-55340838 GCA_964036315.1 Acanthosepion esculentum
TGCTGCCTAAATACACACAATATATATATATATATATATATATATATATATATATATATATATATATATATATATATATGTATGTATGTATGTCTTCCGGGAGCAACAGTAAAATTATCCAAATCGTGTTACAGTATAATTATCCATGCCACAAAATGTTTAATATCTAGAAAACCACCAAACCAATTGGGTTTCTCTTTTCCAAGATTTCATATAAGACGTTTAGCCACCTTCATACCACTTATCGCAAGAATCACTGAAAAACCCTTTCAGTTATTCAGCTAGAAAGAGAAAAGGTTAAAATCGTTTTGTGTCTGCCCCACAGTCTTCCAACCTGAGCAATGGTGAGAGGAAAAACATCATTCCGGCCATTAGTAATGGTAGCAACATTCATACTTTAAAGAACGTTCAAGAACCATCAAGAGAACGAGGAATAATTTTAAAAAGGACGGAACATTAGAGAGGAAAACTGGGTCAGAAGATCACAATCATTCTAACTAAGCAAAAAGCTAGTTACAAAAGACCTAACTCAATTCATAAGACGTTTGGCAGGTGAGAGAACAGTCTCCTCTAAGATAGTCCAAAGAGCAGTGAAAAAAGACTTGAAAATGAAATCGTATGGGAAAGATGTGAGGCAGCATGTTACTCAAGGACATAACGTTAGAAGGTTAGACGAAGTTCATCTTGAATAATTAAGAAAATGATCCTCAAATAATATATATATATATATATATATATATATATATATATATATATATATGTATATATATATGTATATGTATATATGAGTTTTATTTCAAGCCTTCATCAGCTTCCGATCCTTAGCTATGATTAATTAATGATGAACATATCATTTTCGTTTATAATTGATTTCACCCCAATCTTCTGTTAAGCTTGGAGAGTATTTATACATTCTTATTGTTTAAAGTAGAGCCCAATGGTGCTATAAAAACCTCAGAGATTTCCAGTAAGATATCTTTAATCTTTCCTAAGATACAACGGTTCACAACTTAATCTAAGAATTGCACAATTTTGCTGTTACGCTCGGTATATATATATATATATATATATATATATATATATATATATATATATATATATATATATATATATATATATATATATATATATATATCGTACGTACTGACCATGTCGATCTTGTCTAAAATATAATATTGCAATCCAATTCATTAGGGAGAGGGAAAACCCAGCGCTATTTTTCGACGCAAGATCACAAATCGGAAATTTTCGCCTCGTCTCATCTCGTTTTAATCAGTGATTATTTCACTAAATCTTTTCTCAGCACATTTCAGTGAAAAAGCTTCGAGCAAATTTTGGTACTGTCTTCGTTTGCAATTTGGCTAAAAATGGAATTAATTGATGTGTTAACATATCTGTAATGGGCGCAATCACCAACTTTTGCCAGACTGGTTTTTGGCTTTTCAATTATGGACAACGGCAATGGGTTATTGTTAAAGCGAGTCAGCGGCTTTCATTTTCTTGCGAATAAACCGGTTAGTTCATTTCGGAAGGCCGTACGATATTATTACAGAGTTGTTAAAGCGGCCCCAGCGCTCAAATCTACTTGTAAATACTGATTACGACACATCTGAAGTGAATGGAATATAACTGTGGCAGAAGCCACGGGTCTATCATTATTAAGATATTTTAACATACAGGTTATTCTCTAAAATATTTGGTTATGCGAAAGGTAATATCGGGGTTCTAAGAATCTTAATCCAATCCCCGTCCTGGGTATGACGATAAACTACATCCGCGTCCAGGGTAAGACGATAAACTACGTCCAACAGCAAGGCCTCTGATCAGGAGGCTTTGAGGAGCGTGGAACCACCTCTTAATTGCTGACTCGGGGTGATAGCACCGGTTAGGGTCCTAGCTATGGGCAAATAGTTAACCCCGAAAGGTAAAAAGCATTATAAAAGTGTAAAAATAGGTTTTGAAAGCAGAAATACTTTGTAAAAAATTGTTATCAGAAATAAATTATTGAAAATAAAATATTACCAGCAATACATTTTTGAAGAAAAAAATATTAACAGAAATAGATTTTTGACAAAACAAAAATATTACCAGAAAAAAAAAGTTGTCGGCATTAAATGACCCATTGAGCTGATATGCTGTAAAACAAAACAATCCAAACCTAATCCAATCCAAAAACCAGGGACTTCTCACTCTGTTTAGAGAAAGCTTTCACCCATTGACTTCAGGGGGGTAGATGTACTCACCAAGCCCACAGTTGCGGGTCGGTGGTGCTGTTTAACCCGTCGTTGTGGTGGACGGCCGTTGACTCGATGGAATTCATTCGCCCTTTAATCTCAACCTAGTAATCTTCCAATAAAATATGCAAGCAAAGTTGCATGATTATCAACTAATGCATTGGCCTTACACAAAAGAACCTTTAAGTGCTAGTTTCCTCTCTCAATCAATCACTTTAATGGCCGAGTGGGCTATATAGAGAGAACACAAAAGCGACACATGGACTAAATAGTCGGCTGAGGTATTAAACTGACAGTCACATGCAATGTTGATCCCTATATCCACACCGTATATATATATATATATATATATATATATATATATATATATATATATATATATATATATATAGTCATCCACAGACAGACCGTTTCGCTGTGACACAGCTCCTCAGTGTGACTAGACGTCCGATTGATTTGACATCAGTCAGATAACTTACCCCGAGGCCAACGTCGCACGACAGAAAGGAAGGGAATTTTAACGTTTTTTCCCAATACGAAATAGGCCAATATATATATATATATATATATATATATATATATATATATATATATATATATATATATATATATATATATATATATATACTTTTTATTAACAATATAAGATAATATGTATGTGTCGATTAAACATCTTTTTTAAAATGAGTTTAAAATGAAGAAATCTTATATACATAAGAAAAAAAGCATATATATATATTTTAAGACATTTATATGTTTATACATTCTTTTCATAGATACAAATTTTTAAATGCTCTGTTTATAATAAAGAGTATTAATAACATTTACTGACCTGAATGTCCGAGAAATTGTCATAGAAAATATGCGTCCTCAGACAGGAATCGAACCTGCATTCTATACAGAACTGTTACAGCCTGACATGCCGTAACTGATTGAGCCACAGAGGATCGTGCTGTTAGCTAGGTCAATTTTACTGCTTTTTAAACTACAATCGTCCATGAATCTCTCACGTACATTCATATTTGCTCAATGCGTATCCAAATGTATACAAATGACGTCACACATTATGAAATGGACAAAGTCCGACAATTATTTTAAGACATTTTATGTTTATACATTCTTTTTTATAGATACAAATATTTAAGTAAATTCTCTGTATATAATAAACAGTATTAATAATATTTACCAGCCTGAATATCCGAGAAATGTTCATAGAAAATATTCGTCCTCCGATTCCACAAATATTCTTAAATGCCTATAATTGGCAACAGAAGCCATTGGTTTATACCAACGGCTTCCCAGACATAATACTTTTCGTTTTCACTCTCGCGTGGTCATGTTTGACGTCATGAGCTGCGGTGCGATTTTCGCTTCCAGCGTCTTATATGCACGAGTTTGTCGTTGCTTGGAAATCTTCCATGTAAACAGAAACAGACTATCATCACTGTTTTGCCCGTGTATATTGCTTAATATATTGCAATGTAATTGTCATCTTTGATAATGGCATATGTAAGCCGAAAGCTAGATTGGATTAAAAAATATATCTCAATATTGTGATTTTCTTTCTTCGTTTAATGATAATGTTATTAAGCTCATCAGACGATATGAAAAGAATTTAGATAAAATAAATAGACAACACTTGTTTATATTATTTAATGAAACATGCATCAACATATATATATATATATATATATATATATATATATATATATATAGAGAGAGAGAGAGAGAGAGAGAGAGATAGTTAGATAAATAGAGCGAGGGAATGAGAAAATTGATATCCTAATATTATTGTTTTCGTAACTATCAATGATTCAGTCCTTTTCTTATTACTTTTGCTTCTGTTTTTTTAGCAATCTTATCACCAAGCTTAATGTCTCCTAACTTCTGATTGTCTTGAAGGGTTTATTTTGAATTAACTTTCGATTTGAAACTGTATAGCAACAGCATTTTTGCTGCACATATACACGCACAGACGCCTATATAGAGACATACGGCTTGCCTACAAGCAGGATTGCTCATAACCATTTTCGATTCTCACCCGTCGAAGTGAAGTTGAAATGCACTGAAACCTGAAAACTGAAGTTGCATCTTTGTAGTGAGTAAAACGGTTTTGTCTATATGATAAAATTATGTGATGAGAACTTTTTAATAACAGATTTTTAATATAGATTCAGTGACAGACTTGAACGGAATGTCTCAATCTTTCCTGTCTCGTTTACCGTTCCTGTTAATTCCCCTCTTCATGTACTCCACTGCCTTAACCGGTTATTGAACTCACACTCTTTAGGTCCTGTTACTGGGGAATTAAAGGGAGATAACTGATAACTGACATTCATTAAACATGATCACGTGGAACTAGAACAGTCTAACCCAGTGAGCGAAATAAAGGGTTCAGTTCGGTACATTCCAACCGCCCGAAGAAGACCGGGGCGTACAACGGCCGAAACGTTGTAATAAATATGGCGACAAAGATGCGGACAATTGTCCGAATAATGTAAATAGTGTACATAATACCTCTTCATAGAAATATAGACAGATATTGTGGTGGGTAATTTTGCACTGGTGAGTCGTTTTTTAAGGATTTTGGTTCTCATTTGCTTTTGATTATTTTAAGTGCTTCAAGTTCTTTTTTCATTCTGGGGTTTGGTCTAAATAGTGGGATGATCTTGTGGATAATGTTGTATTGTTCTGTGTTTCTTGGGTTGTTTGTTGCGATCTAAGACAGCATATGGGACGTAGCAGGAATTTTTGTTGCTTTTCGTGATTCTTGAATATCCATTGTTTTGGCACATTCCATTTTCTTATCTATTATTAACGAGTGGTATTGTCTTTCGCGTAGAATTTCTTTTTATTCTTCGAGTCTTTTATTCCGCGTTTCACAATTTAAAACAATTGTGTAAATATTCTTTTACTTCTGTTATGGTTTCAATTGAATTGCAGGAATTGTTTAGAATTTGTTGGTTTGTGATGGATGTCAGTTTCAATATTTTTATCATTTTTCTGTCCAGAAATGGAAATTGTTCTTGACTGCAATTCATTGTAAACTGGATATCATTGATGTTGTTAATTGGGATCTTGAATTCATTGAGTCAGTCGTATGTGTGCATCCATAGAATAAGACAATCATCCAAGTAACTTTACCGGTTGTCTAGAAGATATTTGTTGAAGTTCAAGTCGTATTTCAAATTTATGGATTGTTCATATATCTGAACTCCCAGGTATGCCAGGTATAATTCTAATTAAACAATCAGATTGCAGTTTAAACTGCAATCTGAGCCCATTTTTCTGCATAAAACGGAAAGTATTCTTCAACTCCATTAAGATGCGAAACGGATCAAGGCACAATCACACGTCTCTCCATATCAATTTAAGTTTTGATAATCACGGAATTGTGAAACCGGTATAGTTACTTTAAATAAATATTCTTAAAAACTCCAATTGCATTTTCAACTACATTTCCTCCTCTCTTTCACTATATATATATATATATATACATATGTATGAATACAAAATACGTTTTCTCCTTTCCCTCACTATATATATATATATATATATATATATATATATATATATATATATATGTTGTGGTAGGATCAACCTAATTTGCATAGTGAAGTACCGACCATATAAATATGGTTGGTACCGGGAAGAGAGGGAACGAATCAGGAGATTCAACCAGAGACTCTGCCCGACTGCGACTCAGTCAACACATTCTCCAGGAACGGTCTTCCCAGGAATATACAAAAGACTATATGTAAATATTGTGTACACTTTCTTGTTTCAATACATTTTGTTCTAAGTACATTTTGCGTTGCATTATTATTCCATGCATTAGTCAAGTTTCAACAATATATAATGTACATTGAAAAGACAGGTTGTTTCATGCTGGACGCAATCGTCAGGCCGCTCTAGCTCTGATATTGAGCACTTTATCCCATAAATATACCACACCTTAAAACTATATTTCTATAAAACGCCATATAACAATGCACTAAAGAAAAGCGGATACAAACATCAGCTAGAATGCACGCCACTAAAACAAAAACGGAATAAAAATAAAAATAAATATAATTTGGTTCAACCCACCATACAACAAAACCGTCAGAACAAACATCGGCAGGACATTCCTAAATCTAATAAGAATACTTCCCCGTAACAAACTCATAAGCAAAAAATATTTAATAAAAACACCATAAAAGTTAGCTACAGCTGCACTAGAAACATAACACAAATAATAAAAATCCACAACAAAAAATAATAACTTGCAACAGCGTAATCAAAGATCCTCCCAATGCAACTGCAGAGACAAAACTACACGCCCATTACAAGGAACTTGCCTATAAACGAACATAGTATACAGTGCTAAGGTAAACGCAAACAACACTACAATGTATTACATTAGCGCTACAGAAGAAATATTCAAGCAAAAAAAAAATGCATCCACAACCTCTCATTCTCCAACAGAAAATACTCCAACGGCACCACACTATACACATTTGGCAATTTAAAAGACAGAAACATCATACCCAAAATAAGCTGGGAAATCATGAAAACCGCACCTGTCTATAATAACATATCAAAGAGATGTCTACTTTGTTTACACGAAAAAGTGGCAATAATCTCCCACGCTCGACAAAAGGAATGACTAAATCAAGGATCAGAAATAATCTTGAAATACAGACACAAAAATAAATATCTACTATCCCAGTTCATACCAAACGGATAATACCTAAAACGAATCTGATTCCAACCAGGAATGAAGCTACCGAAAAAAAAAAAAATTGGTAGGACACCAAAACACAAGAACATCAAAACTACCAAAACATAATCACCAACACCTACCATTAACGTTACCTGCACTGTTACCAACACTACCACCATACCCACAAACACAGCCACCACAATAAAAATTAACAGAAACCGATAAAAATATCACCACCAGTACCTACACTACCACCACTCCTCTCACTTTATGAAAAATCACTTCATAACCATCTCCACTACCATTAGTACTACTTTGTAGCATTTTCATTGTTATTATTATTATTATTATTATTATTGTCACCACAACTATAATCATAATTACGATTGTCATTATTGCCCTTTTTCTTTGTTATTATACTTTCGTTTCCATCATCATTAAGGCTAAATTTAACGTTAACGTATCAATAACTATTATTAACATAGTGATAATAATTAATATCACAGTTATTATCACTACCAGCATGATCACAAACGTCACCAACACACAACCAGTTAGCGTTGAAAATACAAACATCATCATCACCATGCCCACAAACAGAAACCAGCTTAAGCAAAGTGGTGGTGAAAGACCCAGACCAACAGGAGTGTATGTACGTGTCGACATGTGTGTATGTGTGTGTTAGGAAGTCTAAGTTTGTGTGACGGTGCAGGCGGTAGATCTGAAAAGCGTCAAGAACAATCCTACCCGGTCTTTGTTGAAGGGAACATCGCTACATATAATAAAAGCTACGGTCACGACACCGAAATAGAATTACAACTGTGTGTGTATATATATATATATATATATATATATATATATATATATATATATATATATATATATATATATATATATATATATATGCCCGAACGCATGGATGTGTATCTGCGCTTAGCCTCCGTTGTTTATACGTGAACTAAAATGCGTACACCTGTATGTATGTGTGCCTATGTGTATGAGAGTGTAATCCAAAACAAAAACAGAAGTAAATTCCCCCTCATACCACCAAACATAGTGAAACAAGCATAAATCGATCCAATTTAAAAAAAAATATATTAGTTCATCTCATGATCACAAAAGCAGGAAACCCAGGGTCACAAACTCATATCCATACAACTATATATATATATATATATATATATATGTGTGTGTGTGTGTGTGTGTGTGTATTTGCGTGTGTGTGTATTTGCGTGTGTGTGCGTTGTTTGTAGTTTGAAGATAGTGCGAAACTCGGGTTAAGACTAGGGCCATCATTTCATAGGATTTAACGTTGTTAATCGTTTTTTGGTCTGTCTAGATAATATAGGCTCTGAGCAATTTACTGAGTAGGTAGGTTTGCATTTAAGCCTCTTTCTTTTTTCAGTATTGTCGTTTTTGTTTGAGACTCTATCTGGACAAGAGTTTTAGTTTTTTGGCAAGTTGTCTGTTTGTTCCATCAACAGTCTATGTTTTCCGTTAATAAAAACTGACCGGCTTAGGAAACAGCTAACCACATTTTTTAAGGATCACGGACATAACATCACCACTGTCTCCAATGCCAAGGTGATCAATTTCCTGTAAACTACGTTCGATCTATCCAGAGTAGTGTGCATGCCTTATAAATGAACTTTATAATCACACACATATTCGTAAAGAATCTAACCACACGCCGTTTATTCTTAATAACCTCCACATATCTGTGACGCATAGACCCTCCGTTAACTCCAACAGTAAACACATCTTTGACGAATACAAAACCTAATACGTTGATGCATTAGATAGAAGTAAGCATAATGTTGAACTAAAGTACTTCCCTAACACTAGTACGAATACCAATTGTAAATCTAAGAATAGATAACGTAACCTTATTTGGTTTACTCTTTTCTTCAACCGTAACGTCAGGACCAACATCAGTAGAAGCTTTCTTAGGTTAGTACAGAAACACTTCGACCATAATCCTTTACTCAAAAAAATCTTCAACAAGAACAACGTTATGGTTAGCTCCAGCTGCACTAAAAACCTTAAACAATATTTAGCCCCAAATAATAGTGGAACACTTAACAAATACTTAAGCAGCACTAGTAAGAATGGTAGCCATGATGATCAAAAATGTAACTGTCGCAAAGCTACCCCCTGGTCACATGAACGGTAAATGCATGTATAAAGGAGTTATCTGTAAGGCTATCAAATTTTATTTTGGATCTACCACTAATAGTTGGAAAAAGCGTTTCTATCATCTTAAGATAACCCTTAGCAGCAACAAAATATGCAAACGCCACAGCCTTCTCTAAGTGTTACTGGAGCATCAAAACAGAAACCTACACACCTCACGTAAAATGGCAATTCGTAACCCAAACCAAGTCATTTTTCGGCATGTGGGTGTGATGCAACCTATGTCTATTAGGAAAAAAATTAATCCCCCAAAATATTGGCAGTGCACGTCTATTTAATAAACGGAACGAGCTCATGATAGACTGTAAGTACAGGAAATCGTTTCTCTTAAGCTACTGGAAGCCAGATTAAATTAATCTTTATTAATAAATTAATCTTTTTTATTATATATTTTCCTTTATTAAGCTTTAGGTTCCACACACAGACTTATCCGCCTTTAACTCGGCGGGTGTTACCGTTTCTTAAGTAGTTCAATTTCTCCAGTATTAATTTTAAATTTTAAATTTCTCTTTATTTATAATTAAAAAAAAATTTTCTTATTTTTTTAATTTCCTGCATGTTTTGTCCAATTTTATTTTATTTTACTTTCGTCTATGAAGCAGCGTACTTCCCATATGTCATCTGTGTATTTTTATAAAAACATAAGATGTATTTTGTGCCGATTTGCTGGAAAATCAGCGAAACTTAAGTCGCACATCTAAACGAAGGTGTTTATATATATATATATATATATATATATATATATATATATATGAAGAAAATAGTTTTAAGGTGTGCTATATTTATGTGATAAAGTGCTCAATATCAGAGATAGAGCATATGTAAATATAAATATAAAAATGAACATTGAATCGACACTCAGAGGCGTCAGGCTGTTTCATGCTAGACGCAATCGTCAGGCCGCGAGTGTTTTTTCTCGACTATTTATTTATATGGGTCAGCGGTGCATTGTGGGTAATCCATTGTGGCGCTTATTTTGGCGGGAATGTTTTTTTATTTATTTGCGTTAATTTATTTTACTTATTTTTCGTTTTCATTTTTATGTTATGTTATCATAAAATATATATATATATATATATATATATATATATATATATATATATATATATAGGTATGCATGTAGTATTATTATTTTGTTAATTCCGTGTTATATATATATATATATATATATATATATATATATTTATATAGATATATAGATAGAGATAAATATGTGTATGTCTGTGTGTGTCTGTGTGTGTCTGTGTGTACGCTTAACGTGATATGAATTCATTTTAAGTCTATGGTACATTCAAATTCCAGAGATTATTAAACTGGTTTAATATATCAGTTATGGCAGGCCGAGTTGTGATGATATGTTACTCACAATTTTTGTTAGTGTCGAAGATAGATAAACGAAATACAGAATTCAAGATGTCAACTATGGTGATTATTTTTGTTAAGGAAAATATAGGTAACCTAAGTATGTGTTTATTTCGTTCGTTTCTAAAAATTCCTGCTCTTACAAATATGTTCCAACCATTAGTAATGAAGCGAAAACTACGGTCTTTATATTTATTTTCTTTCGCAATGGCTGCTGTAATGGCAAACTGTAACTGGAATTATCGCTAATGAAGGAAACATTGCTATGTAGTAATTTTGTATTGCTTTCCTATTTCCGATACATTCATATTCAGAATGTTATATATGGAAAACTTGGCTGATAATAATAATAATAATATTAATAAAGTTAATAAGCAAAATGGAGTTTCAAATGGGTGAAGAGATACAAGTAAATCACGATACACCGACTAATGCTGCAAAATACTTGCAAAAGAGAGCAAAGACAAATGTAACCGACCAGATACAGAAATTACAATGTCAATACTCTGCCGGTACGAACCAAGCTGATGTAGACAAACCCCGTACTCATCAGTGGCTCCGTGGAGCAGGGTTAAAAGCTGATGCAAGAAGGTTTTATTCTTTCTGTGTGTGTGACCCAAGTCTTGTAAGTTAAATTGGGTAGACAAAATAGTTTGGAAGCCATTATTGATTATACTAGCATGAAGATACAAGTCATCATGTCAGATTATGCCTTCTTGCCCAGAAACTGTAAATATGGTTCACTCTGTAGAGTTACAGTGTAAACCAGTGGTCCCCAAACAGTGTGGCATGTCTCATATGTGCAGCAGAAGAGGATAGCAGGTGATGCATAATAATTGAAAGACAAAGATTTAGAAACAGTTTCCAAAAATTCATATGCCAAAAATAAACATTTCAAAATTTAAAATATTATTATGGATTACTTGTAACTGCATGCATAAGTACCCAGTATAAATAGTTATAAATAATTATTGACCAATTTTTTCATTGTGATATTTTTGCATTATATCAAGTATTAAGAATATAATAACTAGGATCTGCAAATTGGAGGAGAGAGTTATCAATGATAATGTTCTGACTTCAAATCTGCAGTTATCTCCCTTTAATCATTGCTTTATTTTTTATTTTTAAATGTACTTTTTATCGCCTAAAATTTGGGGAGGTACAAGCAAATTTTCATACTGAAAATGCGACCCAGAGACAAAAAGGTTGGGAATCACTAGTGTAAACCATAGTTTGGATCTGTTAAAGAAACTAATGTGTTTTAGAAGGTATCGATACCTGGGATTAGCTACCTACCCAAGTAGATGGGGCATACTCGAAAGTGAGCCACCAATGCTTGCTCACAAGAAATTACTGGATACACACACTGAAAAATCTGCAACTTCTTCGGAAAGACCACAATGTGCTTTCTTATTGACATGACAATCCCTGAAGATTGTAAGGTGTCTTTGATGACCTTAAAATAATTATCAAAATGCAAGGATCTTGAAGAAAAATCTAAAAAATGGGGCGCATGAGGACATCAATTATTCCAGTTGTAGTAGGAGCCCTCGGATTTATTAGAAAAGGTTCCGATAGACTCATCGAAGGGATTCCTCGTAGCCGAAAGCCTTGAAGAAATACAAGAAATTGTACTTACAAGAGCAACTCACGCATTACGAAGAGCTTTATTTATGAAACGTATTATATATGATCTTAGGTTTAATAATTAAACACTGCCGGAAATCCCTATTGCTACACAAAAATGGACCATGGGCACCCCCCAAAAAAATATATAAAACTGTTGGACGTAACAATGGGAAGCTATTAACAAAGAAGTTAATAAATTTACGAAATATAAGGACCTGGAGATAGAAATTACAGACACGTGGCATTTGAACAAAATCACTATTTCAGTAATAATAGGAGTGCTGGGAACGAGTAGAAAGAATGCTGACATATATATTAAGCAAATCACAGGGGTTGGGTTCACAGTGTAAGGTATCTCTTTTGTGTAATTGATTAATTGCTTTTCATAAACTTCAGGTTTCAGATCAAAACTCAGTCAAGAACTGTATCAAACAGAAAACTGGAATAATAAGAAGAAGAAGAAGAAAAAGAAGAAGAAAAAGAAGAAAAGGAAAATAGAAGACAAAACAATCAAAGCTAACCTCCCAGATATCGTGATCAAAGACCACGAAAACAGAATGTGCTTTCTTATTGATATAGAAGTTCCTGCAGATTGCAATTTATCTTTGAAGATCGTCAAAGAACTATCAAAATACAAGGATCTTGAAGTGGAAATCTTTAAAATGTAGCACATGAAGACATCATTAATTCCAGTTGTAGTTGGAGCACTCGGATTAATTAATTATCTTTACAACAATGATCAATGGAAAATATCAGGAAGCTATTTCTGACCTTGGGTCTCTGGTTAGGACCCCGAAAGAAATGTTATACAATAGAAATCAAAGTTAATAATAATAATAATAATAATAATGAAGAAGAAGAAGAAGAAGAAGAAGAAGAAGAAGAAGAAGAAGAAGAAGAAGAAGAAGAAAGACAAATTGGAAAACATTCTCTGAATTTGTATATATGAAGCTTTCACATAAATACTGTAGTAAATACTGTATGTTGGTCTGCAGTCGGAGATTCGTCCCCAGCTGTGCTGGTCAAACTTTCTGCCTCCGGGCAAAGAGGATCCCCAGACAAGACTATGTCGAAGGTCAGACTCTAGTCTCGGGAAACAGCTACGTAACACCGTTTTATACGCGGTATACGGGAAATTTTTGGCCGAGCCTACGGGCTCGGATACCCACACTAAATTCGGCCTTGCACCACATCTGACCGTATGGGGCGATTGGTAGATATCCTGCTAACTAAGGAAACGTCAAGCAAGATTATAATAAGTTTATATAGCGTTTACATAATCTATATAAGCAAATATTTGTTAAGTATTCACCATTCCGTTTGATTTTGATCATTTGGAATGGTAATGCAAGATATTAGCTTCGGAGACATTGGTAGACAGTACAAATGGTATATTTGTTTAATCCTCCCAGAGGAATTTTTAATAGATCCAACTTCAATGTCTGTCATGAAGGAAGGTCAAAGATACGCATATAGCAATGATGAAATATCAATCGACATATTGACATGAACCCATCAAAGGCTAGCAAAATTTAATTTAATGACCTCCAATTTCTTTGAATAAATTTTGCCGTTCTGCTTTTGGTACAAGATAAATCAGGAAGATAAAAACTGTCAGTGATCAGTAATATTATGCATGCCTTACCAGAACTGACATATGCATAAGGTAACACTATTACTGGCTTACGGCCGTATCGCGTTGAAACACCGGTTCACGTCTGATCATCGAAGATAAGCAACGTTGAGCCACTTGGGAATACCAGATGCTGTGGGCTTGGATATACGCATACCTTAGGGCAGAGGTCACCAAACGTTTTTCTTTTTCACAGAGGACCAGATAACTGAAAAAATGACGAGCTTGGACCGGATAACCATTTTGTTCAATACAATACACTGAATACACAAAAAATAAAGACAACAAACATACTTATTTACTAAAATGTTATCTAAGAAGATGACAATAGCAATAAAATAGTTATATTACAACAAGTCTGCACATATACGAACCTCACAAACTACGCAGCAAAAAACATTTTAGTGAGATATGTGAAAATGGCGTTTGCCTATTTAAGGTATAAGCAATATTTGCATTGAAATTACTGCATCCAATTCGTTCATCAGTCAAGCCCATTCGATGTGCTGACTTTACATATTTCATTTTTAAAATGTTTGCCCACAAACATAAGTTGTTTCAAACTCTAATGCCATACCAGAGGCAAATTTCTTCAACATTGAAAGCTTATCATTAGGTAAGCAGCGATAAAATTCAACAAGTTTTCCTTCTCTGTGCTTCCCTTTCAACAAGTCACTTGCTTGCAAATCAATGAGTTCCAACTGTAGTCCAACTGATATGTCATAAAGGTTACAATCAAAGGGATTATGGAACAGAAGAATTTCTCAATTCTATCGAGATCTGAAAATCTCTCTAAAACTTTTTAAGTCATGAATAATCTTTTTCAGAAACTCGAGGTTGGCATCTTCTGCGATTCCAGTGTAAAAATCTTTGAAACACTGAAAATTAGAGAAATTTCTTCCTTCTGTATAACCATACACCCGTTGCCTCGAATCTCCTTTTCATCTTTGAGGAGTCCGCCCAATGAGGTATTGTTGATTGTGGTAGTTAACTGACCATATCTTCCCACTGTTTTAAAAAATTTTTTTTTAGAATTTTATTGAAAAGAAAGTATAAGCTTATTGAATTTATTTAATAGATTTAATACATCTTAAAATACAATTTCCGAGTTCGTCTTATATCGCGAATTTACACAACGAAACTTACATTTTAACTTGAAAATTTGATTGATTTGAACGCCAGCATATGTCACCTGTCAGTGCTTATCCAAGATTCTCTATTTTGATAGCCAGTTCATTTCAACGTCGAATAGAACGACTTCTCTCAGCAGATTGGGTCAGGTATTGAGTGTGCTCCGAAACAAGGCTTCCTTTGTTTTCGCTGCAGTCAGATTCAAGTTAGATTGAAGCTCTTTCTCCTGAAAGAAAATCAACGGCTTTTCCGGGTCAAGCCACAGCTTCACGATAGCTACGGCTAAGGAACTTGATACTGCATACGGCCAATCAGCTGCTGACAGCTTGTATTACAAATGCCTGTATCAGTGCGCAGGTCTAAAAGATCCATAATATAATTTATGGACCGCTAATAACATCACTGTATCGGTATCAACAGGCACCGTTGCCGCCTTGATGGCTGACTCAGAAGGAAAATGGAAGAAAAGCCTTAGATAAAGAAAGCGGCCAGAAAGAACTATTAAAATTGGCTTAATGTATAGTTTCCAGAAAAAGAGACAATTCAAAAGTACAGGTTGCTTATTGTGCACGCTATAATTAAGCTGGTACACCAAATTATTTATCTAGTAAATCTCGTAATAAATGATCGAGTATTCAGACATCCGCAGGAATAGTGAAAGATGTCTTTAGGAAACTAAGCAAAGTATTATGAGATAGAAAGATTTTGTCGGAATTTAAGAACAAGATGCTGAATAGATATGTGAGACTTAATCTCTCATATAACAGTGAATGCTGGACAATCGCCCAGCAAATTAAAACATCCCTGAACGACAAAGATGTGTTTCTGCCAAGAAAGGAAAATCACAAACAGAATATATGTGAGCAACGTAGAAGTCATAAAAAAAATAGGAAAAACAAGGAAATGTATATTTACAATCAGAAAGAGACAGCTGAAATTTCTAGAATATATAATGAGGAAAGAAATTTCCAGAACATATAATGAGGACAGAAAATTTTCAGAACATAGAACGAGGAAAGAAATCTCTGGAACATATAATGAGGGAATACATTTCTAGAACATATAATAAAGAATTTTCTAGGATATATAATAAGCAAAGAAAATTCCAGAAATATAATGAGGAAAGAAATTTATAGAATATATAATGAGGAAATACAATTCTAGCACATAATTTGAAAAGCAATTTCCAGAAAATATGATGAGGAAATAAATTTCTAGAACATATAACGAAGAAATACATTTCTAGAAAATATAAGTAGAAAAATTTCCAGATATAAAAAATGTTTCCAGAACATATAATGAGGAAAGAAATCTCTGGAACATATAACGAGGGAATAGATCTCTAGAACATATAATGAGGAAAGAATTTTCTAGAACATATAATGAACAAAGAAAGTTCAAGAAATATAATGAGGAAAGAAATTTATAGAATATATAATGAGGAAATACAATTCTAGCACATAATTTGAAAAGCAATTTCCAGAAAATATGATGAGGAAATAAATTTCTAGAACATATAACGAAGAAATACATTTCTAGAAAATATAAGTAGAAAAATTTCCAGATATAAAAAATGTTTCCAGAACATATAATGAGGAAAGAAATCTCTGGAACATATAACGAGGGAATAGATCTCTAGAACATATAATGAGGAAAAAATTTTCTAGAACATATAATGAACAAAGAAAGTTCAAGAAATATAATGAGGAAAGAAATTTATAGAATATATAATGAGGAAATACATTTCTAGCACATATAATGTGCAAAGAAATTTCCAGAACACATGACGAGGAAAGAAATTTCCAGAACATATAATGACGAAATACATTTCTAGAAAATATAATAAGTAAAAAATTACCAGATATAAAAAATGTTTCCAAAACATATAATGAGGAAAGAAATTTCCTGAAATATAATGAGAAAAGAAATCTCTGAAACATATAATGCGGGAATACATTTCTAGAACATATGAGGAAAGGGATTTCTAGAATATAATGAGGAAATACATTTCTAGAATATATAATGAGGAACTACATTTCTAGAACATATAATGTATAAAGAAACTTCCAGAACATGTGAAGAGGAATAAATTTCCAGAACATATAATGAGGAAATACATTTCTAGAACATATAATGAGGAAATAAATTCCCAGAATATATAATGATGAAATACATTTCTAGAACATATAATGAGGAAAGAAATTTCTAGAACATATAATGAGGAAAAACATTTCTAGAACATATAATTAGAAAATAAATTTCAAGAACATATTATGAGCAAGAAGTTGTAATATTTGCATTGAGTAGAAACTAGAGATTATAGAACTTAAAAAGTGAATATTCTGGAATTAAGCAAAAGGAATTACATTTGTTTCGAATTATCGTCATCATTGAAAAGAAACACAGAAAGAAAAATAATTAAAATCACATTAAAAACATTAAAGACGACTTGTCGGGGAATGTAATGACTTTTCTGGGTTTGAACCGTTAAAAGTTGACAACATCATATTTAAAACTTTACATCTAACTGCATATGATGATTTTCATATCAGAGAATTTAATGTTAGACGACCAGTAGAAAAAGAAAAGCAGGAATTATTGGCCGCCGGGGGTGAATAGTTATGATACGTTATTTGCTAGTAGATATTTATAACATATGTGCTGTCTCCATGAATCCAAAACCAAAGGATTTGATACTGACATCGGAATTAGACAGCAGAAGTTAATAGCTTTGGAAGCAGGAAATATTTCGGAAATGGTTTTGCCATCATTAAAAAAAAATTCATAGACATTGGAAAGTTTCAGACAGTATATCGGTTTTGCTAATATCAGACCCACAAAAAGAAAACGAAAACAGGAGAAACAACCTGTCCATACTTAACGTGTTTGTGTGAATAGATAAACATAAATAAAATAGGTTGATATATGGTCAAAGGTTAGAGAAACTGTTGTGATGGAGAAAATTTCCTTACAAGTTTGGACTCGGGCGTCGGACGAAAGACATAAAAATAGTCCGAAATCAAGAGGAGTAGCAGTAGCAGCAGTACATTTTCGCTGAAAACAGTTAGTCATTCACGGCTAAATATTCCCTTCACTACTTTCTATTCAACATTATGTTTCCCTGTACCAAAAGTTAACGAACTTGTTAAAACAATTCCAGTTTTCTTCTGTTGTTTTTGATAACCAAGTTACAACAGCAACAAAACCTTTGCGAGAGTCTTGATTACCCTCGTCCAAAAGAGTCATGGGGCATAAAAAACTGTGTGTATTGCAAATCCTTGACTTCATCTTCCTAATCAACATTTTAATGACGAGTTTTCCGAAGAGCGATTCTTTGAGAGATAATCACCTTAAAAAGTCTCATAATTGTATGTACTCACTTTTATATCTTGTGGAATCAAATACTGTGAGTGGACAACTAAAGCAGCTGACCGGAAGATATGGTGTTGTTAGCTCTAGAAGGCAATCCTCGCTTTCCAAAAAAAGACACACAGAATCCAATGTGGGGAAGCCTCTCTCCCCTGTTCTGGTCGGACACTTGAGAGCTTGCTACACAAGCTGAAAAATGTCGTACATCTTCGCACTCATACCAAACAATGATAATAATCACTATGAATAGTGATTTGCCGTCTATAAGTGCTAATTAAAGGTTCCATGGCTGAGTTGTTACAAAGTTCTTTTTTCGACATTGAGAGCCGAGTTCGGGTCTGAACGTGAATCTCAACATGGTCGATTTGTCAAGGGTGCAATTCTCCAATAGTATTGGAGTCAAAATCATCATGGAAAATGTCTGAAACCCTTACAATGGCTTTACACCAATTCTTCTGAATGAAATAGGTAAAAAGAAGAAACCTGTCGGAATCTGTGCTACCACGAATTCACAGGCCATCGTGGGTTGAACCTAATGACCTTTGTAATGTCTTAATAAACATAGTATCAGCAGCAGCCCCTAATAAACATAGTATTAGCATCAGCCTTTGATAAGCATAGTATCAGCAGTAGCCCCTGATAAACATAGTATCTGCAGCAGACTCTAATAAACAGTATCAGCAGCAGCCTCTAATAAACATAGTATCAGCAGCAGCCCCTAATAAACATAGTATCAGCAGTAGCCTCTAATAAACATAGTATCAGCAGCAGCCCCAAATAAACATATTATTAGCATCAGCCTCTAATAAACATGGTATCAGCAGCAGCCCCTAATAAATATAGTATTAGCATCAGCCTCTGATAAGCATAGCATCAGCAGCAGCCTCTAATAAACATAGTATTATCAGCAGCCTCTAATAAACAGTATCTTCAATACCCGGTTAAGGCAGTGGAGAACTTTCAGTGGGGAATTAACAGGAGATAACTGATAGCTGACATCCATTTAACATGGCACGTGGAACTAGATCAGTCTACCCCAGTGAGCGAAATAAAGGGTTCAGTTCTACATTCCAACCACCTGAAGAAGGCCGGAGCGTACAACGGCCGAAACGTTGTAATAAATATGGCAACAAGGTGAGGACAATAGTCCGAATAATGTAAAGAATGAACAGGAGAAATCATTGGCATAATCGGCAAATTGTCTTTAGTGTTTTTAATAGCGTTTTAATTATTTTTTTCGCGTTTTTTTAAAAGAAATGCATCAGTATCCTGACAGTTCGAAATCATACATTATTCTTTTTATTCATCAGAATACCTACTTTCGGAACTTGTATAACCACCTGTGTCTACTCTATGTGATAAATTACAATTTCTACCTGTATTTCATTTTAGCTTTCAATATCTGAACAAAAAAAGAGAAGTCACAAGAAGAGAGTAAAAGCTTAATGACAATGCATTTCGCATTCATTCATAATACATTGGCACCATCTCTAAAAAATTAAGAGATATAGTTAGCTTCAAACGAAATAGCAACAACAACAGGACAGACATAGTAATATACGAAAAAAAAATGTGCCAATTGACCAATAATGTACATTGATGAAACATCTAGGTATTTTAAAAAAAAGGATACATAAGTATCTAAGTTATATGCTGCATAACAACACTTTAAACGTACTGATAGTTCATCATAACAAATCTTAGTCCTGGGGACGGCGATAAACCTCATTCGGCACGCAGCAAGGCCTCTGATCGGGAGATTGGAGTATTTGAGGAGTATGAAACCACCTCTTAATTGCTGTTTTCCCAGGTAAACCCTGACTCGTTAGAGTCCCAGCTATCGGTAAAAAGTGAGCTCCTAAACAAAAACAAAAAAACACTATGAAAGTATAAAAAAATATTTTTATAGTAAAAATAACAGCAATACATTTTTTTATATAAAAAAATATTGGTTAATTTGCAGTTTAGCAACCGCGCTCAGTTCACATTAAAATTTTTCAGAATACTTACATTTATGAGTAATTGTACATGCTTCATTCGAATCGGGCTTGATAAATTTAATAAAATCTACCGTTTTACAGTTATCGACAGTGAAATTTCGGATTCATTCGCGTCATTGGCGGCAGCCATTACTGTCATTATTTGCATACATTCACTGCGGAAAGCTAAACGCGGAAGACTACGGAAATCTAAGGGCGGATCTGATCTTGTCTAAATTTGTCTCAATTACTGCGCAAGAGAACTATTTAAGTACACACGCTAAGTTTGCGCAATGATACCTACATTAATAGCTATTATGCAGTGAATGTATGCAAACAACGCCACTGTCGATAACTCCAAAACAGTAGATTTTCACAAATTTATCAAGCCATATTCGAATGGATCATGTAAAATTACACATAAATGTAAGTAAGCTTGAATTTTTATAAATTCAAACCGAGCGTAGGTGTTACACTGCAAATTAACGAAAGGATTACCAACAATTCCTGTTTATATTAGAATTGCCAACAATACATATTATAGCAAAATGACCAACAGTATATTTTATCTGCCGTTGAAGCCATAAAATTGCGTTCAGAATTGTTAGATTTCGCCATTGAATAACCCATAGAGGTATTGATATGCCGCTAAACAAAATCAACCAACCAAGCATAACAAATCTGGCCACAATTTCTGCTTTATAAATGCCAATCTGATCTAGCGGGAAAATATGGCAGTGCTGATCTAACAATTCTATAAACCTAAAACCAGTGAATCTAATCGAAGTGGGCTAATTTCGAATCTAACAAGCACTAACGGTTTTAATCCTAATCCAAAATAAGTAGGTTTATTCTCTCATTCTGATGGGAAGATGCGGACCTAGAAAACAAGAATTAACGGCTTTAATAATAAAAAAACTCAGAGATTTGTGTTTTTATTCTTACCTGAAATCGTCAACAAAGCCAACTCAGTCAAAACGCATTGACATTAAAAAAAATACGCTTTTACATCTTGCCCCATTTCTACACTCCATTCTATGTGTATCAAGCATATATTCTATGTATACTAATAGTTATGTGCCATGCGTGATACACACTTAGGCGATCATGTATCTTTCGATACAAGACTGACGAGGTAGATTTTTTCCCCGCAGTAGGTTGCCATTTCTTTCTGTGGTACACCAATTGCCATCCAAAGCTATAGATCCCGATCTGTCCTGCTATTTACCCATAACTGGAGGGGAGAAGAAGATTCATACTTTTCCCAAGGTTATTAGCATGTAAGTGAATTTCAGTCAGTTATGTGCCATGCGTGATACATGCTTAGGCGATCATGTATCTTTCGATAGTCTAATTTCTCAATGTACTTTGACTGAAATCCCCAAAATGGGTCATATTATAATCTGATACATCCAAGCCGCCATGAATTAAGATTGGGTCCTGAATTTCAAACAGGTGATTTTATAAATGACCTCTGTCAGTTATGTGCCATGCGTGATACACGCTTAGGCGATCATATATCTTTTGATACATAACTGACGAGGCAGATTTTTTCCCGCAGTTGGTTGCCATTTCTTTCTGTGGTAGACCTGCTGCTATCCAAGTCTATAGAACCAGATCTGTCCTGCTATTTACCCATAGAGGATTCATAGATTCCCCAAGGGATTTTAGCACGTAAGTGAATGTAATGGATTCGACTGGAATTCGAACTTGGCTCTCCGATTCCTCAATCTGAGCCGCTATCCATTACTCCACCGATGCTAAATTGTGGGAGGAATTATGGGTAAGATGAAGCTCCTTAATCATCAGGCAGGCCATCTCTGTAGGCGAAGAAAAATCTCCAATATAAAGTCCATGTCATGAGAATATAAATCCAAGGTTGGTATCTGACACACGTCAACCCGCCTTCTTTAAACCTGCTTGTGTATAAATCTTCCCAACGCTGTTGTTGGTCTTCGACACGTTCTTTCAGGTTAGCTGATGCCAGCAAAGACGAGCAGACTGAGAAACTGGATATAGGAAGCGCGACAGAAAGCGGTGCTGTTCAAACCAGGGGTGGGACCAGAAACGAACACACACTTTGCGATTAGGTAAGTGGATTAGCAAGCTCGGATTGATACGACAGCTGTGATCAGAGAATCACTCCAGCAACCTCGGACTGGTATATTCCATCCAACTTGTTGAAAAATAAATACAACCAATCAAATTCGGGTTGTTAAAAAATCTACCCTAAACAACGATATCATATCTCTCTCTCTCTCTCTCTCTCTCTCTCTCTATATATATATATATATATATATATATGTATATATATATATATATATATATATATATATATATATATATATATATATATATATATCCTCTGGGGAGGATGTGTGGGTTTGTAAACAGTGACTATTACGGCTAATAATGCAAGACTCTTCGGTAAATCGAATCGAGTTCTCTCAGTCACTGTGTGTTTATCTAAAAATGAATACGCTTAAATTCACCTTCTCTGCCGTGCGCCAACGGCTTCAGGGTAAAATTTCTGTCTGACGCGAATTCAGCCGGTTTTCGATTCTAGCCAGAGGCAACCGGACGTCTAGCCACACTGATGAGCTGTGATGCAGCGAAACAGTCTGTCTGTGGATGACAATATATATATATATATATATATATATATATATATATATATATATATATATATATACACTTTGTGATTATATATATATACTTACAAAGTATATATATATGTATATATATATATATATATATATATATATATATATATATATATATACTCACAAAGTATGCATATATTTATTCACAAAGTATATATATATATATACAGTGGGTAGCAAAAGTATTTAACACATTGGTTTTTCTTACATATCTCAAAACATAACAGATCAATTTCAACGAAACTTATAGAAAATATTTAAACGAACATTGTCGATCAAAACGTAGAAGGAAAATTTAAAACCACTGTTTTGAAAAACATTTATTAACAGTAAATAAAATAACCCATAACAGTTCCCTCTTCTTAATTTAAGCCGCCTTAAGAAACTTTCTAGATCGATTTAATTTTTTTCTATTGTTTCATCTTGTATTTTTTGATAATTTTTTGAATTTTTCCTTTTTTTATTTTTTATTTTTTAACTTTGTATATCTGTCTGTCTGGATATATTGATTCCATTTCATGAAATATAGTCGGGCTGATGAGATGAATATGCCTATATTCATCGAAATAAATTTATATATGACAATAGATTTTTAAGGTTTTTCCTAATTATTATTATAATTTGCTCGGTATCATATAATGAGATATCATGTGGACTAAAAGTCCCCTTTGGAATTATCCCTACCAATTACAATTTAGTATTATACGCACACACACACACACACAAACGCACACACACACACAAACACACACACACACACACAAACATATATATATATATATATATATATATATATATATATGAAAAAATATAGTCTTAACATGTGCTATATTTATGGGATAAAGTGCTCAATATCAGAGATAGAGCGTGTGTAAATATAAAAATGAACATAGAAGTCAACACTTAGAGGCGACAGTCTGTTTCATGCTAGATGCAATCGTATATGGAGTTTTTAATGTGTACTATATTTATGGATTAAAGTGCTCAAAATCAGGGGCTGGGTGTATGTAAATATATAAAGTGGACATTGAGTCAACATCTAGAGGCGAAAGTCTGTTTCATGCTTAAACGCAATCGTCATGGCCAGCTTTCTGCATTTAGCATGAAAAAGACGGTGTTTCCACTTACACACACACACACGCACACACACACACAGACACTTTTTGTAACACTATTGGAGCCTATTTTGAACAATAAGAATGTCGAATTACTCTCTAAGCTTAACAGAAAAATCAAGATGAAATCGATCATAAACGAAAATGACATGTTCATTATTAATTCATCAGAGCTAACGATCCAAACCTCATGAAGGACTGAAGTTAAGTTCAAATTTATGTATATTATTCCAGTATGATTTTCAAACTTCTTTAGAATGATCTTCGCCCTCTCTAGTCCTCCCACTTTCTGTCCTGGAGTAAAAAGTTGCTTCACAGGTTTCACGTACGATTTCATTTTCAAGTCATTTTCACTGCTCTTTGGATTGTCATGAAACACTTCTCTCACGTGCTAACGTCTTATGGATTCAGTTTGATCTCTTTAGGTCTAAGGTGAAATGATGATCCATCTTGCTGTTGTGGCCTCCTGATCCAGTTTTCCTCTCTACTGTTCCTTCTTTTTTAAAACATATTCACCATTCTCATGATGGTTCTTGATTGTATTTTGAACTATGAATGTTGGTACATTAACCGAAGGCCTGAGCGAGCTTTTTATTTTTAATCTCACAATTGCTCATTTGGGAAGACAGTGGAGCTGACACGAAATGATTTTAACCTGTTCTCTTTCTAGTTGAATAATTCAAAGGGTTGAACACTTCTACGCAAGATTATAGTATAATTTAAAACTGTTTTTATCATATATACCAGGTGTAACAGCAAACGTGTCCAAATCGTGTAACAGCAAAATTGTCCGACTGTTAAATTAAGCTTTGAGCCGTTTTATCCTAGAAATGATTAAATATATATTTCTGGAATTCCCCAAGGTTTTTAATAACACTCTTGGACTCTACTTTGAACAATAAGAATTTATTTAGCTCTAAGTTGAAATGATGATCTCTCTTGCTGTAGTGACCTCCTGATCCAGTTTTCCTCTCTACTGTTCCCTCTTTTTAAAACTAATTCACCGTTTCTCTTGATGGTTCATGAATGGACTTTGAAGATGGAAGCCAGAGTATGAATGTTGATACCATTACTGAAGGCCTGAATGATCTTTTTCGTCTCACCATTGCTCATTTGGGAAGACAGTGGAGCTGACACGAAACGATTTTAACCTACTCTTTTTCTAGCTGAATAAGAATTTTTCAATGATTCTTACGATAAATGGTGTCAAGATGGCTAATCGTCTTATCTAAAAACTTGGAAAAAAGAAACTCAATTAGTTTGGTAGTTATTTAGATATTAAACTTTTTTTGTGGGATGGACAATTATGCTGTTACACGATTTGGACAATTTTGCTGCTTCACCCGCTTTATATAATTTCATGTTTCAGTCGAAGTGGTATACACGTTGATCAAGTCTGTCCGGGGAAACGGTTCCCCAGCGTGTGATTTAGTCAAACTTGATGTCCTCTCACCAGGATATGAAATGGGTGGGGAAAACTTCGAATCACTTTCATCTGTGATTAGCTAATCTCCTCAATCCTTTAGGATCATTAGAATAGACGCAGTGAACCATTAAATTCGCGTGCTTTTCCAGTGTGTAGGACGAAAGTTGCGCAAATTTCCGTCTGGTGCCTGGTACGAATGGAATAAAAGCCAGAATGGTCGATCAATATTTATATTAATCAAAGAGACTTATTTGGATTAAATTTTAAAAGAGGCAGACTTTTCTGAGTTTCCATTGAATAATTGCAAATTAGTCCGTAGAAGAATTGCAATAATAATGATGATAGTAATAATAATAATAATAATAATAATAATAATAATAATAATAATAATAATAATAAAGTGAATACAGACCAGAAACAGCAGAATTGCAAATGTCCCCTGAGAAGAATCATCGATGAAAAAATTGGCCTCATAAGAAGACCAAAAGATTATTTGAAAATAAGTATCCGAATTTACATGATTGGGTAGAAAATGTTTTCCTTTGGGAAAAGTGCAAACATTTAGGGTCTGAATGTGTAAGTAGGAAGTCCGATTAAATGATAACGTAAATACTCATTTCTTAAGCAATTTTTCACTCTGGTTGTATCTTATTAGGAGGATAGCGGCTCGGATTGAGGAATCGGAGAGCCGTGTTCGAACTCTAGTCGAATCTATTACATTCACTTTCCCTTGAGAAAGGTATGAATCCTCTTCTCCTCCTCTAGCTATGGGTAAATAGTAGGATAGACCGGGTTTTATAGCCTTGGATAGCAACTGGTCTACCGTAGAAAGAAATGGCAACCTACTGCGGGAAATCTACCTCGTCAGTCATGTATCGAAAGATACATGATCGCCTTAACGTGTATCACGCATGGCACATAACTGGCTGATCTTTTATTGATGCTCATCGAATAAAAGGCTCAAGAGCCACTCAAGGTAGAAAGTAATTGAATGACTTGTGTGATATGAAGGCAATTCTTGAAAGTGATCATCACGAGAATATTTAGTTCATTACCAGGTCTGAAACCATGAAAGTTGCTTCCTTGTGTCGTACTAGACAATTTACATCGCCAGAATCTCTCTTGCAATTTTATAAGTTTCCCATTCGCTCGTAGATCGAATATTGTTGTCACATCTGACCTAGTGATTTTTCTATTCCAAGAGTCAATATTATATAACAATAGGTTATGGTTCTGTATCGTTTTCCTCTGTCAGGTAGTATAACTGTTATATTACTTGACAGAGGAAAACGATACATAACCATAACCTATTATTACATAATATTGACTCTTTGAATAGAGTCCTCTTAAATACAAATAAAAATAAAATAAAATTCTTGGGGATCAAATTCCACCCTACCGGAAACTACTGAATTCCGTTCAGATACTTATGTATTAGGCCGAATTATAGTCATGAGCTAAGTCCGTGCCCGATAGAGGCAATATTATCGAATTGTAGGTTATTGTTACGTAGATTATGCATCGTTTTACTCTGTCCCCTTTAATATTTTAAATTTAAATAGAACAAGGAAGTCGTTGAGCGCAGAGCCCAAACATTGGCGAAAAAAGAATAGATACATGAAAAAAAAAAAAGATCCATATTTCTTCTTCTTTTGTGCCGTGTCCGTGTCCATTCAGGACATTGGTTATCATGGCTTTCCTGTCCTTTATAGCTCCTAATATTTTTTTTTGTTATCTTTCCTAAATCTTGCTCCGCCATTTCTTACTCAGGCTCTCTAGGTGCGTTATGCATTCTATTCTTCTGTCCCTTTTACCTTCAATCTGTCCTGGAAGTATCAAATATTCCAAGACTTATTATGGGCCCAAGAAATTCCAACTGCCGCTTCCTGAAGTTAAGTATAGAGTGATCAGTTTGTTTCCATTTTCACTAAATCTTCCTCGTTCCTCAAAGTTTCGGTCTAGGGTATTCTCAGCATCCTACTGTAGGACCATATCTTTGTTGTGCTAATCTTCATCAATGGAGAGATTGTCATGTATTCACTGTCATATAAGAGGACCGTTATTACATAACACTCCATTATTCTTTTTCTTTGTTTTTAAATATTTTCTTTTATTTATCTGTTTCTTAATACTTTGCTTAGCTTTTGGAAAGCATCTTTCTTTATCCCGACACGCCTTTGGATTTCCGTGTTGCACTTTCCGTCCTATTACAATTTCAAAAAGCCTTCACATTCAAGATTCGTTTTTTGTTGACAGCACAGCCCACGCGAAACATTTATTTTCCCTTACAAGCTTTGCTCTTAGCGCACCGATATCAACGCGAGGATTCGTTGAACTTGATTATTCTATTTCATTTCGAGTGTGTTCTGTATTGATTCGTGGTTGCTAGTAATCAAGCCTTGCCGGTCCCTCTAAGGAATAAAGCCCAGGGGTTTCAGTGATGTGGTTAGTGATGGGCGTCACCTGTGTGCTTCTATTCTTTGCCCATTTTAATTGGGAGTTCTACTAATTACCTGATTGATTATCAATTATTGAATCGCTCGTTGATGAGTGCTGAATCAGAGTTGATTGATTGATTTCTCTTGTGGTCCTGGTTGTTTCCTCTCCCGTCTTAGAAATGACGGTTATCATTCATTACTAAAAGTTGAAACTGAAGTATTTAACCTTGGTTAAGAGGCTTCCATTTTGATTTCTCTATAGCAGGAAAAAGAGTTAAGAATAGGATAAATGATAGTTTCTTGTGATTTCTCTCTTTTTTTGTTTCATTCTATACCTTAGTGATATCACCCCTTCTTATTTCTTATTGGGAACTGCCAAATTTAGAAATGGGTGGATATAACATGTAAGACATAAATCTTGTCCTTTCAGTCTCACCTTTTTGTGAATTTGCATTTTGAGGAATTTTTCTCTCTTTTTCTGGAAGCAGCAATTCAATTATTTCAGAACATGAGTATGAAAAGAGAAGTTGTTCGTGAGTGGCGCATATTGAACTGGGGTTACGCTTCAGGTAACAAAAAATTCTTTGTACGACCTGAGAATAGCGTGGAGGGAAACATATACAACTATCATCAGTCAGGATACGCCGAAAATGAAGGCAAAATATCGCACGTTTTCGAATAGAGTCCTCTTGAGTCCAAATAAAAATAAAATAAATGTCTTGGGGATCAAATGCCACCCTACCGGAAACTACTGAATTCCGTTCAGGTACTTATGTATTAGGCCGAATTATAGTCATGGACGAAGTCTGTGCCTGAAAGAGGCATAGTTAAAGTAAGTATAAATGGAGAAGAGTGAAACAGAAATAGTTTTCGATGGTTGAAATGAAAATCTGACCCGTTAGTCTAGGAGCCAAAGAATGAAAACAATTATGAAAAATTTACTTTCGTCCTACGAAGAGCGAAGTATTAGAGAAATCGTAGAATTGTGTCTGAAATTGACTGTGCTCATTATTTCTTGTGCCTGTATATTTTTTAAGATTTGTTCGTGGAAATTTTTAATTTTACATTTTTTATAATGCCACGTCTCTTCAGAACATAGGTGGTGATGACTCTTCATGACTTCCTTTTCGTCATTATATGTTAATTGCAATGCATCATATAGAAAGAAAGAAAATAGAGTGGCTTCCTGTTGCATTCTCAACACTGTGGAATTTAGTTTATCTTTATTTTAGACTGGATGCCACGCAAGGTTAGATATTCTAGTCTACCCTTCTATTTAATCCATAGTTGGGGCCAGGAAAGAAGTAACGAATTCGTGCCTTTCTCAAGGGGATCATTGTGAACGTGAACGAAACAGACTTATCAGAACTCGACTCGCCAATTCCACTTACGGTGTCGATATACCAACACTATGAAATGATACTTATTTTTGTGAAATTGTATTCTATTTTATACATCAAGGATCAGGACTCTCCACAGATCTCGTTTCTTTATCACCAACATGGAGTCCTTAGAACAACCGTCTCTATGAATCTCCACAAGATAAGTGTCTCTAAGTAAATTGCGATTCCTCTACTTAGCTTGACATCATAAAAGCGAGTGAAGCATTGTGAACTTTGGAGCATACAGCTGTCACGTATGTATCAAGTCGCGCAACCTGACGACTAGAAAGCCTAGTCACCTTATATGATATTCTCGTCTGACAAATGCGAATGAAAAATTATCAGCATCTCGTCATCGCGAGAACTGTCTACACATCCGTAAATGCTGAGCGTAAATACTTGTTTTCTGTCTCATTCAATGTTTAACACAGTCGCACTCTTTCTCTTTGTTTCTCTAGCGATCATAACAAACAAGCAATCTAAAAGCCAAATTAATTATTTTTATTTTTATTTAATGCCAAGTCTTCCATTTAGAACGAAGGTGATCATGGATCTCAACAGTTTCCTTCGTTTTGTTATCTGTGAATTGCTAAGTATTTTTTGGAAATATGGCCGAGTAGTTTCCATTGCCTTCTCTACGGCTCGAAATTCAGAGTTGTCCTTCACTGAGCCTATTGATAGATTCTTTTCTTACGGATTATCAACACTTTGCAGATTATTTAAAGCCAGAAATGATTTTTTTGTGTTGTGATAGAAATCTCAATAATTAACCCATATATGGAGGAAGAAGAGATGGATTCACACCTTTCCCAGGAGTATTTGCTCATAAGTGAATATCTCGAACCCAACGGGAATTGGAACTCAACCCTTCGATGAACAATTCCGAGCCGGTATCCATTACACTATCCGTACATCCAAGCATACAGCTCCTGGTATCACCCATCTATTTACTGACCAGGCCCGACGTTACTTAACTTGTATGAACGGGCGAGAGTCCGTGTTTCAACTCGGTGTCGGCGTAAGCCGTCTCTTAACCTAATGGCCACGTAAATTAAGATAGTCCAGTTTATCCTGCTTTTTAGAAGATACTTGTAGGGAGAAAGATGTATTTCCGAATGGAATTTTCACCAACAGACAATTGTCATTTCTGAGGTATATCATGAGGAAGGAGGGCTTAGAAAATGTAATACTCACAGGACAGATTCAAGGTAAGATAGAAGTAGAAAAAACTCATGAGCTACCTGGCGAACGCGAGTGAATGGATGGCGGATTAGGGTTTTGGAGAAATTGCAAAAAGACAAAGTTATTAAGAGCTATAAAGGATAGGAAGTTGTGTAGAGCCATGATTTTCAACGTTCTGAAGAGACACGACACGAAGAAGAAGAAGAAGAAGAAGAAGAAGAAGAAGAAGAAGAAGAAGAAGAAGAAGAAGAAGAAGAAGGTATACAGTGAAAAAGAATAAAGACATAGAAATATAATAGATTCTTTCATTGAAGAAAGATGGAAGGAAAAGAAGAAGAAAGGAAAAATTGAAATCAGACAGAAAAGAAAGGAAAAGACGGAAAGTAGGAGATTCCGGTTGTGATCTTAAATAGACAGGACACATTTTATTCACAGGCAAAGAAAGTGTTAGAGAGAGCCATGATTAAAGTAAGGAGAGAGAAATGAGTGTCAGAACTAAGTCCTTGCTGACCGAACAGACGATCTGGCTGGTTAGTCTGTCGTAAGAGAAGTAGCAGCGAATATATTGAATATAAGCCACTTACGACCAGACAGTTCCTGAAGAACTGATCTATGAATAATGAACCCTGTTTGTCAGAACCAGCATTCTTGTCTTTATCAACAAGGCGATATATGGAGATGGCGCCTATTTCAGATCTGAGACCGTTTGATGTCTTGCCTTCAGTTTCTTCGTTCAACACACACCGAACCTCTCCCAGTTTTGTTCACATTGACGCAAACGGGAATCGACCCACAGCGTTGCGCCGAATTTGACCAATCTATGAAAATAAGTCTCTGAGGTTTATGTTCGCTGAGGGAGATTAGATCTTTTACTAGTTACTATAGACGGCCGAAACGCCACACTAAGTATATGGTTACTGAAGGCGGTTGTTGTGTGAACGGCAAGTGTAAGAGGCTCAATTTGTGCTGGTATGTGAGAAAGATTACGATTAACCCTAAACTTGAAGAAGTGTAGATTGTAGTGGTCGAGAAAAGCATAGTACTTGAATTTTGTTGTACAAAGAAGCAATAATTGGGAAGAAACTATACGAGTTAATCTTCCTCCTTACTAAAGGAATATGAAGGGTTGTATTTTTTTAATTAATTGTTCTAAACTAAAAAAAAAAGAAGACTTTTACTGTACGCTGCTACAGTGAGAAATAGTTCATTTGAATGCTCCCTTGGAAGAGAAAGGTTATGTTTCTGGGTAAGAAAACAGACTTTTGACTGTTCTACGGGGTGGTCCGAAAGTCTTGTCACGACATAATTTTCCATTTCAGATAGCTGACACAAGCTCCGACAGTTCTGACCACCCTGTACATAGCAGTACTCATCCTTAAAATATGTCGTCAACGCCACAGAATATCATTGTCTACGGATATAACTGACGCGTGCTGTATTCTCGAGAACTGTTACCTTCAAAGCAATAATCTCTCAGTGGTCACCTAATACTCGGGAGAATTGATCAAATATGAACAGTTATCTGTCTATATCTCTGAGATGAGGTATCATGATTACTTACATTATTTACATTATTCGGACTGTTATCTTCATCTTCATTTCCATGTTCACAAAGTTTCGGCCGTTGTACGCTACGGCCTTCTTCAGTTGATTGGAATTTCGAAACGAAACCTTTATTTCGTTCACCGGGTTTGTCCTCAAGGACACATGACCTAGTGGATAAAGACGTTGATAACATCCAGTGACTAGACCCAAATAATTGTGAGTTCAGTACCAGACCACAGCAGTGGTGAACCAAAAACCTGCAGAGTTGAGTTAAAGGGAAATAATTGAGACATCGGGAAGAGGCATGGCACGTGGAACTAGAACAATCCACCCCGGTGGACGAAATAAAGAGTTCGGTTCGAAATTCCAATCAACTGAAGAAGGCCGTAGCGTACAGCGGCCGAAACGTTTTGAATATGTCAATAAAGCTGAGGATAACGGTCCGAACAATGTAAATAATGCAAGTAAAAACCGCTATAATTTATTTTTGATGGAATGCACAAGTTAATATGAAAGCGTAATAGTGTCGGCAAATAAAGAAAATAGAGTGCTGACTTTAAAATAAAGATATGATTATCATGTGAATAAACGATTTTCCTAAAAACCGCTGACAAAATTTGCATTAGTCTTTCCAGCATTCAGCCTCATGCGGGAGGAGGGTGAAATTGATGTCTTCTGGGTCACAGCCATTTGACCGAGACCGTTGCAAAAACGATGATGAATTATGATTTTTCTTTTGTCCGGGATTGAAAGTATTTTCTCTCCATCTAATATCAACGAATCTATTTTTATATGTCGCTTGGGACATTATACTCACGAAACTAATATCCATATCTAGGCTACTGAGATTAATGTTTCGCCCCGTACTTTTTTTTTTTCGTGTTCCTCCTCAACATAGATCCGTTTATTATTTTCTTCTTTGAAAACATAAAATAATAAAAACTAAACAGAATTGGCACTTGTTATTCAATAGCTAACAAAACGCACGCACGCACGCACACACACACACACACACACACACACACACACACACACACACACACACACACATATATATATATATATATATATATATCTTTTTATGTCCCGTGTCCTTTAAGGATGTAGGTGATCATGGCTCTCCACTTCCCCTATCACTTGTAGCTCTCAATAAGTTTCGTCCCTCTGCCCAACCCCCACAGACCACGTTCTGCCATCCACTTGCTTAAGCCCGCAAGGTATGTCATGCGTTGATTTCCCTTGTATCTCTTTCTCTCTCTTCTACCTTTATGTGCTGTGTCCCTTTAGGACGTAGGCGACCATGGCTCTCCACTTCCTCCATCACTTGTAGCTCTCAATAAGATTCGTCCCTCTGCCCCGCCCAGACCACGTTCTGCCATCCACTTGCTTAAGAGCGCAAGTTATGTCATGAGTTGCTTTCCCTTGTCTACCTTTCTCTCTCTTCTACCTTTATGTGCCGTGTCCCTTCAGGACGTAGAAGACAATGGCTCTCCACTTCCCCTATCACATGTAGCTCTCAATAAGTTTCATCGCTCTGCCCCCAGACCACGTTCTGCCATGCGTCGATTTCCCTTGTCTCTCTTTCTCTCTATTCTACCTTTATATGCCGTGTCCCTTCAGGACGTAGCTCTCAATAAGTTTCGTCCCTTTGCAACTTCCCATAGACCACATTCTGTCAACCACTTGCTTAAGTCCGCATGCTATGTCATGCGTTGCTTTCCCTTGTCCCTCTTTTCCTCTATTCGACCTGTGAGTATCAGATTCTCCAAGCCCTCCTTTCTCATTACGTGTCCCAGAAACTTCAGCTGCCTCTTCCTGATGTTAAGTATAATTTTCCTCCTTGTTTGCATCCTCTCCAAGATCACATCGTTGCTCACACGCTTGGTCCATAATATCCTTAGTATCCTTCTGTAGAACCACATCTCCATCGCCTCGTGTCTCTTTTTCATCTTTGAGGATACCGTCCAACATTCACTGCCGTAAAGGAGGAGAGATGGCACGTAGCAGCTCAGTACTCTTTTCTTTGTTATTAAATAAATCCTCCTGTCTTGCATTACTTTGCACAGTTTTTGGAATGCATCTTTGGCCTTCCCAATACGTCTTCGGGTCTCAGTGTCGCACTTACAGTTCTCTGTCAAAAGACGTCCCCCAGATTTAAAATTCCGCGCTTGCTTGATTTTAGTGTCGCCGACATGCTAATCGCATATCAGGCTCAGCCTATTACTGATGACCATATATCCTGTCTTGTAGTTTCTGCTTAGTCCCTTCTCACTCTCAATCGCTATCTTCTGTAAGAGATTTTGTAATTTCTTTTCCGTGTCTGCTATCAGTACTGTGTCATCTGCGTATCTTATGTTGTTAAGACTGAGGCTGCCAATGCTAAATCCCGGTAGGATCTCCAATTATCTTAGAATAGCCTTGCTGTATAGGTTGAATAAGTCCGGTGAGAAGACACATCCTTGCCGTACGCCCCTTACTAATTTATTTGATTAAACGCTATTATTTAAACAAATGAGTATCTATTAAAAACAACCTTTAAGCAAATAAATTCAAAATATCTCAGAATTAATCCATTTTTAATATATATATATATATATATATATATATATATATATATATATATATATATATATATATATATATATGTATATATATATATATATATATATATATGTATATATATATATATATATATATATATATATATATATATATATATATATATATATATATATATATATACTTATATTATAAATTAACTAATTTAAGAACACCGGATTATATATCTTACTGTTCTTTCTTTTTATTTATATATGCATATATATGCTTATAAAGATCCGTAAATTTCAAAATTTGTTTTTTTTCTAAATTCGCTTGCGGATGAAACAGAACTAGGTACATTAATTTAATTTAATTTCTAAAAAAATAATTGGCGGAGTTATATATATATATATATATATATATATATATATATATATATATATATATATATATATGTACGTCTAGCCACACTGATGAGCTGTGAAACACCGAAACAGTCTATCTGTTGATGACAAAAATATTGGCTCCTGAAAAATTAATTTCGGTTGAGCTCTCTGGTTTGAGGTGTGGGTTTGTAAACAGTGACTATTTAAGCTAATATTGCACGACTCTTCGGCAGAATTGAGTCACTGTCAGTCACTGTGTGTTTATCTAAATCTAAAAATAAACACGCTAAAATTCACCTTCGTCCCTACCGTGCGCCAATGGCTTAGTGGGAGAAGATCCGACTGACGCAAATTCAGTCGGGTTTCGATCCTATCTAGAGGCAACCGGGCGTCCAGCCACACTGATGAGCAGCGAAACAGTCTGTCTGTGGATGACAAATATATATGTTATTATTATTATTTTTGTTATTACATATATGGATAAATATACAATTTGTTCCTCACCGTACAACACGTGGCAGTCGTCAGGCGCGGATAGAAAACTCATTGATCGCTATCTATCTATGTATCTATGTGTGTGTGTGTGTGTGTATATATATATATAGAGAGAGAGAGAGAGAGTGAGAGAATATGATTTGGAAGAACAACTAATATTTATATGTAATATTTACAATACTTGCATTTTTACAGAAAAATATTAAAATAAAAATTGTTTTGCTTACAAGTGGGTTTTCAGACAAAAATGATTTACTTTACCCGGTTTCCCTTGTATCCATTCAGAAAGTTTGTAAATTTTTATATTATGTTATATTCTCAAGTGTTTTGCCTTGAACAAATGAAAAAATTAAGGGTCGTATCTGGTTTCAGATGCCGTTAAAGGTAAGGAAAATATGATAGAGTCCATTCTGAGGGACGTGCCTCTGGCATATGCAGTAATTGAGTATTGGTTTAAACTTGCTGATAAAAATGTTTCCTTATAATACGCTTTTCTCCGGTGGTTTTGTAGTCGCATTGGTAAAATGGGAAGGTATTAAAATTTTGCAGATTTCATCCTCGGCTTTCCTCAATGTGTACAATTCTTTAGTTCATTGTATCTCGTGACTCGGTTGGCATATGTTGATGCATCTTTTGTCTCCGTGCCTGTTCCTGATTTGTTACATTGAGCAAGAAATAGCTACTTTTAAGATGCGTTTAAGGCTTTCTATTGATACGGTTTGGTAGGTCATGAGGGAAAGTTTCTAGCCAGTATTTAATGGCCTCTCTTCCGCAGTCGTGAGGGGTGCTGCTATATAGGTTCACAACATTCATTGAGAATATGTTAGTATTATGGTTTACCTAGTTTGGTAGATGGTTGAGAAAATCTAGATCATATGAGGATCAGAAAGAGTTTGATGAGAGGTTTCAATAGGATGCTTAGGACATTATTGGGCCTCTGCTATTACAGGTCTTAGTTTTAGATCGGTTGTTGCTGGTATATTAACACAATCGGTTTTTTTAATATTACATGTTTCGTTGATGTGTTTATTTTCGTGTAGTTTAGAGAACCCATAAACATTGCTTGTTTTACATCCACATTTTTTAAGGTAGTCACCTTACTTAGAAGTTAGAGAGCCTCGGGATGGATATATTAAATTATGAGGTTGTTATTGTCTGGTTTCTTCATAGTAGGTATCGTCCTGTAGCATAATTTCTATGATTCTTGTGTATGGTTTTGTATTCTTAACAACTGCGCCTCTTTTGTCAGCTTCTTTTATAACAATATTTTTGTCCAGTTTTAGATCGTTCAGTTGGTTCCATTGTTGTCTGGTGAAGTTAGACGGTGTTTGAGGCATTCCCAGTTTGTCAAATGGGAAGCTCGAAATGTAATTACAGAATTCGTCAAGGTTTGCATTTTTGCCATTTGGGGGTTGGTAGTCTTATTTGTTTTGTTTTTTTTTACTAGCGATTTATCATCGTTTTCTTTTTCAGAAAATTGTTCTGATAGCCTTAGTCTTTTACAGAATTTACAGATATTTATAACAATTTTACACACACAGACGCACACACACAAACACACACAGACACACACACACACACACACACACGCACACACACACACACACACACACACATATATATATATATATATATATATATATATATATATATATATATATGATAAAATATATGTTTAATGCATATTATATTTATGGGTTAAAGCATCAGGGAAATGGAAATATTGAAGTGAAAATTGAAGTCAACAGCCAGTGGCGACAGTCTGTTTCATATTTAAACACAACCTTCATGGCCTGAAGGTTGCGTTTAAGCATTGAACACACTGTCACCACATGTTCGATAAGCCAAAGGATCGCGTACCATTTTCAAAACTAATTTTCGTGCTTCCTTTGGGCTAAAGAGGCTTTCTATTGATGAAAGGTTTTCTTATCTATTTAATTATCATGCTAATGACTAAATTTAATCATAATTAAATTTTAACTTCAATTTTTACCTCTTTTTACGGTTTAATGGTAATCTTAGGGCCGGTGGGTTTAAAATTTTAGTTAACCCACCTCGGAAACATTGAATGCAATCGGTTAAAGAATTATTCCATTCGACTGATACCAATACCATCATGGAATATTTTTGCTATGATAAAGCCTTTTGACCGTGAATGATATTCAATCGGCGGTAAACGATAAACTACTATACGCGTGTAGCATCGTATCGTCTTCCTCAACGTCTGTTGTAGGGTTCTTTATGGGGCCGTCGATTTCTGGGGATAAGAAAGGATTTGTACGCAGCCCTTCCCCTTATTTTGAAGAAATTGCGACCTATTGAAAGGGCGTGACCGAGAAGATACGACGGCAGTGATATTCCAACAAATAGGGAACAACAAAAAGAAAAATGCCTTGGAGTATAATGTCGTGTTCATATTAATTCGTGATATTAAAACGATTGTCTTTCTAAAGGCCTTTTCTTAAATATTTCTTACTTTAGAAACACTGATCGGTGGAAATATAGTGACGCCGTGCCTATAGTTTGTGGGTTCTCCCTATGCCCACGGGCAAATTATCTCCGAATCGATCAATCATGGATACTACAAAACCTCGAAATCTTCCTGGGAAGTTTGCTTAAGAAAATGAGTTAGTGAGAAAAGAAAGAAAGGAAAGAAAAGACGAAGCGAGAAAAATGAAAGAAGAAAGAATGAATAGAAAAAGCGCGTAAGAAAGGAGAGACAAAGCTCGAGGAAAGAAAGAAATAAATAAAAAAAGAAAAGACAAAGCTTCAAAGGAAGAAAGAAAAGAAAGGAAACGTTATAAAGGAAGAAAAGACAAAGAAAGAAAGAAAGAAAGAAAGAAAAAAGAAGGATGGATATAAAAGACAAAGGTTGAAAAAAGAAAATAAGAAATATTAGAAAGAAAGAAATAAAGAAAGAAAGGAAATAAAAAGAATGACGGATATAAAAGACAAAGTTTGAAAAAAAAAGATAGACAACGAAAGAAAGAAAGACAGAAAGAAAGAAACAAAGAAAGAAGGAAAGAAAAAGCTAGAAAAAAGTTAAATCAAAACAGAAAGTTATTCACATTGAAAAAAAAGAGATAAAATTTGAAAGAAAGAAACAAACAAACAAAAAGAAAAGTAAAAGACAAGGCTTGAAAGAAAGAGAGAAACGAAATTAGAAAGAAAGAATGAACAGACAAACCTGAAAGGCTAGAAAGAAAGAAAAGACAAGACTTTAAGGAAAGAAAGAAAAAAAGAAATAAAGAAAAAGCAAGCTACAAAAAAGATCACGATGAAAGAAAAATGATAAAACGACAAAAATGAAAAAGAAAGAAAAGTAAAAGACAAATCTTGAAAGAAAGAAAACGAAGAAATAAAATCATTGAAAGAAAGAAAAAAAATATCTATAAACGATAAAGATATAGCACCATAAAGGATCAAATAATAAATGAATAAAAAGAAAGTGGGGAAGTTTGAAAAGGAGGAAAAAAGCGTTTCAATATATATATATATATATATATATATATATATATATATATATATATATATATATATATACAGGGTGTCCATAAAGTTCGAGTGCACTTTAAAAAATTATAACTTTATACGTATTTGCGATAGAAATAACCTGTAAAAAAATATTATAAAGTTTAATGTACCTAGTTTTAATATCTGTCTATATTTCTGAGATGAGGTATTATGTACATTATTTACATTATTTGAACTATTGTCCTCATCTTTGTCGCCATATTTATTACAACGTTTCGGCCGTTGTACGCTCCGGCCTTCTTCAGGTGGTTGGAATATCGAACTGAACCCTTTATTTCACTCACCGCGTGCCATGTTTTAATGGATGTCAGTTATCAGTTATCTCCTGTTAATTTTTCCCTCTGAAGTTCTCCACTGCCTTCACCGGGTATTGAACTCACACTGTTTGGGTCCTGTCACTGGATCTAACTTTCAGAGGGAAAAATTTCACGCAATGATGATTTTGTTGAGCACAACGTGCATAATAATTACTCAGTCGAAGCGAAATCCAAGGAGTTTCTAGATCAAATCCAAAAGTCTCTTCGGGTTCCAGTAACCCTGCCAACAGAACTCGTGCAGTGTGAAAGTGGATCTATTTTAATGAACGATTCCAGTCCCATTATAGAATCATTTTGCTATGAAAGTGTGTTCTTGGCCTCCAATGATATTCAGTTAGAGAGTATGCAATAAGCTACATTCCACATAAATGATGGCTTAATATTTTCTAGCAAAATTGTGTCTAAACCATCTCGCTGACCCCACTAGTTTATTTACCTACACTTCTACATGTGAACTCTCTTTCTCCGGGATAACAACACGCAGTGTCCAGTCCTATATATTGTACTCGAGGAAATGAGACTTGTCGAAACTGATGACCATGTTTCATCCAGACAATATCCCGTTCGGAGGTTCGATTGATCGGCGAAGACGCTTTCAGTAATGGATATCAATTAGCATACACACACTGCTTGCCTTGCAGCTGTTCAGCGTCAAAAACAACAAGGATCAATATACTGTGTCGTCAGGCCTTCCGTACTTTATAACGAATAAAGCTCTTTGAGGGCTGCGCCAGGGTGCTGATCGTTCGTATGAGGCGACAGAAGCCTTTCGTCCATTTTTCGCGTCTATAAGCCACCACCTACACCCTTCATGGCGGTTACCGATTTTTCTTTCCGCAAACCACTGCCACACCTCAACTGAACCTGGACATAACCCAGGCAGTGTCATTTCGGTAACTTCTTTTTTCAGTAACAACTGATTTTGTTTTTATCAAACTCACTCAAACATGTCTTCTTGGCTGCAGCCTTCAATATACAGGATGTCCATAAAGTCTCTTTACAATTTAATTTTTTTTTTTACAAAAGCGAATGAACAGACACATATGTGGAAATTGTTACAAAATGAGGAGTAGATATTGAAGTGTTTTTAACCAATTTAATGCACCTCTATAGGGGCACCATTAGCTGCACGAAACACATTAAGATGAATTCAAATTTCTTGCCATGTTCGTTGTAGCTTAGATTCATCAATGGTGGCAATGGCATCAATGATCTTTTGCTTTAGATCAGTGATTTTCCGGATCTTTGTTCGATACACGATATCTTTAACATAACCCCATAGAAAGAAGTTCTGTAGTTTCGGTGAATCTGCGTATCCGATTTTGTTTCAATAAACCATGACACACATTTTGCCTTTTCTTGAAAAGTAGTCATTTTAGGGGTTCATTTAAAAGTACCTCTTTCATCAACAGGGTACCCTGAAATACACAAATGCAATGTGATTAAAAAACTTTGATAACTACTGAGTACATAGAACAAATCTGATTAAGATATCTTACCAATTGACATTGTAATATATTTTTTAAATTGTAAAGAGACGTTATGGACACCCTTTATATGCTTGAAATATTCGTAGCTACGTAATTATTATCATATGTGCATTTTTTAAAGACATTATTCGGTATTGTTTCCCTATGTTGCTAGTCATGATATTTAGTTAATAAGAATAAAAAATGTCCTTATGTGAAAACAGTCGGTGTTCATTAACCGACCAACCAGTGAGACTATATGGTGGAATTAATAAAGTCTTTCGATTCAAAAAATTATTCAGAAATAAAAATTCTCAGATCCAATAAATGTCATAGTTCTTTCTAGGATTAATGAGGTTTCCTTCTTAACTATTGATCGATTCGTGTGGAACGTTAATATTTTGATTGTGAGGGGCAGAGAGAAATAGAGATAAGTGGCTCATAGATAGATAGATAGATAGATAGATAGATAGATAGATAGATAGATAGATAGATATGAAAAGGACTGTAATAGATAGATAGATAGATGGATCGATAGATAGATAGATGTGAAAAACTCATAGATATGAACAGACTGAGGTAGAAAGATATGAAAAGGCTGTGATAGATATGAAAAGAATGTGATAGATAGATAGATAGATAGATAGATAGATATAAAAAGGCTGTGATATACAGATAGATAGATAGATAGATAGATAGATAGATAGATAGATAGATAGATAGATGGATATTAAAAGGCTGTGATAGATATGAAAAGGCTGTAATAAATAGATAGATATGAAAAGACTGTGATAGATAGATAGATAGATAGATAGATAGATAGATAGATAGATAGATGGGTATGAAAAGGCTGTGATATATACACGGGAAAAGGTTGTAATAGATAGATAGATAGATAGATAGATAGATAGATAGACAGATAGATAGATAGATATGAAAAACAGATAGGTATGAACAGACTGAGATAGAAAGATAGATATGAAAATGCTGTGATAAATATGAAAGAATGTGAAAGACAGATAAATATATAGATAGATAAATAGACATATAGATGTGAAAAGGCTGTGAGGGATTCATAGATTGATAGATATGAAAAGGCGGTGATAGATAGATAGATAGATAGATAGATAGATAGATAGAGAGAGAGAGAGAGAGAGAGAGAGGGAGACTATGGAAATAAGAACAAACACTGGATGAAAACTATCAGTTAGACTTTTGAATGCGATCAAACCTGAATATCGCATTGGGGCATGAATCCGACTGTCACTATGCATTATATGATTATATATATAAACACCATCTGCGATAGATAACACTCTTATCCTTTGAATATAGTAGATTTTGGACAATATATATATATATATATATATATATATATATATATATATATATATATATATATATGTAGAGCTCAATGTAAATTCAGAGCTAATAATTTAAAGAACAGACCACTTTAAGGGTCCATGTAATAATTTATTTCACCATAGCCCTTTTAAAGGACGCTGGATCATCAGACTACACTTCCAAAAGAAAAGAAAAAATGAAATGAACATTTACACTTTTGACGGGTATTATTAAGTTTATGTAATTTAACAGAGAGGACAGTGAGGAGTGGTGTGATAGACATGATCGAGTTTAGAGAGGGTTTATTATATATATATATATATATATATATATATATATATTGTTTGGATTATTGTCCTCACCTTTACTGTAATATTCATGAAGTTTCAGCTTTTGTACGCACTGGTCTTCCTATGTACTGGAATTTTGAACCGAATCCTTTATATAGTCCACGTGGGTAGACTGTTTTAGTTCCACGTTCCATGCCTTTTCTGGATATCTCATTTTTAGTTAATTCGCGTCAATAACCCTGCAAGTTTTTGTTCTCTCCGCTGAGGCCAGGGATTGAACTCCCAACTCTTTGGCTCAAGTCACTTTTTGGATCAAACAACCAACGCTTTTATCCATTTGGCCGTGCGGAATTCAAATGCGTTTGCGCGGCCTTGTGTCTGATGAGTTATTTTCCTCCTGTAATTCCTCCCTCGTAGGCGAATCGTCTCAAGCCTCTCGATGCTCTCTCGGTATTTCCATAGCAGAAATCCTGAGAGCTCAATGTAAATTCAGAGCTAATAATTTAAAGAAAAACAGACCACTTTAAGGCTCCATGTTATAATTTATTTCACCATAGCCCTTTTAATGGACGCTGGATGATCAGACTACACAAGTTCTATGCTAACAATGTCTTCTCTTGCACTTCTCGCTTCGGAACTCTCTTCCGGCTTCTTGCTTCTCAGTGAACTTTGATCTTCAGAAATTTAAATACAATGTCAATCGTTATCTTCTCTCTTCTAAATTCTTCTTCCTTTATTGCCCTATATCTTTAATAGTATTTTTTCTCATATTCTCTAACGCTCAGTAACTCCTAGGGTCTTTGCTTAGTGGGAAATGATTAAAAAAATGATCTGACGGGCTATATTGCTTGTTTCCTGCAGTTAACACCCTGACAACAAGGACAGTCCATACCGTACCACGGACACAGGATCGACGCATCGGATTCCATTATTCAGGATATTAAGATACACTAAGCTTCTTCCGAACTACTGTTAGTTTGTGAAATACGCCCGATACAATTCTTCCTTAATAACGACGATCGTAACACTTTCATGTCCAGGTTCAACCATTATCTATTCGACATATTCTCATAATTTGAACTTCTTACTTCAATGTTTGTGGCCATATCCCGTTGAAACACAGGTTCTCGTATGATCACCGAAGTCAAGCAACGTAGAGCCTGCTCAGTAACTAGATGGGTAACCGCTTGAGAATACCAGGTGCTATAAGCTTGGATGGGATCAGAATTGTTAATTGGCTCAGCGATTAACCATTCCTGTTAGGTTCGTTATATTCACTTGAATCCACTTCTTCCCCACAGTTATGGTTTAATTAGTAAAAATTGTATCACTAAACCATTATTATCTCCAAAAAGTCTTTTCTCGCTTTAAATAACCCGCAAAGATTTCACAAACTGTAAAACTCGAATTAATCAATAAAACTTGTTGACGCAATCTTTTCTTAAAGAAGATAATACAGGTGAGCTGGGTAAATTGTCGCCATTTTATATTTTTAATTTTGCGCATGCGCGTTGTTTGTTTTTGATTTTGTCGACTGCACAGTATAGTAGGATCAGTTGGGCACAGTCCGTGAGAAAAAGAGCACCACGACGCAATTCACTCCGTCAGAAATCTGGAAACGGCATGCTAAACTACTTGGCATTCGCACCGGAAACGCCAATACAAACATTTCAGAGTATTTAGGTGTCAATTTGAGGACATTGCAGAGGATTCAGAAAGAGTTCGATGAGTCTAATGGTGATGACGAAGGTGTTTTGAGTGATCACCAGCGATGGCGACGTTATGCCTGCATTCATCTTCCAACAGGGCATCAGACTCGACACGGAGGCCTACATCATGTGCTTGAGGAGAGGTCCAAGAGAATGGCTGCTGGGAGACTCTATGTCTGGCAATAGGACTCTGTTCCATGACACATAAGAAGGAGAACCCAGTCATGGATATCAGACAACTTCTGCGATCACATCACCCCTTACATCTGTCCACCTAACTCCCAAGCCCCTTGATTATTATGTGTGGGGCACAGACAAGCGAGCGACCAAGAAAACTCATTTTAACACCAAAGATGAACTGAAGACAAGGATTAGGGCAGCATTCATCAACTTAATCAAGGAGTTGCAGGAGATTCCATAGTCATCTAGAGGTCGTGGTTGAAACCAATGGCGATTTTATTGAATAAATTTACTCTTTAGTATCTCAACAATTTCTTTTTGTGTGTAATTCTGGCAAATATATCTGTTAAAATAAGAGTGTTGTTTTCATTATTGCGAAATTCAGACGACAATTTATCCATCGCTCACTGTTAAATAAGAGAAAGAAAGTAACGGTTTTTTGACTTAGGAATTTATTTTCTCGGTGGAATCCTTTGCATTTTCCGTGCTATGTGATTCGGTCATAAAAAAATTTCTGAATCTGTAATGCCAAGCACGTCAAATGGTTTCCGAAAAGCGAAAGGCGTTCAAGAATAATGTGGCTGACTTGGGATCATTGAAGCTTATAAAACCAATTCAATTTCTTTATGAAGACAGCGTCCAATATTCTAAGCTGTCATTGTTTTATGACTTACATTTTTCTAGGTAGCTAAAGCCAACCCTCTGAAAAACTCTCTGTTCAGCATTCAAGTTTTGTCACGCAAAGACCCACTCTGTGTTTGTCAGTTACGTCCGCCTGATTATTTTACTGTCTTGTTCTTCGTCTGCTATAACAAATGAGTGTCAGTGTTTTATATAATAATTCATATGCATCTTGAATAAAGGCGTTTAATAAGGTGAAATTAAAACAGTGTCCCTTGTAATTTGCATTTGAACGTGTGATCTGCAAATTACGATAACGCTAACATTAAGAGAAAGGAAAGAAAGAAAGAAATTGAGAGCAGGAAATCGAGGAACAATTAAAGACATAACAGAGAGAGAGAGAGAGAGAGAGAGAGAGAGAGAGAGAGAGAGGGAGAGAGAGAGAGTGAGGAAAGGAAGAGGATAGGATAGGGAGAAAAGAGAGGAATAGGAATGAGAGGAGAAAGGAATAAGAAAAAAAAGAGAGGAAGAGGAGAGAGACAGAGGAGAGGAATAGGAAGAGAAAAGAAGGATAGGAAAGAAAGGGAAGAGTGAAATAAGAAAGTGAGAGAAGAGTGGCATAGGAAAGGGAAATGAATAGAGGAATTATAAAGGGACAGAAGAGAGTGAGAGGAAAGGGAGAGAAAAGAGGAGTAAGAAAGGGAGAGAGAGACAGGAGAGAGAGATAGGGAAGGGAGAAAAGAGAGGAATTAAATATAAAGAGGAAAGGGACAGGAAAGAGAGTTGAGAGGAATAGGAAAGAGAGAGGGGAGGAATAGGAAAGGAAATGAGAGGAATAGGAGTGAGAGAGAGGCGAGGAATAGGAAAGAGAGAGAGAGGAGGACTATGAAAGAGAAAGGGGAGGAATAGGAAAGGGAGAGAAGAGAAGGATAGGGAAGGAAGGAATAAGGAAGTGAGAGAAGTGTGGGATGGGAAAGGGAGATAATAGAGGAATTAGTAAGGGAGAGAAGAGAGTGATAGGAAAAAGAGAGAAAAGAGGAATAAGAAAGAGAGAGAAGGAAGTAATAGGAAAGGGAGAGGAAAGAGGAACAAAAAGGGAGATACAGACGAAGAATAAACTGGAGGAATTATTTGTGTCTGCAGAAAGATGCTGAGAATTATAAGAAGGATTGTACAATGCCAAGAAGTCTTAAAGAATATGGTAACATAATCTAAAAGGGACAGCTGATATATCTTGGACACATAACCATAATATCTAAGACAATTTGGGCAGGTGAAGACGGCTGGCCACCGACCTGACGATCCAGTGGGAATAGATTGCGGAACGGGGGAGGAAGCTTGCTAAGGGCTTACAAGGAATAGAAAGTTGCGGAGAGACATGATCGCTCACTTCCTCATGGGACACGGTTTATAGAAGAAGACTCAGTATCTCCATCTTTGTTATTACTATCACCCGATTGGCTTCTGACTTGAATTTCCGGCATGCGCAGTTATTTTAATTATTTACACTCAGAATGAGGTCCTCATCTTTGTTGATTTTGTAAAATTAATGGAACAAAATAAATTTAGAAAGAGAAAGATATGATCGTGGAAAGAGCAAAAGATTAAATGCAGAAAGAGAAGAACTAAAAAAAACACAAGAAGAAGAAGAAGAAGAAGAAGAAGAAGAAGAAGAAGAAGAAGAAGAAGTAGAAGAAGAAGAAGAAGAAGAAGAAGAGACTAAATATCTGATACGTAAAATTACTCTTAATTCAATGACTATCGGCCAATGTGTGCGTCCGGCTCCGGGCACTTATCTGAACGCGGGCCCTATATTCTCGTCGCCGATGTCTGAGAGAAACTACCTCTGTTTTCCGCTGGTTTGGGGTTTTATATTTCGACTTTTTTTCCCTCACGACAGCCCGGTCCATATCTGTCTGATCAACCTTGCATCTGTTTTTTTTTCTGAAGGACATCGAATGCAAAGTCAATTCCGATGTGATCTGAGGTGAGACGGGTAGTGCAGTAAGCGTAGAGGAAAAAAAGAAGAAAAAGAAGAAAAAGAAGAATATCGGAAGAGAATAAATAGAAAGGAAATGGAAATACAAAGAGAAACCAATAAAATGAATACGAAGAAAAACAAAATAGATAAAAAGAGAGAAAGAAAGTAAAAAAGAAAAAAGGAATAGGAAAAGGGAAAATGGAAAAAAGAAAAGAGTAAGGAATTGTTAAGAAATTAAGGAAGGAAGAAAATGAAGTGAAGATAAAAAGAAAGAATAAAGAACAGCGAATTAAATTGGAAATATTAAATGAAAGAAAGAAGAAAAATGCCACAATGAAGAAATGAGGGAAGGAAAACATGAAAAGGAATGAAGAAAATTAAACACCAGCATACGAGAATAAAATGATGAGAAAGAAAGATGAAACGAAGAAAAGAAAAACACTGGAAAATAAATAAATAGACAGAACGACAGACAAAACGACAGTTAAAAACACAAATAAAAATAGAAATGAAAAACAGAAATACATCTAGAAAAGAAAGAAATACGATAAGAAAAAAATGAAAGAGAGAAATCGTAAAAAAAACGTGATAAAAAAGAAGAGCAAACGAAATAGGAACACGAAGAAAGAAAGAAAGAAAGAAAGGCGAAACAAAATATCCATAGAAAAAATGAGAAAAGAACGGAACAGGAAAACAAATAAAGAACGAGACGGTAAGACAGAAAGAAAGCAAAAAAAAAAAGGGAAAGAAAGAAAGAAAGAAAGATTGAAAGGAAGAAATAAAGAAGGATTGAAAGAAAGAAAGAAAGAAAGAAAGAAAGAAAAAAGAAGGATTGAAAGAAAGAAAGAAAGAAAGAAAGAAAGAAAGAAAGAAGAAAACAAAAGATGACAAGAAAATTATGAAAAAAGAATGGAACAGAAAAAAGAAGGAAACAGACAGTAAGAGAAAAAGAAATAAAGAATCACACGGTATGAAACAAAAATATCGAATGAGACAGTGAGTAAGTAAGAAAGAAATATTAAAGGAAGAAAGAAAGGAAGAGAGAAAGGAAGACGAAAACAAAAGAAGAAGAAGAAGAAGAAGAAGAAGTAACAGTAAAGTAGTAAAACTAGAAAGTTACTAAAAAAGAACGGAGCGGGAAAAATAAAGAAAACGAAAAAGAAAGAAAAAGAAGAAAATAGATCACCAGAAAATAATGAAAAAAAGAAAAAAAAAAGAAAGAAAAAAAAAGAAAGAGAAAGAAAAGAAGAAAGAAAAAAATTGAAAACAAAAGATCACCAGAAAATAATGAAAAAAGAACGGAATAGGAAAAACAAAAACAAAAAGAAAGAAAAAAGAAAAACGAACGCTAAAAATAATAACGAAAGAATGGAACAGGAGAAAGAAAGAAAGAAAGAAAGAAAAAAGAAAGAAAGAAAAAAGAAAGAAAGAAAGAAAGAAAGAAAAAAGAAAGAAATAAAGAAATAAAGAAAGAAAAATATAGAAAGAAAACAAAAGATCACTAAAAATAATGAAGGAAGAAAGGAAAAGGAAAAAGAAATAAAGAAAAAGAAACGCATAGAAAAAGAAAGAAATAAAAATGAAAGAAAAAACAATGAAAATTAATGGTCACTAAAATAATGAAAAAAGAATGGTACAGGAAAAAAGAAAGAAAGAAATAAAGAAAGGAAAAAAGAAAACTAAAGCTTACAAAAAAACATGAAGAAAGAAATGAACAGGAAGAAGAAAAAAGAAATAAAGTATGGGAAAAAAAGAATGAAAGAAAAAACAGACGCTAAAAGGAATAACCGTAATAAAAGAATGTTTGAAAATAAAAAAGAAAGAATGAATGAAGAAAGAAAGAGATAAAGCGAAAACGAGACCAATTCGAAAAGGAAGCTAAAAAAAAAAAAATGAAGAATTCGTCAACGGAAAGTGTCGTGAGTACTAAACTGAAGTTGATTGGGTACAAATAGAATTTGGAGCAAAGTGGAGGAAAAAAAAAAAAAAAAAAACAGAAACGAAGACGAAATCAGAAAAGAAATGAATTTTGGAAGAAAAATAAAAATGAAGTATCTTGTACGAAATCAAGAGAATAAAAAAAAAATAATATAAACAGCAGAGAGAGAAACAGAGGTTTATTGACAATCACAGAAACTATGAACCGAATATCTGTGAACGCCAATGTAGCTCCAAAGTGGCACCACCATTTGTTAAAAAAACGAGAGAAGCCCAGAGAGAAGAGAAAAACAAAAAACAAAAAAACAAGTAACACGAAACTCACACATTAGAATCATTTAAAGAATCATATTCCAGGAAGACCTACACTTAAAGGTAAGTAGGGCCTCACGAGTCACTAGAAAAGAAAAGAAAGAAGGAAAACCTAATAACATACACGAAAATAAAAATAAAAATAAGCGAATACTTTAAATGAGATAGACTTTTTTGTTTGGATAGAGAGAGGGCGAGAGAGAGAAAAAGTCGAGCTCTAATATGTTTATGTTGCGATCAAAATAGATAGGCCGCTTCCCCGTAAACAATAGTATCGTGAAAGAGACATCTTCGAACATGACCATCGATCGTGACAAATGGCTTCCACTGTTGCAAAACTTTGTAGACGTCGAAGCTATCACACACACTAAAATGTCACAAACTTTCGATAAAGAGAATTTTCAATTGTCAATTCGTCTTCTCTATCCTCGCCCCCATCTCCTGCTGTCTGCTGTTCCTTTAACCAACAACACCGTGCTTAATGCCGTACTTATTGAATTTTGACACGCGTAGTAAATAGAAACTTACACTACCAATCTACAAAATATTAAAGCATTCTACTCGGGATTGAAGCTGTTTTTAATATTGATGTTATATGGATGTCCCCGTCTCTTGCTTGCAATGTTTCCACTTATCCAACCTTTGTTGGAAGCGTTCCCATCGCTCCAAGAATGACTGGTAAGACTGTCTTTTTTATTGTCCATGATTTATCAGATAATCTGTCTATATTTCTGAGATGAGGTATTATGTACATTATTTACATTATTCGGACTATTGTCCTCATCTTTGTCGCCATATTTATTACAACGTTTCGGCCGTTGTACGCTCCGGCCATCTTCAGTAATAAGGAGTGCCAGAGAAAAGCGATAATAACAACAAGAATTGCAATATGAGGTCTGATAAAAAACATAAATGATACCAGCAAAAATTGCAATATGAGCACTGGTAAAAAAATCGTTGCTGAAGACATTAGGTTTATAATACCCAGAAATTCATACACAGCAAGGACACATGGCACACTGGATATATATATATATATATATATATGCGTGTGTGTGTGTGTGTGTGTATAAGTGAACCATGAAGTTAACAATCAGAGGCAACAGGCTTTTCAGGCTAGGCGCAATCGAAGATTCCGCTTAGCATGAAATAGCCTGTCGCCTCTGAATGTTGACTTCAAGGTTAACTTTTATATTTATATTTACATACGCTCTATCACTGATATTGAGCACTTCATTACATAAATGTAGCAAACCTTAAAAGTATATTTCTTTATGCATACATACATACATACATACATACATATATATATATATATATATATATATATATATATATATATATATATATATATATATATATATATATATATATATATATATGGGATTGCTGCTCTTATTGAGGAATCGGGAAGCTGAGTTCGAATTTGATACATTACATTCACTTACGTGCTAATACCCTTGGAAAAGGCATAAATACATTTCTCCTCACCCCACGCGGTTATGGGTAAATAGCAGGACAGACCGAGGTCTATAGTGGTGATTCGATAAACCAACTCATCTCCCAGCAGCTTTGAGCCTCCCTTGGGGTGCATCGGGCCATGAAAAGCACATGGCCGAAGAAACCGTGACATATATATATACCGGACGTCTACCACACTGATGAGCTCGGAAACAGCGAAACAGTCTGTCTGTGGATCACAAATATATATATATATATATATATATATATATATATATATATAAAGTGAACATAGAAGTCAACACTTAGAGGCGACAGTCTGTTTTATGCTAGATGCAATCGTCGTGGCCTGCCGATTGCATCTAGCAGGAAACAGACTGTCGCCTCTAAGTGTTGACTTCTATGTTCACTTTTATATTTACACACGCTCTATCTCTGATATTGAGCACTTTATCCCATAAATATATAATAGCACATTTTAAAACTATATTTCTTCATATATATATATATATATATATATATATATATATATATATATGTATACACACACACGTAGCTCTTTAAAAGAGTATTATATATATATATATATATATATATATATATATATATATATTGTATTTATTAGACCCAACTTTTTTGTGTTTGTCTTTTGTTCTAGTTTTTTTTTTAACAGTAGAAATTTGTCTCTCAGCCTGCAGATTTGAAATTTTTAATAAAGAATTTCTAGCTTCTGACAAATTTCAAGCCTGCGTTTTCCCAGTAGAGGAACAGCCGTTTAAACCGTTGGGATTTAGCACCATTTAGCCTTAAACAATTTTCCCCGCGAACAAAGTTCATTCACATCATTGAAGAAACGCGCGTTTATTTTTACTTTATTTAAGAAATGCATATCATGTCTATTACTATAACATATAAAGCAATAAGAAATGATGCTGGATTATAACTAAAATTCTTAACTTAATTCCTAATATATATATATATATATATATATATATATATATATATATATATATATATATATATATATAAGCATTTTACCCCGAGCAAGGCCGGAGTGCCACTAACACACAATGGGTTACAGAGGGTTGCGAACTAGTATATATAGTATATAGAGTAGGTCGGGGAACAAGATCAAGGCATTAGAGGATGTCGATTGACATTACATTTGAATATTTGAAGATTATATTTATCAGGTAATCAAGTAAGAGGAACTGAGTTCCACAGACGGGAACAGTGCGAGCGAAGAAGCTGTTTGAGTAGAAGAGACGGTTACATTTAACTGTTTCGACAGTGAAAGGCTGGGACTGAGATGCCAACCTAGTAGCTTGCTTAAATTCATGCAGTCTGGGAACCAGCGAAGGTATTTCGTCAGAACACTTGCCGTGAAAATACTTGTAGAAGAGAGAGACAGAAGTCACAGCACGTCTGTGAGAAAGTGACTGTAGACAAGATGCCAGCTCAGGACCTATCACAATGCATATTCGTTTCTAGATTTTGTCGATAACCTCGAGACGTACAGCGTGGGCACCAGACCATATATTACGGCAGTATGGTTGATTTATATTTTTGAAGGATGGACTCAGACGCGAAAAGCTTTCTGGCACGACACAGAGAACCAACTTTTCTTGCGGTAGATGGAGCTATTGATTTAATGTATTTATTCCACCTCATGTCAGCGGACAGCGTGAGAGCAAGCAGGTGTAACGAGGCCCTGTCGTGGAGTTGGACATCAGCCATTCTGATGGGAGGCTGGAAGAGTTCTCTTTGGTGGGTAAATGAGAGCAGATTCGTTTTGGAGGCATTAAAGTTTACAATCAACTACGAATTGAAGGCCCTTTTCGAGACCAGCGGCTAGGTTAATATATATATATATATATATGTACATTGTGTGTGTGTGTGTGTGTGTGTGGACTCTTTTATCGTGAACGAGAAATAAGAGTCAGCGGTGTATGATGCCTTTCGATTTACACTTAAGCATGCTAGCAGGGGCGCTTGTGGAGAAAATCAGGTAAAGGAAAAACATATTTCATTTCTGCTTTCTTAAGAGCGATACTAGCCCAGCCTTACTGTCGGCGAGAAAGCCACAGTGACAGATTAATTTTGTTAAAGCAGGATTTTGATGGCGTATCTGCTTCAGAGCTTGACGAAGCTGATCATGGCGCTTAGTCTACTGTCTTCAAACCCCATTAAATTAATGAAACATGTCTTACGCAACTCCTTTCGCTTTGATGCTTGGGCTTCCCAGGTTTTCAGGTCAAAATTGAGACGTTTCAAGTAGTCTTTCAATTTGTCTTTGTAGCATAAAGGTGGACGTCCAACTGAACGCTTGGAGTTTGGTAGTTGTCCATACAGCACCTTTTTTGGAAGCCTATGCTCATCCATCCTCACAACTCTGATGCTGTTACATTTCTTCAGTATTGCACTATTCTTGACCCTGTCATCCCATTTTATATCGTTTACTCACTCTCTCTCTCTCTCTCTCTCTCTCTCTCTCACACACACACACACACACCCACACACACACACACAAACACACACACACATATATATTTAATGATAATTTTATTTTAAAATATTTTACATTGCGACACGGAAATTTCTATATCTCGGGACTTAACATTTTTTATCCCATCATCAGGCAACGTTCGGTAACTTTTGATGAAAATGATTTACTTTTGAAAACAGAAAACAATACGATTGCTTATTAAAGAGTTAAGTAGGAGGGGGGAACCAGATTTTAAAATCTTATGGTGTGTCTCTTTTGACTATATATTATATATAGATTTGATGTTGGGTGAGTGTGTGGTAGTCATATATGTCTCGGGGAACTGTCATATTAAGACAAGACCTCATATTTCCGGTTAAGAATATACATTTAAGTTACGAATAAATAATCTGAGAGATATGTATACCTCTAACAATAGGTTCTTCATTTGTATATATATATATATATATATATATATATATATATATATATATATATATATATATATATATATATATATATATATTGTATTGGGAGAGCAGATCATTATTGAAACATATATTGTTAAATATGACAGACAATGGATGTCTATTATATTTAACCGTTCTAATTTTGTATTTTTGCTTTAATTTCTGGTGAAAATAAAAACAAAAATTGTGAAACAATTAGATAATTTTTATTAAGCTTTTCCTTGATTTAAGCTTTTAGCTCATATGAGCCATCTTTAGAGTGGTTATACGGATATTTAAACAAAGATATTCACTATCAAATATGATATTCTGTTATTTTGATATAGAAGATTGCTACGCGAAGATAACGGCCGCAGAATAGCAAACACACGTCGTAAATTCATGATGTAGTTTTTTGCCCTCAAACCACGTGAGAGACCGAAATATTAACAACAGAACTCTATATCTAGATGTTTAAAACGACTCATGTTTAAACATAATATACATTCATTGTCTGTTATATTTAACAACATATGCTTATATATATATATATATATATATATATATATATATATATATATATATATATATATATATATATTTATATGTACAAATTATTTAAAAACAAAAAAAAAAAAAAAATCACACCAAAAATATCATGGAATATAAGGAAAACAGCATCAGCCTGCAACAATGAATCCAAAAACTGTAAACCCTTTCTTGTGAAGAAAATAGCTATAATTGCTTTGCCAGATAAATACAAACTACTAAATAAACGATCTGAACTCATCTCAAAATAGAGACACGGAAATAAATTTTATTACGTTAATACAAAATCGAAAACAGAAAACGAACGTGAAAAAGTAAATAAATAAAATAAAACTAAGTAAAATAAATTAATCCAAACAAATAAAGTAAGTAAATAATTAAGAAATTACCAAACCACGCACTCACAGATAAACAAAAGAAAATGTACTCATAACAACCAATAATGAAATACCTTTCAAGTCATTTAATAAACAAACTATAGATAGCAAAAACAACTACATTCGTATCCACAATTATGTCCTCTTAATAGCCTCTAGAATAATACGAAACACAACCGTTATCACCCACCAAAATAATCGTTAGAATAATAGAATAGAATACCCACAATGCAATACAATAGACTACCCATAATGCCTCGCTGACCTGTATGTAAAAATAGTAGAGAAAAAACGCAACACACATGGCCTACCAATTGCGTTTAGCATGAAACAAACTGTCCTCTTTTATTATTGATTTTAATATCCACTCATATATATATATATATATATATATATATATATATATATATATATATATGTAAGTAACGAAAATGTTGGTAATCCGTATGGATAATACCAAGGAGGATGAAATAATGTAATAATAATTTAAAGAAAAACAGACCACTTTAAGGCTCCATTGTAATAGTTTATTTCACAAAGGACTTTTCACTGGCCTTGGATCTTCAGACATCACTTTCAAAAGGTGAAACGAAAAAGTTAAAAGTCCTTGGTGAAATAAACTATTACAATGGAGCCTTAAAGTAGTCTGTCTCTCTTTAATATATATATATATATATATATATATATATATATATATATATATATATATATATATAAACCCAAACCCGCCTAGAAGAATTATGTAAAACTCTAAAAAAAACGAGGCTACCCCACAAACAAAGGTTTTGAACTCGCAAAAAATTCCGCTAGACCAACTTAGAAAAAAAAAAGAAACGCAACGTCAAACAAACTCTAGCATATTTCTCAACATGTAACAAAAACAATGCAGAACTATTCACAGAAATTACAAAAAATCTAGACCTACTTAGCAAGAATAATAAACTGAAAAATATACTAAAAAAAACAAAAAAATTAAAAACAAACACCAATCTAAAAACCTGAAACACATATTAACCTCATCCAAATTTAACCAGCACACAATACAGGGAGTCACAAAATGCAACAAAAAAAGACGGGGCGGTGGGTTGTGGCATCATTATAGAAGGAAACTCCTACACTGTTGAAAACCCCCAAACGACATTCATAATAAATAAAAACTTAAACTGCAACTCCAAAAATGTGATTTATGTACTCAAATGCACAAAATGCAAGTAGTCATATATAGGTATCAGCCAACAACTAAACAATAGATTACCAGACAACAGAAAACTTTTTGTATCACAACACATCTTTAAATGTAACCAGGATAAATTTAAAATTATGTCAATGTATCAAGCAGACAATTATTTTTACCTACAAATACAAGGAAAAAAAAACTTCATGAAGAAATTTAAACCAGAACTAAATAGAGCATAACCCCATATGCAAAAACACACAACATGCGCACATAATGCCGAAATACAGCGATCAAACCACTCATATGCATGCACGCACGGTCACATGCAGGTGCCTGTGGAACATGAATATATATACATATATTGACAAAAGCGGGGGACTACTCACGGGCACGGGCGCAAGTCCCACACAACTTAGGAAGTATATGTATATGCATGTACGTATATGCGTAAGTATGTATGTGTGAGTGTTTGTGTGTATACTGATTCCTTGTAACTTGGGAAGTATATATATGTACATATGTATGTATGTGTGTGTGTATACTGATTCCTTGTAATAGGGCAGTATGTGTATGTAGAGAGGAAATGCGCGTATAGATACGCATGCTGATATATATATATATATATATTGGCAAAAACAACGGGCACACACGCGAACGCTATACAGCATAGGAAGTGTGTGTATGTACGTATGTATGTGTGTGTGTATATGTTTGTATGGGAATATACATATACATACGCATGCTGAAAAAACACAAGAAAATTGAAATGGATCTAAGAACGCACAGGGGTCATTAAAAGATAAGAATGCCGATAACTCCTTCGCCATTTCTCGGACCAATTTTAATTGTTTTATAATTCTTTACGAAGAATTTTTCACTGCCAATTCAGGTATTTGGGCCACTAACACACAAAAAAGCGAATGTCACATATCGAGAATATTTAACATTTAAAAACATAAGAAAAAATAATTATTTTAAAAAATATGCGGAAATCTCCACACTTTGCCTGACGAAGGACGCCAGACCGGAAACCCGTGTAGCAAAACTATGGAAAATAAAGCATAATAATTTTTTCAAAAATCCACATTACAACCAAAAAAATTTGCTGTTTCTCTCTTCTTTTATATATATATATATATATATATATATATATATATATATATATATATATATATTATAATGGTGCAAAAACTTTTCTTTTATACACTTTTCATTGAATGTGACGAACAGTTTTTTATAATGTTCTAAGATTGTTTCTTTTGTAGACACGAAGAGATTGAAGAAACTGTCGGTCGATCAAAACATAAATAGCGATAAAAATAATTATAAATATTCACGAGAATAGAAAACAAAACAGTCACGTGACCTGACGAAATCCGTACGAGGCATTGTTAGGCGGAAATGTCAAACAGTTTCTTTTGCTCCGGGAAGTCAAAGTGAAAAGACGCACGTAAGTCGGGTTCGTCACAAACCAAAAAGAAAAGTATAAAAATTCATATTGTTTTTTGGGAGGTACAGAGTCTTTGAATGTAGATACTTTGTATGAAGAATTTCAGATATAAAAAATATATATTCATGCAAGTGTTTTTTATACAAAGACTTTTGTGTTTTATTTGAAGTTTCATCTATTTATATTGTCGTATGTTCATTCACTTTGTAAATAAGGTCGATGTTTCATATCCGCCTACATCAGATTTGGTGACCTCGACTAGTTGCCACTTTTGTAATGTTAACGAATACTCGTTGTCACTTTTGTAATGCTCGTTGTAGTAGAGACTTTGTAATCGCAGATACAACTATGGTAACGCCGTTGAACAATACTGGTGTCAGACGCCTTCGAATAACACTCGTACTAATAGTACTTGCTCGATAATATTCGCTCGAAAACTAACCACCGAATAGTGATCCGAATAGTAATCCGTATACTGATCAGTATAGAGAAATAGTGTAGAAATAGGGAATAATATAGAGAATAGCAAACCGTATAGTATTAGAGTAGAAATGGTGATCGTTTAGACGCCACGCTAATTCCCATTAATGTGTTTCATTTACGGTCACGTGATCTACTTAATTCAATAATTAATAATTCTTCTTCTTCCTGCTATAGGCTTATTGCCATCCAAAGCTATTGCACCGAGTCTGTCCTGTTATTCAACTCTTAGCTTCTTACAGCTTCACCACGTTGAAAAATGGGTTCCCTTACGATCAAAAATGTTACGCGACATCAAGCCTAGTCAGTACCTAGATGAGCGACTGCTTGGGATAATGGCTAGCAATTATAAACCAGAGAGCCGGGTTTCAATTCCAGTTGGGTTCGTTATATTCACCTGCAAATTACCCTTGGGAAAGTTATGAATCCCCCTCTTATTCCTCCCGCCTATTGGATTAATACGTAAGACATGTATACCTAAAAGAAAGAAAGAATTTCAGTCTAAAATTATTTTCTGATTTTAATTTATCTGTAAGGATTGATAAGTCGAATGCGATAAGAATGAAATAAAAATGAAAAAAAAAAATGAAACTACACCGCCAGGACATCAAAGATTACATGACCTGATATATCCCTACCAGTCACCCATCTAGACAGTGACCAGTTTCTAAGTTGTTGGTGATCATACGAGAACCAGTTTTACAACATGATATGGCCGTAAGCTTCGGTCAAAGAAAGAAGGCTGAAGAATATATCCGCCCTCATGGTGCAGCAATATTAAAAATAAGGTCCACTAGTCCGAGAGAACCGTTGAAGATGAAGCAGTGTGGAAGAAGTCTTCTTCATTTTTATATAAACACCATTCGTGGCTGTCGGTGGCTGCACAATGGAAGAAAAGACAGGAAGAGAGAGAATCATGAATGGTATTTATTTTATTCGATAACATAAAGGACACCTAACTTGGGAAAAAAAAACTTCAAAATTTCTGATGACATGCAATTCTGCAGGAAGAAATTCGACGCCACGCTAATTCCCATATATGTGTTATGGTGACATGATCCACTTAATTCAATAATGGGATCGCCTGTGTTTGCTCTCTGGCGATCTATGTTCAAACTCCAATGTCGGCAACGACACTTTATTCCTCTATAACACTGGCAATTTTGCACATACCTCAGACTGCATTGTCTTTATTTTTTATTATCATGCAACTTACAACGCTGAAAAACATTAAGCCCGTATTAAATCAAAAGTCAATTGCCATGACAGGTAAAGTATAAGAAAACTGAATCTTTTGATGTTAACGAAAACTCGTTGCCACTTTTGCAATGTCAACGAATACTCTTTTTCAGTTTCGTAATGTTTGTTGTAGTAGAGACTTTGTAATCGCAGATACAACTATAGTAATGCCGTTTAACAATACTGGTATCAGACGCCTTTGAATAACACTCGCACTAATAGTACTTGCTCGATAATCTTCACTCGAAAAGTAACCAACGACTAGTGAGCTGACTAATAATCCGTTTAGTGATCAGTATAGAAACTTACTATAGTGAATAGTATAATGTTAGAGGATAGATTAGAAACAGTGATCCGTATAGTAATAGAGGATAAAATAGAAATGTTGATCACTTAGACGCCACGCTAATTCCTACATATACATTTCCTTTGTCATCACGTGATCTACTTATTCAAAATGGGATCACCTGTGTTTGCTCTCTGGTGATCTGTGTTCAAACTCCAGTGTCGGCAGCGACATTTTATTTCTATATAACAACGACGAACAGCAAAAGAAAACACATTTTAATAGTCACCATATTTGCTGAGCACGACGAAAAAAAAAAGAAGAAAAAAAGAAACACATTTTAATAACCATCATATTTGGTGACAAACAACAAAAAAACACATTTTCGTAAACATATATTTTGGTGAATTCCAATAAATATATATAAAAGCCCGTTTCGCTGTATCACAGCTTATCAGTGTGGCCAGACACTGGATTGCTTCAAGCCGTGATCGAGACTCGACCGATTTGGCATTAACCAGAGACTCGACCCATGAGCTATCGACACACGACGCAGAAAAGGAATCTTTTAACGTATTATATACGTGATGCATATATAAACGACAAATCATCAGCCAGAGCGCTCAATCTATAACTGAAGAGCGATGCGTTTATAAGCAGTAGCAGGCACTGATTTTTTTAAAAATTCCCTTTCCCCATAGAACTCAATCGGCGAACGATATACATATTACATACAGAATCAATTAAAATAAACAAATTCGTGCAAGAACGCCACGAGCCGACTGTTCAACAAATAACAGTTAAAACATTTGAATTCATGCAAGCTAACATTACCAGTTGGTTCATATTTATTCAATCTCAGTTCTATCTGAGAAACGTAACTTCCCTAATCACCAAAACAGGGGCAAAAAGCATTATAAAAGTGTAAAAATAGACTTTAATACAAGAAATACTTAAATTATTACTTTTATTTATTTATTTTATTGCGCTCTCTTGTTAATAATATTTTCTTTTTCTCATATTATTTCACATTTAATTTTAAAAGACATGTGTCTTTGTTATCTGTCTCGAGGCGATATGAAAAAAAAACCGGATTTTCAATGTTTCTAAACTCATTGTATGCTTCTTTGGATATTGTTCCAAGCTTATTATTAAATTAAATTTGACGAAAAAAATATTACCAGCAATAGATTTTTGAAAAAAAAAAAACCCAGCAATACGTCTGATTGTACTAAAAAATATGAGTAATTGAAAAATGGTTCTAATATATATGTATACATACACACCTATTTTTTTTTACCAAACTATTGCTATGAACCTATGCCAAAAATTTTGTTGACATTAAATGACCCACTGAGCTTGATATAGCATAAAACAAAACAACCAAAACAACCAACCCTACCCCCGGAAATAGTGGCGAAGATCCCTTTTGGATACTCAAAACTATGATGAGTGAAAAAGACTTTAATAGAAAGACATGAACAAACGAGGCCTGGACTGCTAGAGAAATTAATGTCCACCTCCATTATCATCAATTTAATTTACCTTCTGGAAATGTTGGCAATTGCAACAAGATAATAGATAAGCAAAGAAATAGTGTTACACATATTGTTACCGTATTTACATTAGTCGGACTATTGTCCTCATCTTTGTCGCCATATTATAAAAAAAAAAAAAAAAAAGTTGCAATATGAGATCTGGTAAAAACATGTAATGATAACAGCAAAATTGCAATATGAGTACTGGTAAAAAATGTTTGCTGAAAAATTAGGTTTATAATACTCAGAAATTCATACCCAGATGTCCTCAAGGACACATGGCACAGTGGATAAAGGCGTTGGTTAGATCCAGTGACAGACCCAAAGAGTGTGAGTACCCGGTCCAGGCAGTGGAGAACTTTCAGAGGGAAAATTACCAGGAGATAACTGATAACTGACATCCATCAAACATGGCTCGTGGAACTAGAACAGTCTACCCCAGTGATCGAAATAAAGGGTTCGGTTCGATTCCAACCACCTGAAGAAGGCCGGAGCGTACAACGGCCGAAACGTTGTGACAAATATGGCGACAAAGATGAGGACAATAGTCCAACTAATGTAAATACTGTACATAATACCTCATATCAGAAATATAGACAGATATTGTTACCGGTGTTACAAGTTTCTATAGCGCCTGCGTTAGCAACGCAAAAAGGTTTAAACCAGAGCAGGCTGGTACAATTGTACTTGGTGGTTTGGGAAATTACGTTTCTCAGATAGAATTGAGATTCAATAATTGTGAACCAACTGGTAATGTTAGCTTGCATGAATTAAAGTGTCTTAACTGTTATTAGTCGGCTTCTTTGAACAGTTCTTGCACGTATTTTTTAAAATTTTAATTGATTCTCTATATAATATGTGTATCGTTCGAATATTGAGTTCTGTGGAAAAAGGGAATTAAAAAAAGAAAAAAAACAAACAGTGGCTGCTGCTGCTTATACTGCATCGCACTTCAATTATAGATTGAGCGCCCTGGATGCTGATTTGTCGTTTATATATGCATCACGTAAAGATGCGGATGAATTAATGCTTTTAATGCAAGGCGCTTCTAAAATAATCACGTGTAACGAAATCCAGACGAAGAAGTACCTACTAAAATGTAAGCAATACCTGACGGTCTGAAACCTTTCCAAAAGGGACAGTTATAAAAATAAATATGTAGAGCATTCATTTATCATGCGGTAAGTTCGTGTAAATGACCGAACATAAAAAGAGAAATGATACAACGGCCAAGTTCGCGTCTATCTTCACCAGCGTCAAACGAATCGGGAAACCAATTAGGCGGACGACGGCTTCCCTCTCCGCTAGTCTGTCATTATTACAGATACCAGAAATGTTGTAGACCCCAAAATTTCATTCATAATAGATACTGCTGCCAGATTAGATATCATTTCAAATAGCTACGTCAACAATTTATGAACGGAACCAACATCAGTTTCTATAACGGCGTCTACAGGTTCTGATATATGCTACTACGAGCAAATTAAAGCCGCGATAAGCCTATCGACCCTTCGACGATCTTTGCTGTGGACGTTCCTAGTAGCGGACATTCAATACCTACCTACTAGGATTTGACTTCCTAAACAATTTTTGTTTATTAATAGATTGCCAACAAAGAACCATCGTCGATCCCACAACATCATGTTAAAAAAAAACTAAAAACATTCAACGACTCTATCAACTTAATCGTAAATAATAATATGCATGATTTCAGGAGCTCAAAGACTTTGGGCGGAGCTCCTGCATTGAGTGTCTTTGAAATCCACGTCAGCTGCCAACCAGATTCCTGATTGAAAGACTACGAACTCAGTTTAGACAAGGTCCAGTGTCACTATAGAGATTGATGCGGGAACGGTTAATTTTGCTGTATTAAGAACTATATAAACAAATTGAAGATTAACCCCACGAATCTCTCGTTTTATTTTTCACCGTGAAGATATTTTTTATTGATATAGTTCTCGTCACGGCTTGAACCAGTGCTGCCAGACTACTACATTAGATATTTTATTGCTTTAAAATCATAAACACAGCGTTGGCAGAGTTGGTGTGGATCAAAGCGGCCAGCGACCAGCAACCAGCTTGGGCCAGCATCATCATTGACCAGCGCCGTGGTTAAAACGTCGTTCTATGACCGTTAGGGCAGTATCACTGAACGTGGTTACACCACAGGGTGTAAGCGGCGGCGGCGGCGGCAAAAGTTGTTATTCACCAATTCCAATAGGCTTTTTTTCTAAAAAGTTAACTGGAACTCAAACTAGGTACTCGACTTTCAATAAGGAACTTTTTGTAGCATATTAAGCTACGTTATATTTTTAAAATATTATCGAAGTAAAACAAGTTTTAATACTAACTGATCGTAAGTCATGTGAGACGCATTCCGTAGTCTAAACCCTGATAAATCAGATTGATAGCAGCGGCTATTAGCAATTCTCACAGAATATACATCAGATATAAGCCACATAAAGGGAGATCAAAACGTTATAGTTGATTGCTTTTATCTATACCTACCCTAGCATTTATGGTAGAGCTGTGACTTGCCAGCTATAGCGGCTGCACAACTTAAGGACCCTGAATTAATCTAATTCCAGACATAAAAAATAAGAATTTTAGTACTGGCAATATTAGTTTCATATACTGTGATAATGCAATCGGAGTTTCCAGATCAATCATACTTGGTGTATTACAAAAATCTGTTTTCAATAGTATTCACGTAATATCACACCCAGGAACTAAAACCCCACATAAACTTATCAAAACAAGAATTTTGGCCTTATATGGACAAAAACAAGACACTGCAGTGCCAGAAAAGCAAAATTCAGAGACATACTAAATCTGCTATTTACCTTATTGAACTGCCTACTATTCACTTTAATGCGGTCTATTTGGATATAATTGGTCCACTGACTGTTACTAGAAGACATACAATACTCTTTACAGATACATGTTAACCTGTATTGACCACACAACTAAGTGGATCAAAGCAGAATCATTACCAGATCTAACAGCTTTCTTTCACGCGTGGATCACATGTTGGGATGTTCCACTTCACGGGATAACCGATCGTGGTACTCAGTTTGAGATCGAATTTCTTTCAGAGATAGCCTCAATAGTCGGCTTCTATAGATTGCGCAAGACTTGTTACCATACTCAAAGGAACAGAATAATCGAACGTCCGCATAGAGCATTTAAGACAGTATTAAAAAACTAGAAAGGAATTATGGCTGAAAGCCCTTCCAATAATACTAATAAGTATCCGTACCGCACCTAATTCTTCCAATACTTCACCCTTACAGTGATGCATGTAATGATTCCCCAGTTGCTAGTAGATGGTAATAACGATAACATAGATACTCAGATGTTTTCTATAGAGTTACAACGTACCTTACACTCATTACATTCAACAGACAAAGATTATAACTCTATAAATAAATCTCGTCAGTACGTTCCTAACAAGCTTAAAGAATGTAAAAGTGTATGACTAAGAGGAGACAGAGTATGCAAGCATTTGGATGCTCCTTTCACTGCTTCGTTCCAATTGTTACGAAAAACTGACAAATGTTTCGTAATTAAAATGAACAATGAGATACAGTCAACGGTATCAACAGATAGCTTAAAACCATACGTTGAACCTGAAAGTCATAAGCAAGTAATAACGGAAAAGCAACGACGATATAATAATGGATACAGAAAACATAGATAAAAACAGGAAGCCTAGTCATACGAAAGCACGTAGAAAAGTTTCTTGGAAAAGAGACCAATAAGATTAGACTCCACTAATAGGTGGGAAGGTTTGTGGCAAGAGTCTAGATGTGACTGTAAGTTCTATGTTAACAGTTTCTTTCCTCACATTTCTCTCTTGTGGAACTCTCTTCCGATTCTTGCATATATATATATATATATATATATATATATATATATATATATATATATATATATATATATGAAAGAAAATGTGTTTCCCAATATACAATATTTGGCGTTTAGTTGTCTGGTAGAAGGATCTTTCCTTTATACACTAACGACAACTTCATTAACCTATCTGATTACAGACTCACTCAAAATGAAATGGAATTCCTTAATCTTGGATCAAATTTTCATGTCACACAGAAACCTGATTTAATGTTTAAACAAACGCATATTGAAGCTTTTAAACCGACAAATATTTCTGTTGCAGCAAGATAACCCTATTACTACACAGGTAGGTTTAAAACAATTACTTATATCCGAATCTATTAAGCACCGATGCTATAAAAATCCAAATGGATTTATAATAAAAGCAGCTAAACAACTAAAAAATGACAACAGTATTGTTATACGACGAGCTGATAAAACTAATAATTTCCCCTTTTTTTCTTTTTGAACAAACATGAATAAATGCTGATCTGTAAAAGAAGTTAAATATT
>OZ038504.1:55350838-55488338 GCA_964036315.1 Acanthosepion esculentum
AGATAGAGAGAGAGATAGAGAGAGATAGATAGAGAGAGAGAAAGAGAAAGAGATAGAGATAGATAGATAGAGAGAGAGAGAGAAAGAGAGAGTGAGTGAGAGAGAGAGAGGGCATGAGTTTCCATAGATAGAAAAAAATATACATTTTATGTTGGACAATCGTTTATATTTACCTAATGTGCTCTATGTGGCTGAGTGGTTAGAACGTTCGCATTCTGACCATGAGACCCGGGTTCGATTAGAAAGAAGTAAATCTTTAGTTTTTAAGGTTTTGTTTAAGTTTCCACATGTCCTCCATCATTAGCAATACAAAGGGTAATACGATTTTTCAGTCCACGGAAAACATTTGCCAACTGATTTACAGTAATGCCTGAAATCACATTAATTATTTTAGCTATACTTAAAACTAGGTACATTAAACTTTAAAACATTTTTTACAGATTATTTCTATCGCAAATACAAATAAAGTTATAATTTTTTTAAAGTGCACACGGACTTTATGGACACCCTGTATATATATATATATATATATATATATATATATATATATATATAAATAAAAAGGAAAGAACAGTAAGATATAAAATCCGGTGTTCTTATAGATATTTTTATTTTTACACAATAGTGCTCTATGTAAATTTAAGTTTACAGAGCATTAATATTATAAATTAATAGATTTAAAATATGGTTTTCCGCTACACAGTGATGACCATGTTTCAGAAATGGAAGCTAAAGCCCCTGAATTTAATTTTGTTATTAAACCAAAGACATTAGTTCCATTTCCTCATCAAGCGAATTTTGGAGTAACTTACTTTTTAAAATTTACGGTTGTTAACGGCACAGGAAAGATTCATAGTTTGAGGGTTTCCAAGGTTACCGATAAATCCATTCATCTAGACAAGGGGTGGTAGAGGGTTCAATTTTTAATTTTCGTTGTCTCAGTTAATAGTTACATTTGAAAGCGGGGTTATGTTTAGGGATGGGTAGGGATGTATCTTTTAACGAATTCTGACATCCGCTAAATTCATGTCATCTGGGTTTATTTCTAACGGCAAAAATTCTTATGGTATTATTTCTATTTGTATATTTAAAGATTTTGAGGGACTGTTTAGGTTAGAATATGTTTTATCCACCTTTCTAAAAAGTTATTTTTAATATTTAATATACTATACTCCTAGTTAAAAACTAAGTAAATGTATTAGGATTACTTACAGTATTTAAAATTATTTATTCTTATCGAGTATAAGTAAATATTATTTTATTTTATTTTATTTTATGTAAACTTTATGACAATGACGGCAAAGGTGGTTAAATTATTTCACTAATTCAATAAACTTTTATTTATAAATTTAGTATTATAAATGTATATATGTATGTATAAAGGACATTTAATGTTCAATATTATATTCTAACTTATTAATTTCATATGACTTTCGGTGTTCACTTGGATTCTTTTCAGTGTTTGAATTGCTTTTGAGAGAGGTGTTATGGTTAGAGTACGTTTTATTTAATTACAATTTTAAAAGATATTTAGGTTAGAATCTGTTTTATTTAATTTCAATTTTAAAACATTTTTAAAATTCTACTTTCAAATTTAACTTTTTAATTTTAATCGGCTATATTTCATTATAAACCAAGTAAATGTAATATAATTATCTACATTATTTAAAATTATTTATACCCATCAAATATGAGTATGCATAATAATCAAGTAATTTTTTTTTTTTTTTTTTTTTTTTTTATAGATTATTTAAAGATTATTTAAAGAAAACTTTTGGCAATGACGACATAAAATAGCTATTTCATTTCTCTGATTCAGTAAATTTTTATTTTTTATAGACTTAGTAATATATAGTTTCTCATGTATGCATAAAGGACATGGGTCATTTAATGACCTACATATTCTAGCCCTTCTTATTAACTTCCATTTTACTGTAGGTGTTTTATTGGATTCTTTTAGGTGCCAAAAGTACTTCGAAAGAGATGTTTGACTTTTATACTTATTTATCCTAAACGAGGATTGATGTTGGTAGAACCTCTTTTTGAACTCATGGCTAGTGCAACCTATATAAATTTTTATGTTTTCAGGGTTTTCAACAGAAGATATATTACATTGGTATACTACTGATTCTATGCAACATTTATTTTGTAAAGGACAGTTTTGAGGGTTTCTACAATTACATAATTTTTGTTCACCCTCATTAGTTGTTGTTTGTATTTTTCCCTTGTCTACAATTTTTTGGTTCTGGTATAAGTGTTTATTTAAGATATTAGTATTATGTTTCTTAATTATCTTTTCTAGGTTATCAGTACAGCTATAACTTAATTTTAGTGTATTTCTATTGAAAATAGTACTAAGTTTACTTCCGCCGGGAAAATGCTTGAGTATTAATTCAAGGAATTTTTGTCCCAATTTGTTTTTTACCATTTGGTTGTATGGGGGTGTATACCAAATTATTTTCCTGCTTCTGTTTTTCCTATGTTTACCATTTTCATTTTTAATATAAGTTAGTTTTAGGTTTTTGTAGCCACTATCTTTTAGAGCTTTATTATAGAAATTAATATGTTCGTCGAAAATCTTGTCATTTGCTGAATTTGTACTAATTCTTTTTCGGATAGATAAAGGTATATGTTTAATTATAGATGAGGGGTGATTTGATTTTGGGTGTATATATACAGGATTCGTATTGAGTTTTTTATAAGGTGTGTATGTATTGTTCTTTAAATCTAATGTTATATCAAGGAAGTTAACTTTTTTAATTTTAGTGCTAACGGTAATTTTTAAACCCATGCTTTTAAATTCTTTATATAATGCCTTTCTAATTTTGTCTATTCTGAAGTTAGTAGAATTCCTAATAACCATGAGACCATCGTCCCTGTATGGACCAATGTCAGTTGAATCAATATCACGGTGCGCTGTTAGGTTGTATAAAATAAAAAGACCAATGAGATCAGAAGACTCAGCTGAGTCTAGTGATCCCATTGTGATGTCAAAGTGGTCATATGAATTTTTTACCCATTGCTCACCATTATGGATCAGGACCGATTTCTTCGCATTTAATATAATGTTCTTTTCATCCTCAGTAATATCCGTGTACTGGGTGGCAAAGTCCAACGCATTCAAGAACAGTTCTTTAGATATTGATGGGTAATAATTTTCAATATCTGTAAACTTAAATTTACATAGAGCACTATTGTGTAAAAATAAAAATATCTATAAGAACACCGGATTTTATATCTTACTGTTCTTTCCTTTTTATTTATATATACATACATTGGCTCCTAATCAAAGTCGAGCACTTTAAATCTTTATTTTTATCAGGAAAATATGGAGAAAATAAATTTCGGAATTTCTCTGAAAAACATTCCTAATACAAACAAAAAGGAATATTTCGTTGCATTAATGCAAAAAACGGAGGAACTCATACGAAGGATGAGATGGAAAGCCTACTTCTTCCTTCAACGGAGTGATTTACAAAATAAAAACAAGGAGGTTTACGGTTTTAAAAGCAAGAAAGCAGCACCATTTGTTCATAGTTTGTCGGCTTTTGAAAATGACCTTTTGGATATGATAAACAGCATAAACTTCAGGGAGAAAAAATGCCACTTCCAGAAACACCTAGATAGAATAGTGAAAGTAATAAACACATCTGATAAAATTTTAATAAAGTCAGACAAAACTGGAAACTTTTATAAGGCAACCACGAAAGACTATAACGATCTATTCAATAAGGACTTACATAAGAACTACAAAAAAGCAAATAATAGTAACCTAAATATGGTCCAGAATATCAATAATAGTAGTAAAAAAATCACTGATAAACTGAAGATCAGTGACAGAGTAGGTAAATTATCTGAAAAAGAGAGCTACATAACCTTAAAAGACCACAAACCAGATTTCGAGGCAAATCCGACTACAAGGATAATTAATCCTACAAGACCAGATATAGGAAAAATTAGTAAAATGATCCTTGAAAGGATAAATAAACAAATCAAAGATAAAATAGGCCTCAAACTTTGGATAAATACCGAAGACGTGATAAACTGGTTCACCTGTATAAAAGCAAAAAACAACTGTACACTAATGCAGTTCGATATTGAAAATTATTACCCATCAATATCTAAAGAACTGTTCTTGAATGCGTTGGACTTTGCCACCCAGTACACGGATATTACTGAGGATGAAAAGAACATTATATTAAATGCGAAGAAATCGGTCCTGATCCATAATGGTGAGCAATGGGTAAAAAATTCATATGACCACTTTGACATCACAATGGGATCACTAGACTCAGCTGAGTCTTCTGATCTCATTGGTCTTTTTATTTTATACAACCTAACAGCGCACCGTGATATTGATTCAACTGACATTGGTCTATACAGGGACGATGGTCTCATGGTTATTAGGAATTCTACTAACTTCAGAATAGACAAAATTAGAAAGGCATTATATAAAGAATTTAAAAGCATGGGTTTAAAAATTACCGTTAGCACTAAAATTAAAAAAGTTAACTTCCTTGATATAACATTAGATTTAAAGAACAATACATACACACCTTATAAAAAACTCAATACGAATCCTGTATATATACACCCAAAATCAAATCACCCCTCATCTATAATTAAACATATACCTTTATCTATCCGAAAAAGAATTAGTACAAATTCAGCAAATGACAAGATTTTCGACGAACATATTAATTTCTATAATAAAGCTCTAAAAGATAGTGGCTACAAAAACCTAAAACTAACTTATATTAAAAATGAAAATGGTAAACATAGGAAAAACAGAAGCAGGAAAATAATTTGGTATACACCCCCATACAACCAAATGGTAAAAAACAAATTGGGACAAAAATTCCTTGAATTAATACTCAAGCATTTTCCCGGCGGAAGTAAACTTAGTACTATTTTCAATAGAAATACACTAAAATTAAGTTATAGCTGTACTGATAACCTAGAAAAGATAATTAAGAAACATAATACTAATATCTTAAATAAACACTTATACCAGAACCAAAAAATTGTAGACAAGGGAAAAATACAAACAACAACTAATGAGGGTGAACAAAAATTATGTAATTGTAGAAACCCTCAAAACTGTCCTTTACAAAATAAATGTTGCATAGAATCAGTAGTATACCAATGTAATATATCTTCTGTTGAAAACCCTGAAAACATAAAAATTTATATAGGTTGCACTAGCCATGAGTTCAAAAAGAGGTTCTACCAACATCAATCCTCGTTTAGGATAAATAAGTATAAAAGTCAAACATCTCTTTCGAAGTACTTTTGGCACCTAAAAGAATCCAATAAAACACCTACAGTAAAATGGAAGTTAATAAGAAGGGCTAGAATATGTAGGTCATTAAATGACCCATGTCCTTTATGCATACATGAGAAACTATATATTACTAAGTCTATAAAAAATAAAAATTTACTGAATCAGAGAAATGAAATAGCTATTTTATGTCGTCATTGCCAAAAGTTTTCTTTAAATAATCTTTAAATAATCTATAAAAAAAAAAAAAAAAAAAAAAAAATTACTTGATTATTATGCATACTCATATTTGATGGGTATAAATAATTTTAAATAATGTAGATAATTATATTACATTTACTTGGTTTATAATGAAATATAGCCGATTAAAATTAAAAAGTTAAATTTGAAAGTAGAATTTTAAAAATGTTTTAAAATTGAAATTAAATAAAACAGATTCTAACCTAAATATCTTTTAAAATTGTAATTAAATAAAACGTACTCTAACCATAACACCTCTCTCAAAAGCAATTCAAACACTGAAAAGAATCCAAGTGAACACCGAAAGTCATATGAAATTAATAAGTTAGAATATAATATTGAACATTAAATGTCCTTTATACATACATATATACATTTATAATACTAAATTTATAAATAAAAGTTTATTGAATTAGTGAAATAATTTAACCACCTTTGCCGTCATTGTCATAAAGTTTACATAAAATAAAATAAAATAAAATAATATTTACTTATACTCGATAAGAATAAATAATTTTAAATACTGTAAGTAATCCTAATACATTTACTTAGTTTTTAACTAGGAGTATAGTATATTAAATATTAAAAATAACTTTTTAGAAAGGTGGATAAAACATATTCTAACCTAAACAGTCCCTCAAAATCTTTAAATATACAAATAGAAATAATACCATAAGAATTTTTGCCGTTAGAAATAAACCCAGATGACATGAATTTAGCGGATGTCAGAATTCGTTAAAAGATACATCCCTACCCATCCCTAAACATAACCCCGCTTTCAAATGTAACTATTAACTGAGACAACGAAAATTAAAAATTGAACCCTCTACCACCCCTTGTCTAGATGAATGGATTTATCGGTAACCTTGGAAACCCTCAAACTATGAATCTTTCCTGTGCCGTTAACAACCGTAAATTTTAAAAAGTAAGTTACTCCAAAATTCGCTTGATGAGGAAATGGAACTAATGTCTTTGGTTTAATAACAAAATTAAATTCAGGGGCTTTAGCTTCCATTTCTGAAACATGGTCATCACTGTGTAGCGGCAAAACCATATTTTAAATCTATTAATTTATAATATATATATATATATATATATAACATCATCTATCATACATAATTAATATTTATACTTAGCAAGGAAATATCACCTGCAATAAACCTCAGTGGCAAGTCTATAAACATATCATCACTGATAACATTTTCACCCCACCCCAGCACTCACTCACTATCCAGACCACTTGCTCTGACTTGTGGCAGTTCAAATCCTATATATTTACATTTCTGCCACAAATGCAAAAGAGGGAATCATGCTGAAGAAACAGGCAATGAATTCCGTCTTTGGTTCAATAACCATTAAAAAAAAAACAAAAAAAAATCAAAGACTACAACAGACCGTTTTATAGCATTGATGACATCAGATGCCTGCTTTTAGCGTCTTCATTTAAGAGCCGACAAGAAAGACGCAGATCAGAGTTAAAATATATTTTGAAAATAGCATCACATATTAAAGGATTAGACAGGGATTTCAGTTTGCTCATAGAATATAGTTTCCAAAGGATCTCTCTACAAACCCTATACAACCTTAATTCTTGACAAACTCCTAGGCCAAAATAAAATTTCTTTAAAAGATGCAACATATGAGGAGGAAAAAAGATAACAAAAACTACATTCTACGGAAGAGTGAATCCACTTCTTTGTTTATTTCCCGTTTCGTTGAAAAAGGAGACAGGCGTGTCCGAAAATTCCGACTTTAAAATCTTTCTCTACGTGATTCAATTTAGTCAAAAGGCCCACTAATATATAATAAATATCATCAATGTTATTGCCAGTATTGTTATCATTTTGATGTCCTTTTATTACGTAAATTTCATTAACCCGCCTATTAAATCTACGTATTTTAGGATGCACGCGTGAACCATCTTTCGTTTTAAGAAGTAATGGATTTTATTTTTAATCCGACATATTTAGTACTTCGGACGTTATTATTGGCGGATACCCGTATTTATTATTATTATTATTATTTTTATTTTTATTTTCTTCGATATTTGGCGTTTACACATTTCTTTCCGGGTCCCGCCCAGGGACCTAAGGTTAGAAATGGTATCATGACACTTTTCACTGCAAAAAAAAAAAAGAAAAAAAATTACATAGATAAAGTCCTTCGTAAAGTGTGGGCTGTACTTGTCAGAATAATTTTTTGTATCTCTTTGAGGCATGGACTTCAAGGAATCCCTTCAATTAGTCTACTGGAATCTTTTTCAACCAATCCTAAGGCTCCAACTACAACAGGGATTGTTGATGTTCCCATGTGCCACATTTTTGAGATTTCTATTTCAAGGTCCTTGTATTTTGACAGCTTTTCGAATATCTTCAAAGCTACATTGCACTCTGCAGGGATTACTATGTCAATAAGGAGGCACATTTTCTATTTGCGGTCTCTTATTACGATGTCCGGGCGATTAGCTTTGGTTGTTCTGTGTGTATTGTGAAGTCCCATAAAATTCTTACAGGTCCTATCTCCTTAACCGGGTCTGGGGTGGTGTTCACACAAATTTCTTGCAGTTTCCTTTCCGTAGAAGTTGCAGATTTTCCAGTGCAGATATTGGCTTATTCTGTCATGTCGTGTTTTATATTCCGTGGGTGACAATGCCACACTAGGCTCTACAGGATTCATTCGCTAGAAGCCATTTTAAGTCTTTGATGAAAGTCACTTTTTCCTGAACCGAAGTCTTCGTCTGCTACAGAAAAGAAAAATAATATTTATTTCATCCTTAGTCGTTTCTGACTACCTGCAAGATTGAAAAAATATTTCTATAATATCAAAGATCAATGCAAACGTCGGCACTCTGCTCCAGAGTAATCCAAGACGCCTCTGATTCCGGGTTAGCTTTAATGAAAACGAAAGTCTTCAGGCAGACAAACGTTTATTCTTACTACTTTTCACATAATTTAAGAAAAAAAAACTTTGCTAGAGACTTTGCAGACAGCAGAATCGAAAGATAAAAAAATGAAAAAAAAGACGAAAAATAAAAGGAAAACTTGGTGAAAGAAAACATCAAGGAATCGTGCTAGTCTCCCAAACTGATGGTCTTCAACCCCATCAATGTGACAAGTAAATGTTATGGCAGGCGTAATCAACTGACTAAAAAGAAATAGAGATACATGACCAACTGAGGGCACGTAGTCAGGTGCTGATGTAGATTTGGCTAGTGAACGCGTATATGAAACGTTCAGTTAGTATTCCTAGTAGAATGACATAATCAAGCTGTTAGCATCCTACCCTACTTCAAATATAATGTTTGTAAGGTAAAACCCCATCAATACTGGAAAGAGCGATAATAGCCACTGGAGTTGAAAGACCTATTTTCCTAAAAAAAAGGGTTTTAAGAGAAAGATTTAATAATTTTCAACAGAAAACATTCCTGGCTGATCGGTCAATGATTGCCAAATGTTTCCTTATAGGGAAACGGCTAATATTAGCATTAACATTACCATTCACCGATGTTCTCTCCTTCTGGTAGGGTATTCTGTTTTTTCTGTAGTGCAATGTGCAAACCGATACATTTGCGATGTCGTTAAAAGATTTACAATAATGATTACTTCTCTTATTGATCAATCCAGGCCATTTTGAATGAGGAATTCCGATCCATCACTTTTTTCGAATCAAGTTTGTTTTTCTCTACAGTGACCCAGTAAATGACGAATAAAGTAAATGACGAATAGAATAGATAACGAATTAAGTAAAGAAAATGACAAATAAAATAAATGACGATAAACTAAAGTAAATGATGAATAAAGTAAATGAAAAATAGAGTAAATGACTAATAAAGTAAATGACAGATAAACTAAATGAGGAATAAAGTAAAGAAAATGACGAATAAAGTAAATAACAAATAAAGTAAATGACTAATAAAGTAAATGACGAATAAAGTAAAGTAAATGAGGAATAAAGTAAAGGAAATGACGAATAAAGTAAATAACAAATAAAGTAAATGACTAATAAAGTAAATGACAGATAAAGTAAAGTAAATGACGAATAAAGTAAATAACAAATAAAGTAAATGACTAATAAAGTAAATGACAGATAAAGTAAAGAAAATGACGAATAAAGTAAATAACAAATAAAGTAAATGACTAATAAAGTAAATGACGAATAAAGTAAAGTAAATGAGGAATAAAGTAAAGGAAATGACGAATAAAGTAAATAACAAATAAAGTAAATGACTAATAAAGTAAATGACAGATAAAGTAAAGTAAATGACGAATAAAGTAAATAACAAATAAAGTAAATGACTAATAAAGTAAATGACAGATAAAGTAAAGAAAATGACGAATAAAGTAAATAACAAATAAAGTAAATGACTAATAAAGTAAATGACGAATAAAGTAAAGTAAATGAGGAATAAAGTAAAGGAAATGACGAATAAAGTAAATAACAAATAAAGTAAATGACTAATAAAGTAAATGACAGATAAAGTAAAGTAAATGACGAATAAAGTAAATAACAAATAAAGTAAATGACTAATAAAGTAAATGACAGATAAAGTAAAGTAAATGACGAATAAAGTAAATAACAAATAAAGTAAATGACTAATAAAGTAAATGACGAATAAAGTAAAGTAAATGAGGAATAAAGTAAAGGAAATGACGAATAAAGTAAATAACAAATAAAGTAAATGACTAATAAAGTAAATGACAGATAAAGTAAAGTAAATGACGAATAAAGTAAATAACAAATAAAGTAAATGACTAATAAAGTAAATGACGAATAAAGTAAAGTAAATGAGGAATAAAGTAAAGGAAATGACGAATAAAGTAAATAACAAATAAAGTAAATGACTAATAAAGTAAATGACAGATACAGTAAAGTAAATGACGAATAAAGTAAATAACAAATAAAGTAAATGACTAATAAAGTAAATGACAGATAAAGTAAAGTAAATGACGAATAAAGTAAATAACAAATAAAGTAAATGACTACTAAAGTAAATGACATAAAGTAAATTAAATGACGAATAAAGTAAAGTAAATGACGAATAAAGTAAATAATAAATAAAGTAAATGACTAATAAACTAAATGACAGATAAAGTAAAGCAAATGACGAATAAAGTAAATAACAAACAAAGGAAATGACTACTAAAGTAAATGACAGTTAAACTAAATGAGGAATTATGATAACTGGCTCTTTGTTCAACAGCAACAATTTGGAGTCAAGTATTTTCCTAGCTCGATCCAGACAAATTGTATTGAAGATGCGATGGCTTTTCTCTGCACTATGTTTGACTTAATTCCGTATTAAAAAATCTAGGTGGATGTGCGGTTGGTGTAATTCTTGAAATGAGAAATCGAAGAGCTGAGCTCGAATTCTACTCGTGTTTGTTACATTCATATACACGCAAAAATCATCGGGGAGGGTTTCAATGTATCCCCCCATCAGCTAGGGCTAAACTAGTAGGATATGTAAAAGTAAATAATCTTTTTTTCTAAACAGAAATTGTTAATGCAATATAGTCTCGCAACAACAACAACAACAAAAAACGAATCCTTCTTGAATTCCAAAATATGTTTAGCCATTTAATAACCGAAAAATTGTTGATAATCCGTAAAGAAACAAGTGGGGAGTCGTGGTTCTCAACAAATTCACGTTCTTATTTTCACTAAGAAAAGATTGTTTCTTTACTATCTGTCTTTGTCTTTACGCTTTTCTATATATTCATTCAAACCCATTGCAGTTTTTTAATATGTCCTGTAAGTGTCAAATTCTGCAAGCCCACGTACCTCATAATGTGTCCCAAAATTGCAGCTGAATATTTATGATTTAGATAGATAGATAGATAGATAGATAGATAGATAGATAGATAGATAGATAGATAGATAGATATGGACATACTGAGATAGATAGATAGATAGATATGGACTAAATGAGATAGATATGGACTAAATGAGATAGATAGATAGATAGATAGCCAACCAACCAATGCCTTTTATCTCCAGTGATTTCTTTTTCTGTTAGCTGGAGAACCTATCTGATTCAACATGACCATCACTCGTTTTTTACCCGTTGGTCAAGCGGAGATTGGAAGAGCAGAATCAAGACGACTCGTGAATTAAAACAAGCGGGGACTTTAGGAACAAAAACTATTGCTTATTTTAAACTACACCGTCTTATCAAATCTATTCTAAAATCAATGATCATCTTTTAGTTACTAATTTTCAAAGATTTTATTCCGACACTTATAATATTAGTGCAATATAATCTTCCATACTCTTCGCCTGAAAAAGTCAAATAAACGCCAAAATAAACGATATATTTCCTTTCCATCCGACTTTTATCAAGTACTTGCTGATTTAAATAAACTTCAGGAACTGATCCATTTATTTAATCTACGGAGTAGATTTTTCCCTTGTCACGTGCTATATTATGGATCGCCCGCGCTTACATTGAGTGCATTCTGATTGGTTCAGGTATTGAAATCACTGTCACAAAATTCACGAACCAAGGCTTACACCCATTACGCTATTGTCGAATGGAGAACTTGGTGTTTTAAATCTAACCTGCGTGCAGATGTGTTATATGGGCCGACGAAATCCTGATGAAAGCTTGAGGATAAAACGGACGAAATGTTATGATAACAAACGAAATTTAAGACAAAATTTAACCACGTTTCTAATAGCGACGGAGGTCTTCTATGATTTCATGTATAAAACAAAAATTCGCCCAATAATCCACGTGTAATTAGCGTAAATAATAGTTTGCTTCTTTTGAGACAAAATTTAACCACACTTCTAATAACAACGGAGGTCTTCTATGATTTCTTGTAAAAAAAAAATAACAGGGGTAGCTAACGCTGCAAAAAAATAAAATGCTTATCTTCCTTTTATTTCAGGCAATCACTCTACTGACGGCAAAATCGCCATGATATCCCGAGGCTACAGATCTCAACATGTACGCTTATATTTTTCTCCCGTGTAAAATCAGCTGATTGATCTTTTGGACATGTGTCTGAAGTGGGTGCGCTAAAAAAGAAAATCCGATGTTGAAACTAACTGAAAGGAGTCCGTTGGCATTAGGGGGTCAGAAACTTAAGGGAAAATCAGAACCATTTCTAAACAAAACTAACAAAAAAAACAAAAAATTCATGGAAACGGTATTGGCGCGAAGTAATTTCCGGTTCCACGTTTCCATACGGGTTTGGATGAAAGGGACGTCACATCCGGACCGATAAGTCGTCCCGGCAGGTACTTTGGCGGAGATATTGTCGGAACTACAAGACAGTTATTGTTCAAGGTGAGGGGGCGAGAATTTCACTTAATGAAAGAAGAGGAGAAATATTGGAGAAAAATTTAAGGGGAAAAAGAACGGAATGGAAAGATTAATCAGACAAGTAGTGCGGAAAAGAAGACAGATGTGTGACAAAGTGAAAAGGAAAGACAAAGCGAAGTAACATAATGTATGAATGAATGAAAAAAGAGATAAGCTCTGTAATTCTTGATACAAAGAAAAGGAAATAGAGACGGGATGAGTTATGAATGAAAGAGGGTGAGCGAAAAAAAAAAAGAAGAAAAACAAAAGAGAATGGGGAAATATCGAAATTCAGTAAATGTCTCAATGAGTGGGAAACAAAGAGAGGAAGCGTTTTCAATCACGCTCGTCCACAACTTCCGGTCCTTTATATCTCTTTTGTGTTTTTGTTATCTCCCCTAATCCTGTTCTGCTAATCATTCACACAAGCTCGTGAGGTGGGTTATTCGTTGCTTTCCGCTTTCCCTCTTGTCTTCACTATGTCCTGTGAGTATCAGATTCTCTAAGCCTTTTCCTCACGGGAAATTTCAACACTCTCTTTCTGATTCGGAAAATCAGTCAGAAAGTAACGAGGATTTATATTGGTAAAGAGAAAGAGAGTAAAGAAAAAGATCAAATGTCAATAAAAGAAAAACGACCTGTTGAATGAGAAAAAGAAAGACAGAAAGAGATAGAGAGATACAGAGAGAGAAAGAGAGAGACAGTGAGAGAGAAAGAGAAATGAGAAATGGATTAATCGGTAAGAAAAAAGGAACTAGTAAAACAGCAGAAAAAAAAACTAGATAGGGTCACGTGATCAAAATAAAGAAAATAATGAAAAAGAGACAAAGAGAAGAAAGGGGGTGTTATATACCGTACCTATGAACACTAATGAGTATGCCCCAGTTCTCATAAACACATTGCACACTATTGTAAGTGAGGTTAATAGGCTGTCTAAATATTCCACCACTAGTTGTGGTTTACCTACTTCATGCCGCTGGCGAGTATTGTATTTTGTTGTTGTTATAAAGATTACCATTTCATTTCCAACCTCCCTTTTGGTTATTCCTCATTCAATAACCCTTTCTAGGACACAACAGGAGGAGAAATAAAAAGGTTGAAAAAAATCAGAAGTAAAAGAAAAAGGTAAACAAACAATTCTTCTTCGTCGTCTTCGTCTTAATCACGCTCCTCCACAAATTCCTGTCCTTTATGTCTCTTAGTAAGTTTTGTGCTATTGTTATCTTTCCTAATCCTGTTCTGCTAACAATTCACAGAACCTCATTAGGTTTTATTTGTTGCTTTCCGCTGTTCATCTTGCCTTCACTACAGTGGTAGAAATAAGTATAAGACCCCATAAAATTGTTAATAATTTTCTTATTACTGCACAAATTCCGCTGAAAATTTGTGTATGGTACCTAGATACGATGGGTGTTAGTATACATATTCGATTTTGAAATGGACAAATTATTTTAAGACATTTTTATGTTTATACATTCTTTTTTTTTATAGATACAAATATTTAAGAAAATGCTCCGTTTATAATAAACAGTATTAACAACATTTACCGGCCTGAATATCCGAGAAATTTTCATAGAAAATATGCGTCTTCCGACAAGAATCGAACCTGTATCCTATACGGAACCGTGATATAGCCTGACGTGTTTTTGATGATTTCGCCACAGAGGAGCGTTCGGTTAGCAAGGACGGTTTCGTATAGGATACAGGTTTCGTTCCTGTCGGAGGACGCATATTTTCTATGAAAATTTCTCGGACATTTAGGCTGGTAAATGTTGTTAATACTGTTTATTATAAACAGAGCATTTACTTAAATATTTGTATCTATAAAAAAAGAATGTATAAACATAGAAATGTCTTAAAATATTCGATTTTATAATAACTTTCCCCCCCAAAACTTATTAACAAAAACTTCGTTTTCGAGGGTGGAAATAATTATATGACGGTTTTGAAAATTTACTGGTTTACTTCAGAATACCAAAGGAAAAATAAGTGCATTCGCAGGTCATAAAAAGACTCTTATCATGATTTTAAGCCACGTGAGTCCTATTTTAACATTTCATAATTGAATAGAGTTGCTGCAAAATGACTAGGAACTCCCCCTTTAATGGAAATGAAAAAGGACAAGTTTCTGTCTATAAACTGGAAGGAAAATTAATTGCAAGAGAACTGTCGAGGTCCCGATCAGTTGTGAGAAATTTTCTAAAGGACCCCAATCGTATGGCACTAGAAAACGTCCAAGTCATCCACCTAAAATTACAAATGCAGCCAGACGTCGACTTTTTCGAGAAGCTTCTAAAGGACAATCAAGCTCAAGAGATATGCAAAAATCTTAGAATTTACCCATCACTCCAAGAATAGTTCGTCACCTTCTCCATGAATCACTAAATCTCGTGTATCGAAGCAGGAAAACAGTCCCTGCTTAAATGCTAAGAAGATGCGCGTAGATTGGGTAAAGAAAAAAGTATCATCGACAAAGGTAAAATGGGAAACTGTTTTCAAAAAAGACCATTTGGATGAGGATTTGTTCTAGTTTGCGTCTGGAAAGGCTGATTTAGTAGTGATGGAAGGGAAACAAAACTCTTCTCGATATATCAATGTGTTGGAAAAAGACTTGTCCTATTTATGAATCGTCTAGACATCAATAATGCCATTTTTCAACAAGACAACGCAGCCATACACATTTTTAAGCTCACGAAAGACTGGTCTAAAAGAAAAAAATATTGACGTTTTGAACTGGCCCACTATGTTTTCAGGTTTAAACCCAATAGAAAATTTGTGGGGAATTTTGTCAAGAAGAGTATACAAAAATAAACGTCAATTTGAAGGTAAAGAAACTTTAAAATCTTGAAATAAACAGTATTGGAGTGAAATTTCATCTGAAACTCTCAGAAAACTTATTGATTCAATGTAAAACAGGTGTGTTGAAGTATTACAATTGAAAGAGAATAAATGTAAATATTGAATTTTGTACAATTTTGCTGTTAAATATAAATGTCCAAAGGTGTTTTATGCTTATTTCCAACTTCGAAAACGCATTTTTCTTAATAACATTCTTAATAACTGTTTTGGTAGAAAGTTGTTATAAAATCGAATATGTATATTAATACCATCGAATCTAGGTACCACACACAATGTATATAGCCAGTATATATATATATATATATATATATATATATATATATATATATATATATATATATATACACACACAATAACTTACATTGATTGTACAAACCCAAAAAATAACCCCGAAAATTACTACCTGACGATTATTGAAAGCATGAAACTCCGAGTTGTGCAGTCAGTGTTAGGTATTATGTATATTTCTTAATATATATATATATATATATATATATATATATATATATATATATATATATATATATATATTGGAATCGAAGCATATATATATATATATATATATATATATATATATATATATATATACATACTGAGCATTATACAGTAATATATATATATATATATATATATATATATATATTATGAAATGGACAAAGTCCGACAATTATTTTAAGACATTTTTATATTTATAAATTCTTTTATGTAGATACAAATATTTAAGTAAATGGTTTGTTTTATAATAAACAGTATTAATAGCATTTACCGGCCTGAATATCCGACAAATTTTCATTTTTGGAGGACGAATATTTTCTATAAAAATTTCTCGGACATTCAGGCAGTTAAATTGTATTAATACTGTTTATTATAAACAGAGCATTTACTTAAATATTTGTATCTATAAACAGAATGTATAAACAATAAAATGTCTTAATTATATATATATATATATATATATATATATATATATATATATATATATATATATATATATATATGAGTAAGCGAAGGATCCTGGAAACAAAAAAATTATGTACACAAAACATCTTTCACAAATAGTAAATATACGAACAGCACAATGCTTTCTAAATATATCTGGGAAATAAAATACAAAACGCACACCACACCAAAAATATCTTGGAAAATAAGGAAAATATCATCAGCCTACAATAACCTATCAAAAACTTGCAAACTGTACTTGGAGGAAAAAATAGCTATCATTACCTTCCCAGACCAAAATAAATTATTAAATAAAAGGTCCGAGCTAACTCAAAATGCAGACATGAAAACAAATTTTTACTACGTAACTTAAAATAGAAAAATAAATAAATATATAAACAAACAAAGTGACAATAAAATAAGCAAAATAAATTAATCCAAACAAATTACCAAACCACACCTGTTAGAATAGGGGAAATAGAATAATAAAATAAGGAAAAAATCAATAAAGTAAATAATGAACAAATTATCAAACTATTATGAACAAAAAACTAAACTAAAAAAATCAAAACAAAAAATCGGAGAGAAAATATTTATAACTATTATATAACGATAAAAAAAAATTAATAAAAAATAATATACTGCGTTACTTAAAAATCGAAAACCAAAAAGAGAAAATATACAGTGTAACAAATAAATAACGGCAAGTATAATAAAATGATCTAAACACATCCAAATATATAAATAAACTAACAACCGATACCGATAAACTAGCCGTTTAGAAAAAGCAAATAAAGATAATCAACCCAAATAAATAAATTAAAAACTGTTCCCACCAAAATAATAGCCAGAACAAACGACAACATTCAACCCCAAAATTCAACAAATAGCTTTAATCAATGACAAATAAACAAATATATAAGATAAAAAATAAAAATGAAAATAAATAAGAACAAGCAAAACAATTTGACCCAAATAAATAAGCAAATAACCGACTTCCGGTAAATGACCGCCATAATAGACTACCAACAATAAGCTATATAAACAAATTTTTACTCCGTTAATAAAAAACACCGATCAAAATAATAAATAAATATATAAGATAAAAAATAAAAAATAAAATAAAAAAAACAAGAAAAAAACAAGCAAAATAATTTGACATAAATAAATAAATAAACAAATAAGCGACTTCCGGTAAAAGTAACCGCCAAAATAGTCTACCCACAATGCACCACTGGCCCTTATATATAAATAGCCGAGAAAAATAACAGCACTATTTGCCTGACGATTGCACTAGCATGAAACAGACTGTCGCCTCTAAGTGTTGACTTCTATGTTCACTTTTATATTTACACACGATCTATCTCTGATATTCAGCACTTTATCCCATAAATATAGCACACTTTAAGACTATATTTCTTTATATATATATATATATATATATATATATATATGGTGAACATTTCCGGTCAAATATCTGATCATCCACAACATACTCGTTAATAATACAAATATCGTTGCCTCAACCACATGTAAGAAAAAGCTGAAAATAATGGAAACCTTATTAATAAAGAAAAAACCAACATTAAATAACATCAACTATGAACACGGCCACATGGTGGCCAAATACACAATTATATATACATAAAGACATTTTTATGTCTAACATTCTTTTTATAGGTACAAGTATTTAAGCAAATGCTCTGTTTATAATAAACAATATTAAATAACATTTACCGGCCTGAATGTCCGAGAAATTTTCATAGAAAATATTCGTACTCCGACAGGAATCGAACCTGTATCCTATACGGAACCGTCCCCTAATCTGACGTGCCTTAACCGATTCCGCTACTGAGGATCGTTCGGTTGGCAAGGTCGAATTTACTGCTTGTAAACTTCAATCTTCCATGAATCTCTCACGTACATTCATAACTGCTCATGGCGTATCAAATGTAAACAAATGACGTCACACATTATGAAATGAACAAAATCCGACAATTATCTAAATACATTTTTATGTTTAACATTCTTTTTATGGATACTTTGTCCATTTGAAAAAAATAACCAGTTACACAAGAGTATAAAATGTTAAAAATTTTAATTTTGTGTTATTGAAATTTCCTTTTAATCGCGTTCTACTTTCCATCCTCATTTACTTTGAGTCTGTCTTCATTTTTTTTATTCCCAATCGCCAACGAATACCTTTGAAAAAGTGTTGGCCGAAAGGTACCTAAGGTATGACGTCTGTGTTGTTTAAATAAAGATATATATATATATATATATATATATATATATATATATATATATATATATATATATATATATATATATAACATCAATATATGATATAATATGGTATATATATATAACATCAATATATGATGTATGGTATATATATATATATATATATATATATATATATATATATATATATAACATCAATATATGATCTAATATGGTATATATATATATAACATCAATATATGATATAATATGGTATATATATATATAACATCAATATATGATATAATATGGTATATATATATAACATCAATATATGATATAATATGGTATATATATAACATCAATATATGATATAATATATATATATATATATATATATCATCAATATATGGTATGTATGTATATATATATATATATATATATATATATATATATATATATATATATATATATATATATATATATATATATATATATAACATTTTGGTTTTAAACGGTATATCAATTTTTTCACTTTATTCCACGTCTTTTTCAATTCGCTCTGACCCCGTTTTGTACACATGCGAAATGACGAATTTAATGTACTTTTACACGCGCAGGTTATATGAAATTTTGTTTTTGCTTACGTCTTTTATTTTTTGCAACTGTAAATTTTTCTTCCAGTTGTAAATTAAATTCATTTTTGTCATTGTTTATATAGAAGTTGTTATGTTAGGGTTTATATTATTAATTAAATTATAATATTTTAGTTAATATTTTTAATTAATATTTCAATCAATTTATTATAGGTACTCCACGAGATAGCTAAAGAAAGAGCATAGCACGATGAAAAAGACGCCAAACTTGACGAAAACAAAATTTTATCGTCTAAATATTTATGTTATTATTAAGAGGAAAAATCAAAATTTATTTTAATTATTTTAAAAAAAAATTCCTTCTTTTTAGAACAATCTCAATTTTTATTTAAAAATCCTTGTTTCTCTTTGTATCACCAGAACTAGTAAAATAACATATACAATTTGTAGCACGTTTTTTTTTGTATGACGCACATTAATTTGGAAAATCTTGCAAAAATAAAAATAATTGTCGGAGGTTAATGAAACTTTCAGAAACAATTCACAGATGATCTAAATTATTATAAATATGTTTTCTTTTATTAAAGTCATGGCAGAAATATTTTTTCATATTTATTACCCACCCCCATAACTAATTTTATGAAAACGCTAGAAATTCGATCGCGCCAGATCAGCTCTGAATTGTAACATACAAAAACTGAATGAAACAAATATATTATTTAATTTCAAATGCTTTTATTTGTGTTTAGTTGTTTTTATTAATATAGACAATATTTTCTGAAAGCAAAAAGAATTTTCCATGAAAAATGAATTTTTAATACAATTATTTGTTATTTTTTAATTATAATAGATTTTTACATTTAAGTTGCTAAAATATAAAATTAGTTAAAAGCCGCATCAGGTTTTGTAAGTGTCCTTATGAGATAGATCTTTTTTAGTGCGTTGTAAATTGTATACTTTTGACTAATCAGAAGATCCGCAGTAATTAAGAAATGTAATTTTTGTTTATAATAGGGATCTAATTATAAAGTACGGAAGACTAACTAGAATACAATTAAGTTGCGTTATTTGAGTTAAGCATTGTTCTCCACCGTTAAGGCCTTTACTTTTGCAAAACACATGTGGAGAAGTTTATTTGATTTTTCAATTTCAACTGAGAAGGGTACCTAAAAGTATCAGTATCATCTTATGAAATTTATATGATCTTATTTTTATATTAATCTCAGTTATGGCATTTTTTTCCATAAATGGAATATCAAAATTAATAAGAAAATGAATGGAAATGCAAATAACGCAGTAAAATTCAGTAAATGTACATAAAATTATAGTATTTTATGTACACTTCTGATAAAATTCCATAATAAAGATACCTATAAATCAATTAGATACCTTTCTTATGAAATTTAATCTCACTCTTAAGTCTTATTTTAATTTCTTTATAATATATTTTCCATAAATCAAAAAGAATTTGAGTGCTGAAAGTTTTCCTTAAAAATAACGAGGTAAATATTTTGTTGACTTAAATGCAAAATATTTCACTTTTCTCCTTCCGTAGAACAAATTATCCTCACGGAATCCGTCAATATGTCATTCATCACCTGTCAAGTGACGCGAAAGTTTATGACCTGCTTTGTTTTATTTTCAAATTACATTTTTTCGACGCAGAAGCTAAGTTAAGCCTGGTACAACATATTTTAAATAAACATTATAATTTCTGATTAACTTAAAATAAGTTTTGAAAAAATGATAATTGATATTTAAAAGAATTTCAAACTGAGATTTTCATTGATTTTATAAAATGGAAAAAAATGGTTGCCATCTGTCAATTTTGCTGACTCAAAAAAGATTTTTAACGAAATTTTCGGACGTGTTAGGAACGATTTAAAAATTTAAAAATAATACCCCCAAAATACTTTGATCTTTCCTCTTAATAATAACATAAGCATTTAGACGATAAAATTTTGTTTTCGTCAAGTTTGGTTGTCTTTTTCATCATTCTATGCTCTTTTTTTAGCGATCTCGTGGAGGTACCTAATTTATTATGTTGTATTATTATTAAAGTAACAAAATAAATATTTATTAATATGTCGGCATCGACCCATTATTTCATGCTTCTTATTTAATAATTTAATTTGATTATTATTTCTCAAAACGTAAACAAAAGCAAAATTTCATGAACGTGCGCGTGTAAAAGAACGTTAAATTCATGAATGCGCATGTGTACAAAACGGAGAAACAGAAAGCGGATTAAAAAGACGCGGAACAAATTGAAATAATTGAACAAAATATGGAAATACCGTTTAAAACCCCTGAAGACTGGAAATTTAACCAAGAAACATCGAAGTCGGGATAATATTGATATTTAAAAGTCAAGTAATCTTTTCATAATATTATTAACACTCTATTTTTAATATTATTTAAATATTTTTAAAACGGGGCATTATATATAAGAATATCTGCTGTTTCCTGAATCGGTATGTGTGTGCGTATGTGTGTGTGTGTGTGTGTGTGTGTCTGTGTGTGTGTGTGTGTGTGTGGTTTAACGTCCACAATATCAGGGATATAGTGTATTTAAGGATAAAAATGGACATTGAGATCAATACCCAGCAGTCGTCTGTTCCATGTTTAAACGGTTTGACAATTGTGTTTAATCATGAAACAGACTGTCGCCGCTGGGTATTTACCTCAATATCACTCTCTCTCTCATTCTCTCTCTCTCTCTCTCTCTCTCGCTCTCTCTCTCTCTCTCTATATATATATATGGAATAAATGCTAAAGAACAACTTACCTAGGTTTCACCTAAACGTATCTTCAGGGTAAGCTGGCTAAAGAGGAAATGACGTGAAACAGAATTTATTGATAAAACCACTAAAAAATACTTAGCATAAAACCACGTGACAGAAGAAGATAGAAAAAAAAACAGAGCCTCTATTCCAATAACCAGGATTTCCTGTGCCTACACCTATTTGAAATCTCAGATCTTTGATTTAATAAAATATTAGGTTCATCGGAGGTGGCTGTTGCTAATCTTTCCTCCATACATGATGAGCAATACTTGTCCCCTACGTTATACTTATGGCATTTTTTTTAGTATTTACCATTTTAAAAGAGGGTCAATACCATTTTCCTGTTTAACATTCAATATGTTGGTAGACAGGCTAGTGTTGTGCTTGTAATTTTCATGCTTAAAACTACTTAAATGATTGTAACAACGCTTTTTGAAATTACCTTCGTTTTTCCCAAAGTCTTTCCTCGAGTACCAATTTGTTTTGATAGACTTACAAGTTGTGATATCCGAGTTGTTTCCAACCGAGTATTACTAGTATTATATATATATATATATATATATATATATATATATATATATATATATATATATATATGGTGGAATAGTTATAACGCTGACTTTATTAATGTGTTATTTGGAAAAACTACTCATTAACAGAACAGAAATTTTTTATAGATCAATAGTATATGCAAATTAACACCTTAATCGATCATATGACCAATATATATATATATATATATATATATATATATATATATATATATATATATATATATATGGCGAAAGATAGATAGATAGATAGATAGATAGATAGAGCGAGGGTGAGGACATAGAAATAAATGCTGCTTGGTGAGTTAAATAATTTTCTGAAAATCAATTGTGCCACCTACAAGTCAACCGTTATCTATCCTATATATCTTTGTAATCTGAACTTATTTACTTCGATATCTATAAAACAACACAATTCAGCAATTTCTATTTTAAGTAGCCTTTTTATTAGATAACATATAGTAAAAATAAAGAGAAAATAAAATATTTTAAAAATATAAGTAATCTAAGAGAGAAGGCAAAAAAAAAATCAGAGAAACGTCTGGTTAACAATGTTGTGAGTAGATATCATCGATCGATAAAAATCGTCGAAGTTTGTGTGTTTAAAAATTTGGACTTTGCTAACCAGACGCTTCTCTGTAGTTAAACGGCATAGCAGGTCAGATCAAATTGTGGTTTCCGTATAGAAATACAGGTTCGATTCCTGTCGGAAAACGCATATTTTCCACGAAATTTCTCGAACATTCACACCGGTAAAAGTAATTAATACTGTTTAATTAAAATGCAGAGATTTACTTAAATGAATATATATATATATATATATATATATATATATATATATATATATATATATATATATATATAAGTGAACATAGAAGTCAGCACTTAGAAGCGACTGTCTATTTCATGCTAGATGCAATCGTCAGCCCACGAGTGCTGTTATTGTTCTCGGCTATTTATATATACCGGTCAGTGCTGCATTGTGGGTAGTCTATTTTGGCGGTTATTTTACCGGAAGTCGTTCATTTGTTTATTTATTTATTTGGGTTAAATTATTTTGCTTGTTTTTATTTATTTATTTTTAACAAGGAAAATAATAAAGCTATTGGTGGGGATGAGATATCGGCCATTATCCTGAAGAAATGTGCTTCTGAATTGGCTCCTGTCCTTTGTAAACTTTAGATCTACTTCCTCACTGACTCTTGCTTTCCAGCCTGTTGGAAGACCTCATCTGTTGTGCCTGACTTTAAGAACTCTGGTAACACTTCTGAGCCGTCCTATCAGTCTACTACCAATCTTCGGTAAAGTTTCCGAGGCTTTAATCAACACCGAAGTGATTAAGCCCCTCACCTCACATAATTTGCTCTCCGACAAGCAATATGGTTTCCGCTTCGCCCGATCTACCGCTGACGTGCTCACGACCATGACTGAATTTGTATATCAAGCATTTAACAATAACGGAAAAGCTCTAGCCTTGGCTGTAAACATCTCTAACGTGTTTGATAGGGTTTGGCATGCCGGCCTTCTTCGTAAGCTTCATGGATACGGTATTACAGGACGTTTATTAGACTTAATACAATAATTCCTGCCAAAACGGGAAATGAAAGTCGTCCTAAACGGGATCTCCTCCGGCTCCTTTGCATGAACGCCGGTGTTCCCCAGGGCTGTATCTAGAGTCCCACACTGTTTCTGAACTTCATCAATGACCTTCCCGATGTCATCAGTTCCCAAATAGGTATCTACGCGGACGACACTAATATTTACATCTACCTCAATAGTAAATCTGATATCGTTGACAAAACTAACCCGGCTGCTGGTCTCGAAAAGGACATCATATCTTTGGGTGCCTGGGGCAGGAAATGGCTTGTAAACTTTAATGCCTCCAAAACGAAAATTCTCTCCTTTACCCATCACAGAGAACCCTCTCTGACTCCCATCAGACTGGCTGATTCCCAACTCCACGAGAGGGCCTCGTTACGCCTGCTTGGTCTCACGCTGTCCGCTGACATGAGGCGGAATAAATACATTGAATCAATAGCTTCATCTACCGCAAATAAAGTTGGTTCTCTGTGTCGTACCAGAAAGTATTTTCACGGCAACTGTTCCGATGAGCTACTTTCGCTGGTTCCAAGACTGCATGAAATTAAGCGAGCTACTAGTCTGGCATCTCGGTCCCACCCTTTCACTGTCAAAACGGTTATATGTAACCGTAAGCTTCTTTCTCACTTCCCGTCTGTGGAACTCCCTTCCACTTGCTTGCTTCCCCGATAACTATAATTTGCAAATATTCAAGTGTAATGTCAATCGACATCTTCTGATACCTTGATCTTGTTTCCTGTCCTCCTCTTTATCCTCTCCCCAAACATGCTTCTTTACTATTGCTCTCAATCATCTGTAAGCTCTTGTGTGCTAGTGGCACTCCCGCCTTGCTTGGAGTGAATTGCTTTAAAATATATATATATATATATATATATATATATATATATATATATATATATATATATATATATATATATATGTATGTTGAAAAATATGGAAAAGACAAAACAAAATCCGAATATGCAAGTTTACTGTTATAATGTTGTTTTACTGTCGACGTCAGACGTTTCGGTCTAGTAGACCATCTTCAGGACATGGTAATTTGAAACACACTTAGGATTAGACGATATTTAAGTCAACATGAAGAGACGATAGACACAAGACTAGTCAGAAAAAGAACAACTGAAATTCTAAAGTCAGCGTTCCCTTTTTTGGGATTCGGTCACGTTGGCATCATGTTGGCGTCGCGCGGGCGATGCTGCGAAAACGCGCTCCCAAGAAAGAGACTTTATCTTAAGTGAAAAAGTAGAATTCTATTTGAATCTAGAGCTTATCAGTACGTTTGTCAAGCATTAATCTTGACAGGAATGGGGAGATCTTAAAGAAGCCGGGTCTAGTAAAACAACATTATAACAGTAAACTTGCATATTCGGATTTTGTTTTGTCTTTTCCATATTTTCCATCTTACTGTCGGATCTACATCCACATATTTGCTTACATATATATATATATATATATATATATATATATATATATATATATATATATATATATGTGTGTGTGTGTGAAAAAAAGAATGGAATCAATAATCAAACTTATAATTTGAGAGACTTTTGCAACGAATGCCAAAAATTTGTGCTGCAGTAATCAAGGATGAAGGAAGACATTTTGACGAGGGCAAAATCTAACCTAAAAATGCTTCTTTTTTGTCATAATAAAACTTCTAAAAAACAATTACTTTTTATAACCATGTAAATAATTTTTTATTATTTAAAGTACAAAACAATTACATTTCGGGTCAATTTAAAAAATCATTATGTGTGGCACCAAAACTTTGAACTGTAGTGTGTATATATATATATATATATATATATATATATATATATATATATATATATATATATATATATATGAGAAAAATAAGTTGTAAATGCAACTGGAATCTTTAAGAATATTTATTTATAGTTTCTTGTCGGTTTTACAGTTTTATGATTCACAAGATATATCATGGTATACTCACACATCTCCCAATCTCAGTTTAACTTTTGAAAATCATAGAAGTGTTATACCGGTAAAGTTGTTGTAAATAAATATTGTTAAAGACTCCAGGTGCATTTTCAACTATTTTTCTTATATTTTTACTCGTGTAGTATACTTTTCTATATATACCGAGTGTAACAGCAAAATTGTCCATCCCCACAAAATGTTTAATATCTAAAAGAACTACTAAATTGAATTTGTTTTTTGCAGGTTTTCAGATAAGACCTTGGCAACATTTTGCGTAAGAATCACTGAAAACCCTTTTCAGTTATTCGGCTAAAAGTAGTGCAGGTTAAAATTGTTTTGTGTTAGACCCACTGTCTTCCAAACGGAGCAATTTTGAAGGAAAAGGTTCATTCAGGTCTTCAGTAATGGTAGCAGCATTCATACTCTGGCTACCATTCTTCAAGATCCATTCATGAACCATCAAGAGAAACGGCGAATAAATTTTAAAACGAGGGAACGGTAGAGAGAAAAACTGGATCAGTAAATCACAGCAGCAAGTGGGGTCATCATTTCAACTTAGAGCTAAAGATATCAATTAGAAAATATCGAACTCAATCCATAAGACGTTATGGAACGTGAGAGAGGAGATTTAACTGTAATAGTTCAAAAAGTAGTGAAAAATGACATGACAATAAAAATCGTACGTGACACCTTATGAGTCACCATGAAAGGATAGAAAGTTATAAGGTTAGAGAGGACGAAGATGATCGTGAATAAGTCAGAAAATGACCTGGAATAAAAAATTATATATTTGAAGTTTATTTTAATCTTTCATGAACTTCCGATCCTTAGTTTAATTAATGAAGAACATATCATTTTCTTTTATGATCGATTTCATCACGATACTTCTGTTAAGCTTAGAGAGTAATTATACATTCTTATTGCTCAAAGTAAAGTTCAATACTGTTATAAAAACCTCGCAAAATTCCCGTAAGATATATTTAATCCTTTCTAAGATACAACGGATCAGAGCTTAATCTAGCAATTGAACAATTTGCTGTTACACGATTTGGACAATTTTAAAGTTACACCCGGTGTACATACATATGTGTGTGTGTGTGTGTGTGTGTGTGTGTGTTTAAGTTGCTTTCAGACACAATGCATCTGTGAAGGAACAAAAGCAATAAAAAACAAAAAGAACAAACTGTTCTTAGACGACGCGTTTCGTCCTCTGAGGGATTTTATCAAGGCAGATGTAAGGATTTATTTTGTTGCACTTATTTATATACAAGAGGAGGATTTCTTTGATTTATCAAGTTAACAAATGGCGAAGAAAAATACACTAACATTTATCTTGATGTCAAATTTCATTTGTTTTTTCAGTTTTTAGTCAAAGAAGTTGACTCCACGAGAATGAAAATGTCACCGTTTCAATAAAAATAAGTTTTTACTAAAGTAATCCTTGATTTTATAGCATTCGATCTCCGCACCCACCCTTTATATCTTTTGAACTTTCTTTTCACTACCAGTTCGCAGACGTGAAATATCAAAATTAAAGCACTGATCCAAATCTTGGACTTCTCATATAAGCGTGAAAAACTTTGGATTCAAGTAGCTACCAGCAGCCAAATATAATACTAAAATTAAAAAATATTTTATTTATTTTAATACTAAAATTAAAAACTATTTGACTTATTTTTAATATCTAATTTTAGGTGTATTTGCTAAATAAAAACAAAATGTTATTTTTCTTCTTCTTCCATATCGCTGCCTTTGTTGCAACAAAAATAATAAACTCCATCGTAAGTGCCCCCCCTCTCCCGCATTTTGATGACGGAGGACGTAATTTTCGAAATTGTAGGAAAAGCATTTAGAGTTGTAATGTTTGTTTTTTTTTACTATTGGGTCAAAATCGTCTATTTCTTTGGGTGCCAATCTGAAGACCGTGCAGAGAATTCGGAAGGAGTTGAATGAATCTAATGGTGATTACGAAGGTACGGCAGCTCGAAAAGTCACTCTGATCGTTTTGATAAGAATTTTTACGCTAAAAATACATCGAGGGAATTCTGATAAATATTTTTATATCTATAAAGGCACGTGAAACACTTTATTATATCACCAACTTGAATAAAAATCCATACTTAGAGAATCTAAGATATGTATATCTACAACCACAACCAGTGTAACTTAAATGCTTTCACCCTCACACAAAACATTCCCAATTCAACATACGGAAAACAACCATAGATAAAAATGCATAGTAGACGCACGCAGCGCTCATTATCATACGAATCCCACATAGAAAAATAATAATTATGTTACACATGCAATTATATACAAGAGTTATACTCCGGAACGCCGCTTTGAAGAGGACAGATACGCGTGAGCTTTGCCTAACCAATGAAAATCAAAATCAATTTAACAGCCAAATATAGATATGTTAATGTTAAAATTAAAAATTATTTCATTTATGTTTAATATCAAATTTTAGGTGTATTTGCAAAATAAAAACAAAAAATTATTTTTATTCTTCTTCCATATCGCTGCCTTTGTTGCAACAAAAATAATATACTCCATCCGAAGTGCCTCCCTGCATTTTGATGAAGGAGGACATAATTTTCTAAATTGTAGGAAAAGCATTTAGAGTTGTAATGTTTGTATTTCTTTGATTATCGGTTCAATTCATTCTCTATCATTTATAGTTCAAACATCTTTTTAAGAAGATTTGCCTATAATTTTACTTTTATCGTTATTTATTTATTAATCATAACGTAACATTATTTTTTATAGATAAGAATGTATTTTCAAATATGTTGGAAAAGCATTCGAGTCATGAAGATATTGGGTTTCGTTTGTTGCTAGTGAATTTGCTTTATTATTTATCTATTAAATACTTTTAAGAAAATAATAATAAAATATTTTCATATATTTGATGATAATCTTATAGTTTGCTTCCATTCTTATTTATTTGTTTTTATTATCATCATTTTTAAAATATATGTAAAAATATGTATTATTTGATCGCGAACTTTTTATTCCAGCATACATAAATATATGTGTTTATACGGGTATCTTACTGTAGCTCTACTCAATCCACGTTACAAAAGGCCGATTATATATATCTTCATCACCTTGATTTTTCTTTATTGCGTCGCTTACCCCCTTCAATTTAAGTTCATTTAGATTTATAATAACCCTAATGGCTTTCTAGTTCTTTCAATGTCGGAATACACTTTTTCAAATTTGTTATATCTTTTATATTTCGTAGCATTTCAGGTTTATTTTTCTTGAGATTGTTAATGCTTTGCAGGACCAGTTAATGTTTACACTCCCTTTCCATATTAACGTGGCCAGGGCGCTTGGACGGGTTATGTATTGAGTTACATTCCCATTTATTTTTGTCTGAAATCTGGACGCTAGTTGGGCTCTCTTATCCCTTCTTACTTCCGTCACTTTGCCCTTTTACTACTTCCAGTATTCTTGGACTTGCTACTTCCGGGTACCTAGGACCCTTACTTCCGGCTACCACAGAGCCTTATCTTCTGGCGTTCCTGGTCTTTATTACTTCCGGCTACATCATGGTCCCTACTTCTGGTGTCACTATCTTGACCTAACTCACTTGGTTGATCGGCGTTAATAGACCTGCTCACAACAGCCCTGAACTTCCAGCTGCACCAATTGCCTCTGATCCCGACTTTTTTATCAACCTAACTCAACTGCTGTATGCTTATTGCCCAGACTTCAAACAGCCGATTCTGTACACTTCGGTTTAAATGCAACGGAAGGCTCACCATTGGATTTGACCTGCAACTACGCAACACCAGCACTGGGCAGTTAAACTGAACTTTCTTCTCTTTAGCTATATCGTTCAGACTTCAAATAACCTACTCCGTACACTTCGGTTAAAAAGGTTGATCACTACAACTCCAACACCGGACATGTGACCTTAACTGTGGACGTACATGCTAATTTAACCTTCAAGGACTTTGGTCTATACTCTAAATAAATTGTGTATTAATTTTAAATATCCTCGTTCTGTTGTCCATTTTGGTTCCACCTGTCAGATCACACGTATTTAATTTATAAAATCTAGAGGGCCTCCAGTGAGTAGCTTTATTTGGGCACACAGGCCATTTTATATCGCGCCCCCTCTAGGGGTCCACTACAATCTACACACTTCGAGTAAATGAAATGCGTCAACCCGGGAGGATAGTTCATATAAAAGAAGGAAAACTCTGATTTTAACCCTAGAACACTAACCATGGGTATATAACACCCAGAGCAAATTTTCCTATTTTTAATTACAATTTTCAGTACTTGATTTTCTTGCCTAAATAATGTTTTTCAGTTCCTATTAATGTTAACACAAAGTACAAAGTTTGAAATGACTGCATGTAAAATATTTCAAATAAAGATTTATATTTAATTTTTTTTGTTGATATTATCAAAATCTGGTATGATATACCCATGGTTAGTAGTGGTGTAACTTTAATTGATGGCTAGTGTTCTAAGGTTAAACCTTCGCTGTCTTGCGGCTCTTAGCCAATCATAGGAAAGGCTTCGGGGGTAAACCCTGAGGACAAATCCAAGACAGTCCGCGGAAATTTAATTCCAATTTGATGTCTGGCGTGGGATAATTCACTTCATGGCTTGAAAGAAATATTTGGCCTCGGGTGCTAGTCTTTCTGAAGATGCTATCCCGACAAAAACACCCGGAAGTAGGGTTGGTGTCCCACATTTAGTATCAGCTACCGAAAGAACTATTTTTATTTAGATTCCTTGAGGTTTCTCCTATGTATTTTTGTGATAATTACTCCAGACGATTGAGTAAACTCCCCCTTCAAGTTTGTGGTTGTGACAGGTTTTATATTGAATTAAGTTAAATTCTTTTAAATTGTAGTTGTGATAGAGTTCCTGGGTGGAACGATATATTTTGATTCGTTGTTTTTTTTTTTTTTTTAGAAAGGAGGACTTTCCTATTTTAAAATATTATATGAGCCTTTTGTTTCGCATGACGATTGCATCTAACATGAAACAGACTGTCGCTGCTAAGTGTTGACTTCTATGTTCACTTTTATATTTACAGAGGCTCTATCTCTGATATTGAGCACTTTATCCCATAAATATAGCACACTTTAAGACTATATTTCTTCATATATATATATATATATATATATATATATATATATATATATATATATATATATATATATATATTTAAATATAATGTTCATATTTGTTTTATATTGCCGACGATTATTTTTCTAAAGAAGTGTCGGTCGATAGGCGCGTAACCCCCACTTTTTGTCTTAAACGAGATACTTTTGTATCTATTTTAACAATAAAACGGGAAATATGATCCTTATATTTAAATCAATTTTGACTTGGTGTGGCAGTAAAAAGAATCTGCACGCACACACGCACACACACACACACACACACACACATATACATATATATGCATGAAGAAATATAGTATCAGGGTAAGCTATATTTATGGGATAAAGTGCTCAATATCAGAGACAGGGCGTATGGAAATATAAATAAAAAAGTGAACATTGAATTCAACAATCAGGCAAAAGTTTCAGGCTAAATGCATTCATCAGGTTATATATATATATATATATATATATATATATATATATATATATAAAGTTATTTTAGGATTTTATATCGAAAAACACAGAGTCGTGTTTCGATGTAATATCTTAAATTAAAGAATATTGCTCTACTTTGTATTGAGCCATCTTTTAAATTAAATATTACGAACGTTAGAATTGTACTCGATTCGTTCTCATCTTACCTGGATATATATATATATATATATATATATATATATATATATATATATATATATATATATATATATATATATATATATATATATATATATATGTATATGTGTGTGTGTGTGTGTGTGTTTGTATAAAAGAAAACTTGATTAAACTAAAAAAGGAAAAGATTAAAGCGAAATGTAAGTGAAACAAGTCAAACGATTTCATATCAGAGTTTCCTGACGTCCGTTAGTAACCAACCCGCTTAACGCCAAGCATGTTTGCGTTCGCTAGATAATGAGTCAAATGCGGTGAGGAATGGCGCTAATCGCATGCGAATGCATAGAGTAGTGGCGTCGAAGTTAGAGCTGCATTTTCCATACTGTCAGGTCGGATTAGTGAAAGACAATATCAGGCGAACAAAGATGGCGGCATAACGGTGTGGTTGCATTGATTAAGTGGCGATAACACGCATGCGCCTAGACATGCGTATTGATATGTATATTCAAGTATCGACAACGGGAAATATGCAATGCATTTATCACAGCCTGTAAATACATAGACCGCTTTACACACACATACACATACACATATATATATATTATGAAATGGACTAAGTTCGACAATTATTTTAATATATTTTCAGCTTCTATGTTATTTTTATGGATACAATTATTCAATTAAATGCTCTGTTATAATAAACACTATTAATTACATTCACAAGCTTGAATGTCCGAAAACATTCATAGAAAATGTGTTCCGTGTAGGATACAGGTTCAATTCCTGTCGGTGGGTGCATATTTTCGAAGAAATTTCTCAGACATTCAAGCCGGTAAACGTAATTCATACTGCTTATTATAAAAATAACGCATAAACGGAATATATATATATATATATATATATATATATATATATATATATATATATATATATATATATATATATATATATAGATAGAGAGGGAGAGATATGTATGTTTAATAACATTGAGCACTGTTTTTAAAACATCTTCGGAATATACTTACTTAAGTGCATGTAAATTTTTTATCCTATCTATTTGACTGCGTGTTTGTATATATATATATATATATATATATATATATATATATGTGATATAATATGGTATATATATATATGTGTGATATAATATGGTATATATATATATGTATATATATATATCATATATATATTTCTCATATATATATATATGTCATATATATCACATATATATATCTCATATATATATATATCATATATACATATATATATCATATATATATATCATATATATATATCACATATATATATCATATATATATATCATATATATATCATATATATATCACATATATATATATCATATATATATATAATATATATATATATCATATATATATATATCATATATATATATCATATGTATATATATCATATATATTTATCATATATATATATCATATATATATATATCATATATATATATCATATATATATATATATATCATATATATATATATCATATATATATATATATATCATATATATATATGATATATATATATATATCATACATATATATATATGATATATATATATGATATAATATGATATGATATGATATATATATATATATATATATATATATATATATATTACTGGAAATATTACTTTTAGTGCAGACACATATTTCACTTGATATTCGTAACCTAGTTTTTCTTCTTAAATACGGAAATTAATGTTAACCGGCCTCGATTAGGTAGTCATATTAAAGATAATATGTATCTTCAAAGCAATAGTCATTTTTCCATGAGCTAAACCACGCCTCAACTATTTCAAATTCCTATCTGTTTCTTTATATTTTCCACCAGCTACGAATTTTAGTAGGAGAGAGACTGGGATCTATAGTCTTGGCTGACAACCAGTCTACCGCAGAAAGAAATGGCAACCCATTCATGAATCAAAAGAGGCACGATCGCCCAAGCGTGTATTATATAATGGCACTTAACTGACTGAAAAGTACTCCTATAGCAAAAGGTTAACCTTACCATTTCGGCCATGGCAAATCGTCAGAGTGAGGTGATATTTAATTACCTAAAAGGAATGCACATCGCGTTAGGACTCTTTCGAGTCTATATATACTAGATTTATATTCGTACTCGAAAGTTAAACAATAATTTACAAAAATAACTTTTTTATAATCCGACATTACTTCTTATTACTGTAGGTACCTCTACGAATTCTGTAAACGCAATGTTAAAATGAGTTTTTAAGAATGAAAAATATTTCTTGAAATTTTTATCTTTCAAAGGATTAAAAGTTGCTATTTCCAGTGTGCAAAATATTCAGCGTTGTATTTCAAACAGAATTTATATCGATCGGAATGGATTATTTTTTTCATTAAAATTAATCAAAACGGCCATTTTTCTATACATTTGTAAAGTTAATTCTTGGTTTAAAATATCTTGCAAATATAGAATATATATTTCTGAAACGTTATTTGACGGAAAGTAGCAAATTTAACATTAAGTTAATCTCGTTTGAAACAAATATTACTTGTTTATAGCATAAAATGTTGTATAGAAACGATTCTTAACTTCAGTGTCTTGTTTTTCTGACGTGTTAATCGATTTATTTACATTCGATTGACTGCCGAATGTGTTGATAGTTAATTATAGTGAAGCAGATGATGAAGTATTTTCACCGTAAGTTAGGGGACAACCCTTAAATATCGTGATTTATCAGTTTGTACATCCATACTTCAGAAATTTGACACGCAAGCATACAAAAACAAATCGAAATTCTTTTAAAAAATATTCGAGGTGGTCACATTGTAATAAGTTTTACAATATATGATCAGTAAATATAGTTTTACTTAATAAAAATATTTTCCAAGAATTATCTCATTGAAAATGAATTTTAAAAGATTTAAAAACTTTATAAATTATTCAATTTAAAATTAAAAAAGGAAAGAAAACAAATCAGGTCAAAATTCATTTTTCGTCGAACAATATTGATGTCTTAGTTTTATTTACATTATTCGGACTATTGTCCTCATCTTTGTCGGCATATTTATTACACCGTTTCGGCCGTTGTACGTTCTGGCCTTCTTCAGGTGGTTGGAATGAAGAACTGAACCCTCTATTTCGCTCACTGGGGTAGACTGTTCTAGTTCCACGTGCCATGTTTTATGGATATCAGTTATCTCCTGTTAATTTCCCTCTGAAAGTTCTCCACTGCCTTAACCGAGTATTGAACTCACACTCTTTGGGTCCTGTCACTGGATCTAACTAACGCATTTATCCAATGTGCCATGTGTCCTTGTAGAAGGCCGGAGCGTACAACGGCCGAAACGTTGTAATAAATATGACGACAAAGATGAAGACAATAGTCCAAATAATGTACATAGTTTACATAATACCTCATCTCAGAAATATAGACATATACTGAAAGGCCGAAACGTTGTAATAAATATGGCGACAAAGATGAAGACAATAGTGCAAATAATGTACATAATGCCTCATCTCAGAAATATAGACAGATACTGAAAGGCTGAAACGATGTAATAAATATGGCGACAAAGATGATGACAATGGTGCAAATAATGTAAATAATATACATAAGACCTCATCTCAGAAATATAGACAGACACTGTCTTAGTTTTATTGCGTTTTTCATTTTTTCTTCAGAATAGAACTTCCTTAAGATTGTCACCCCCCCAAAAATAAAACAAAGAAAAACGGTGATTTAAATACTTCAAAGAATTCTGCTTTTAATTAATAGTCACTAAAAATTATCTTGTTGAATTACTCAAGTTTTCATAAAAGTAGCGGCTGATAATATATGTTAAAGTGTTTTTTTTACCAAGATTTTGTAATAAAAAAAATTCTAAAATAATTTCATTCATTTGTGAATAAGTCCGACAATTATTTGATTTTTGCAATAATTTCCAAGTTAATGTGGCTGTCAAAGCAAAAAAGGCTAAAATTTGCTATTCTAAATGTTCATACAACCGCTGACGCAAAGAAATCAAGTTTTAATCAAAATTTGGAATGACTAAAAAAGATTAAAAAATTTAATTAAATAATCAAAAAATACTTTGATCCTTCCTCTTAATAATAACGTAACGATTTCGACGATAAAACTATGGCTTTATTACGTTTGGAGTTTGTTTCCAGCACAGTATGATTTTTAACGTTTTCGTGGAGGTAACTATATTACTGTATGCGTTATTTTCATTGGGTACACGTGTTTTAACTGTTATTTTTATTTATTTATTAAACAGTGAAATAAGAGATAGTCGAATTAAAAATTTAAATTACATATATATATATATAACCTACAAGATCCTGATGACAGCATTGTGCTAATATATGCCTACATGATAAAATTTTAAAATTGTACAGTACATAAACTTAGTGTTTTTAACTTCATACGTAAAATTTAATTTTCACATTGAGTGAGGGAAAATGATGAACGCAATCATTTTTGTCAAGACCCTGATGACGAAATTGTACTAATGTCGAAGGTACTCGGAAGAAAATGAATATGCAACAACATGGTAATTTTCTTTCTTCCTTTAATAAGGATACTAAGAAACTCGTCCGTAATTACGAGAGGATCCTATTAAAAATAAGTAGACAAAGCTTGTCTAAATTATTTAATATGACATGTCTTAATGAAAACATACTGCTCAAATATATACAATATATATATTTGTGTGTGTGTGTATGTGTGTGTGTGTGCGCGATTCCCTTAAATTTAATATTTTTGAAACTAACCACATTTTTACTTTTGTTTATAAATACTTGTCACAAAATAAAATCATTACATCTGTCTTGATAAAGTTCCTCAGAGGACCAAACGTGTCGGCTAAGATAAGTTTTCTTTCGTGTTTATTCATCTTTATTTACACGTTTTGACCACAGTTTGCTGGTTAACTATTTGCCCATAGCTGTGACCCTAACAGGTGCTACTACCCTGGGTCAGGGAGGACCTGGAAACACCGCCAACTAAGAGGTGGCTCCACGCTCCTCAAAACCTCCTAATCAGAGGCCTTGTTGTTGGATGTAGTTTTACGTCTTACCCATGACGCAGAAAACTGTAAATATATATATATATATAACATAACAGATATTTTCTTCATAATTTCTATTCCCCGTTAACAGTTCTGATGAGAGGGGACGAAACCGGTTAACTGGTGTTTTTATTTTAAATCTATCATGGCCTTTAATAAAAAAATTGTTTTTATGCCTTGATACGCTTCTGTACCGTTGCAAATATATATATATATATATATATATATATATATATATATATATATATATATATATATAACTATATATATATATATAATTACCCTTATTTTCTTTTTATCCCCAATGTAAGAATTTCCAGTCAGGCAGCTTTTTGCCAAAAACCTCTTATTTGGGAAACAAACTCCTGCCTGGATTCTTTCCTGAACGCTACAATTAAATTTGAAGGCTCACTCTTTATTTGTACCCATTTATCTTCATAACTTTTCCATTCTACACATACACTTTCATTCAGAGCAACGAATTATCAACACTCTACATTGAGTGGCTCTTTAACCGTGTATTGGGTAAACTTTAGTATCGAAAATATAGAATAATTTATTCAGTTCTAATGACCTGCGGATCAGCTTGTTATGCATAAACTCACGACAAAGTAACTTATTGCCGCGCCGTTTCCTGGAAGAAGAGTTTCAGCACTTATTTAATTGATGAAAATGGTAATTAGCGGTTGTAATGTATAAAGGTACCATTGTCTTAAAGGAACCTCTATTTTACATCGAAATAATCACTTGAGATCGAGCCACAGATTTCAACGCTGTCAGTGTTAGGATTTACGTGCAATGATATTTCGACGTAATTTTGCTCGCGTATTGGAAGTCGATAAAATCCTACGCCACGAATCAATCAATGAGACGCATCAAAGAAATGTTTTCACTTTCAGTTTGTCAGGTAAAATGGCACAGCGATCATAAAACTGGATCAAAGAACGCAGTCAAATCACTAAAAGCCATAACCCCATACTGGTCTTATTAAATTCCAATTTATCGATTTCTCTTATCGATCGAGAGTAACATTCACGTGATATGATCATGTTTAGTGCGACCGTCGCGGCTTAGTTTAGGAAAGAAATTTTAAGAATAATAGACAAAGCATCTGGGAAATGAAAGAATCTGCACACATGTTATAATCGAGCAAACCAATTAGTAAGCCAAGTATAGAAGTGAATATAGTAGAAGAAAACCGAGGCCATGTTTAATGTTCAAACTTTCCTGGTTTCCCTTACCGATGTTTTTCGAGTTTCCTGGAAACGGTGCCAGGCTTAAATCCGTGCTAACGTACTCCGTTCTGGTACAGGCGCATCATCGAAGCGGGAAAAATTCGAGGGATGATAAGTTATATATATATATATATATATGTGTGTGTGTGTGTGTGTGTGTGTGTGTGTGTGTGTGTGTGTGTGTGTATATTGTAGCGTCTCCCTCTATAGAGTCTATGTTAGACTCTTCCGCCTACTATAAATTTAGTAGGAGAGAAGGTTCGGGGACCAGTGAACAGAGAGAGTGCTAGTTCATTCGATACACACTCATTAGTCGTGTCATACTCTTCTGGGGTATTTAATATTTTATATACGATATACATGCAAACCTGGTTTTTGTTATTACTTAACCATTTACTTGGTCACAAATATATATATATATATATATATATATATATATATATATATATATATATATATATATATATATATTATCAACAGTTAAAAAGTTTTAAGCCACTCTCCGAATTGGCATGGGATAAACATGACAGAAGAGTGGAAAAAATAAAAATAAAAGTGTTCTTCAAGTCATTGAAAAAAGAATGAAAATAATTCTCAAACTTATACTTTGAGAAAATTTCCCAACGAATGCTAAAAATTTGTGCTGCAGTAATCAAGGCTGTAGGAGGATATTTTGCGGGAGCAAAATTTAATCATAAGTTTTTTTAATTTTTGTCATAATAAAATTTTTAATAAAAAATCATGTCTAACTTTTTTAAACAATATACTGGTGATCCGAAAGTCTTGTCATCCCTCACGCAAAGGAGACAAGAACAATAGAACAACAAGAAATACAGTAATACATAGTACATGTACTGGATTGAATTTCACTTTCATCGAAAACCATACGTCTATACACTTGCAAACAGCCTCTCTTGCAAACATTGGAGCTCGTGACAGCCATCTGAAATAGTAAATTGTATTATGTATGGGTGACAAGAATTTCGGACCACGGTGTATAATAATTTTCTCTTATTTAAAGCACAAAACAATTACTTGTGCCAATTTAAGAAATTACCTGGGGTGTTCCTTGTAGTGTATACTTCATTGAATGTGGCAGAGAAGGAAAGTCATAAGATTTTATTTTTCGTATGTATGAGTCCCACTTGAAGCCTGAACTGAATCTGAGTCCGCCTCCTACAAAAAAAAAATTTATATTATGGAGCCCCGTTGAAAGAATCATCGTTCATCGTTACTGAAGAAAACGCTGCATTTGATCAGCGATGATGAAACGACACTTTAGTTTTTGATTCGTTGAAAGCTACAAGTCAGTTTTCTGCGTCCTGGGGAAGACGTAAAACTACGTCCAACAGTAAGGCCTCTGATCAGGAGGTTTTGAGGATCGTGGAACCACATCTTAATTGCTGGTGTTTTCAGGTCCACCCTGACCCGGGGTGGTAGAACGTGTTATGATCACAGCTATGGGCAAAATGTTAACCACCAAACTGGTGAAAACGTGCAAATATAGGTTTTAATACCATCAATACATTTTTGTAAAAAATTATTACCAGCAATGAATTTAAAAAAAAATTATTACCAGTAATACATTTAAAAAAAATATTACCTGCAATACATTTTAGAAAAAAATTATTACTAGCAATACATTTTTGAAAAAAGATATTACTAGCAATACATTTTTTGTAAAAAAATATTATCAGCAATACATATTTGAAAACAATATTACCAGCAATAGTTTTTGAAAAAAAAAACTATTACCAGCATTACATATTTGAAAAAAAATAATACCAGCAATAGTTTTTTGAACAAAGAATATTACCAGCAATAGTTTTTGAAAAAAAAATATTACCAGCAATACATTTTTGAAAAAAAATATTACAAGCAACATATTTTTGAAAAAAATATTAGCAGCAATATATGTTTGAAAAAAATTTACCAGCAATAAAAATCTTGCCTGCTTTAAATAACCCATTGAGGTTGATATGCCGTAAAACAAAACAATTCAAACCAATATATACTTAGATAGATAGATAGATAGATAGATAGATAGATAGATAGAAAATATAACCAGCAATAAAAGTCTTGTCGGCATTAAATAACCCATTGAGGTTGATATGCCGTAAAACAAAACAATTCAAACCAATATATACTTAGATAGATAGATAGATAGATAGATAGATAGATAGAAAATATAACCAGCAATAAAAGTCTTGTCGGCATTAAATAACCCATTGAGGTTGATATGCCGTAAAACAAACCAAACCAAACCAAACCAAACCAAGTCAGTTTTTCCCCATTGAACTATTAGAGTTAGGTCAGAGGAGAGATCAGCTCCCAGGTTCTTTTTATCCTTTTGTGTGTATGTGGTGGGGGCTGTTAATGCATTGAAAACTACCAATCAGTTTTGTTTAGTTTTTATTAATTTTTTCCAATATTCCTACAATTTTCTTTTGGAAGGTGAGCCTTAAAGTGTGTAGGTATTTTACCCAAGCGCTTTCAGCCAATTCATTGGCCATTCTCAAGTGGCTAATATTACAAATCCTTGTTAACGCTCTTTGCATTCCATGCTGTCTCTAACTTTTTCAAATCCTAACCCTACACCGTAGACTACATCAACGAATGAAGATATCTTTTTCTTATGTCTTTATTACAAGAGGGACAGTCGCCGCAACTTCGTTTCTAGGAGAAAGCCGTAAGGAATTCATAAAGAGAATGAACGCCAGCTCCTTGGCTTATCATTTCGCCACGTGCTGGTTAGTCTCACTAAGTAATCTGAAAGCAGGGGGCACATTGACTGTTCAACATCCTTACAGCCGTCTCTCCGTATTCGTGCTGTTTTAGTCTTATATCGAACGGACATATTTTTAGGAAAGTAAGTGGGGTATCCATGATTTCATGTTCAGAATATTACCAGAAAGAGCGATAGAGATGCAGAAGGACGTGTACCTATGTTTCATAGACTACGCAAAGGCCATCTGCAAAGTACGCCACAAGGATCTGATGGAACTGCTCAACAACCTTGATATATTCGGGAGGCTTGTCAGAGTAACCAAGAACCTATACTGGCAGCAAACAGCATGCATGCGCGTAGGGAACGAGTTCAGTGAATATACAAAAATGTAAAGGGGCGTAAGGCAAGGGTGCATCTTCTCTGTTCAACCTATACAGCGAGATGATTCTGAGAGAATTGAAAATCCTACCTGGATTTAGCATTGGCGGCCACAACCTTAACAACATCAGATACGCAGATGACACAGGACTGATAGCAGACACGGAAAAGAAATTACAAAATCTCCTACAGAAGGTAGCGATTGAGAGTGAAAAGAAAGGACTAAGCTTAAATTACAAGAAGACAGAATGCATGGTCGTCAGTAAGAGGAAGAGTCCGAAATGCGATTTGCGGGTCGGGAACACTAGAATCAAGCAGACGCAGAAGTTAAAATATCTGAGAAGCGTCTTGACGGAAGGCGGTAAGTGCGACACTGAGATCCTTTTTATTTGAAAATGATATCGAAATAAATATTGTCCGTACGATAACCTAGTACTTTCGAACATCATTGTTCATCTTCAGGGTCAAAATTTTTTAATTTTTTTTTTGCCAATTGTCTTGTAGCGGAATCATGTTGCTACATTTTATTTTTTACAAACTAAATAAACGTTAAAATCCTTTTAATTTCCAAATACGCGATGGTGTTATCACGTGCATGGCGAAGATTTAAAAAATTTTTTGCCATGCACGTGATAAAAATTTTTTTGACTAAAACAATTTTGACCCTGAAGATGAACAATGATGTTCGAAAGTACTAGGTTATCGTACGGACAATATTTATTTCGATATCATTTTCAAATAAAAAGTCTCATTAGAAAATATGAGAAAATTCAAAAGAAAATATGCACGACGATGTTGTTTTTAACATTCAACACAACATGTTTAAAAGAAAAGTTGCTGCCAAATTACACACACACACACACACATATATATATATATATATATATAATATGATATAATATATATATATATATATACTCGACTCTTCCGTCGAATTCGACGTATGAGGGTCAAGCAGATCAGTTTCTAGGAAACCGACAGCCCGACAAAAGCACATGAGTTTTGATTATAGTGGTGAAGGTGTCGTGCAAGACCATCCACAATTTTTGAAGGGCCGAATACAGAGACCTGGTGCACTACGTGCCACAGAGTCCCCAAACAACCCTCCACAGGTTTTGAGGTACGGTGGAGTAATGGATGACGGCTTGGATTGAGGAATCGGAGATCCGAGTTCGAATTCCAGTCGAATCCATTACATTCACTTTCCCTTGGGAAAGGTGTGAATCCTCTTCTTCTCCCTCCAGCTATGAGTAAATAGCAGGACAGACTGGGTTCTATAGCCTTGGATGGCAACTGGTCTAGGAGAAGGACAACTCTGAATTCAAAACCTGCGGAGGGTCGTTCGGGGACCTTGAGGCGCTCAGTGCATCAGGTCTCTGTATTCGGCCCTTGAAATAGTGTGGATGGTCCTGCACGAAACCTTCACCACTATAATCAATTCTCATGTGTCGACGTCGGGCTTTCAGTTTCTAGGAACTGATCTGCTTGACCCTCATACATCGAATTCGACGGGAGAGTCGATGATGATGATGATGATGATGATGATATATATATATATATATATATATATATATATATATATATATATATATATATATATATATATACACGCATATATGTATCGGGTGTAACAGTGAAATTGTCCAAATCGTGTAACAGCTTAATTATCCACCCCAGAATCTAATTACAAGATTTCAGTCATTTTTGTAAGAATCATTGAAAAACCTTTTAAGTTATTCAGCTAAAAAAAGAACAGGTAAAATTGTTTTGTGTCAGACCCACTGTTTTCCCAACTGAGCAATGGCGAAAGAAAAAGGTCAAGCCTTCAGTTATGGTACCAACATTCATACTCTAGCTTCCATCTTTAAAGTCCATTCAAGAACCATCAAGAGAACAGTAAATAAGTTTAAAAAATGAGGAAACAGTACAGAAGAAAACTGGATCAGGAGGTCACAACAGCTAGAGGGGTCATCATTTCAACTAAATGATAAATTAGAAAAGATCCAACGCAATTCATAAGACGTTTGGCACGTGAGCGAAGAGTTTCTCCTATGACAGTCCACAGAGCAGTGACAAATGACTTGAAGATGAAATCGTACGTGAAACCTGGGAAGCCCCTTATTATACCAGGACAGAAAGTTAGAAAGTTAGAGAGGTCAAAGATCATCTTGAATTAGGTGTAATATGAACCTGGAATAATATATATATATATATATATATATATATATATATATATATATATATATATTTGAACTTAATTTCAATTCCTCATGAGCTTTCGATACTTAGTTATGATTAATTAATGATGAACATGTCATTTTCTTCTGTTAAGCTTAGAGAGTAATTATACATTCTTATTGTTCAAAGTAGAGTACAATAGTGTTATAAAAACCTCGGAGAATTCCAATAAGATATCTTTAATCATTCTGAAGACACAACGGTTCAGAGCTTAACCTAACAAATGGACAATTTTGCTGTTACACGATTTGGAAATTTTTGTTGTTACACCTGGTATATGGAGATGTGTGGGTGGGCGTGGATGTCTACGTTATTGATTCGGAAACGCATTTATCTCAAAATCTATGAAGGTTATAATTGTGTCTGTTTGCAAGAGTGGGCTAAAGGAAAAAACTCAGACCGTAAAGGTAAATTTCAGAGATTGTGGTGAGGTCACCCACAAGCAAAATTATAGAACTGGGGTGTCTATACTTTTTTCTGAAAACAGTTTTGAGATACGATGTCAAATGAATATGTTAGAACATCGTTGGACGGAACAGATCGCGTGGCAGGTGCAGTGAATTAGCATTAAATCTATTTCGTTTTATGACTTTTATTCAAAGAAAATGGGCTACGGGAAAATTGAAAGGTGGGTCTTATACTTTGCGTTCCTTCGCCAGGCTGAAACGACTGTCTCCAAGAAATACTGTCCACAAATGAACCAGATGACGACATAAGACAGCGATTAATATCCACTACGGTTTGTTTTGGGGGGCGGGGAGGGGAGCAAAATTGTTGACGCTTGACAAGAACACTGCACTGTCAAGCATCGGTTACAATTTACAACACTTGATTACCATACTTTTTATACAATTGTTCACCTAATACATGGCTCAAAAATCTCTCAAGGCAGAGGGCTAGTGAATAAGGTTGTTGTAATAGCTTAAAGTAAGGATGTAAAAAGTGCATATTATGAGGACATGTCGGATAGATAAAGGCTGAATATAGACTTGAAATATTTAATATTGGTCGTGATTCGAGAAGCAACCTAGTAGCCGTTTTTGGGGACGAAGCTGTCAGAGTGGAGCTTCTTCCTTACCAATGAAATACGAACGGAATGAGGATGGGACGACTTTGTTTACGTGGCAAGACGGTTCGTTGCTCTGACGGTCTGAACTGGTGGAGTTAAGCTCGTTTGAGAACCTGACATGAATACAACGATAGAGACGGGAGAAGCTAGCAACGTTTTTATCTGTGGAGAATAGAGTTGTAGAGTGGAAAGTAATGCATCACCCACAAGACCACGTAAGCGTTCCCGAACTCCTCCAATGCTGTAAAGTAAAGTTTGGGCAACTCCAGCCTATTGTTTGGTCCGTCTTGACCCTTCTAAAGATAGATGTGGGTTTTATAGGATTGGCATAATGAAAAAAGAAATTAATGCCCTGGAAAACTCGAAGAAGCTGGTAAACGTTACACTTATCGCTTATTTAGTCTATCAAAGCAAAAAACCAGAAAACTTTCCGTAACAGCATCGGGAGAGATAAAGGAGGTGTACAGGATTGTGTGCAGGGCAAATTTATCAATGTAATACCACAATTTCTTTGGAGTATTAACTGCCATGAAGTGAGAGGACGATAAAATTTAGGAATTGGGGTCGATTTATCAAATTTTCCAAAGGTCACTTATGCAAAAGTGACCATAACACACTACGTGACTATTTGAAACTAACTTGCTAATTCTTATAACTGTTACGTTTCCTGCATATCATTACTACTACGTATTTCCGTGACCGTCGATGAAAAGTGGATATATTACAACAACGTGAGACGAAATAGATGTATAAAAATCAACCGTCGTCAAGTGTAACGATAACACGACTTAATCTACATATGCTGACACTGAGAAGGTACTTCCATAGTATCATACGAATATTTAATTGAAATAATTCGATGTTGTAAAATTTAAACAAAAAAAGTTTAAAAAATTAAACGATATTCTAAATTTTAATATTAAATAAATCGATAGTTCTTTTCAAAGATATGGCAGAAAAAGCTAAATCTGGTTAATCCTCATATTTCCGGCTTTGACGGAATTCAAAATACCATACGCTATTTTGTAAGGAGATAACGTATTCACCAGTCTTTTACACAGGAAAAAAATCGCAGGCTTTTCACCAGTCTATTTCAATTTCCAAGACAAATGTTAATATAAAAGCCATTCCTTATATATATATATAGTCTTTTACTGCCGAGGCCCGCCGGTTACTTCCACAAAGTCGAATCACCCTCATTCTCACCGTATTCCAAATGTAAGAAAGAAGTCAGGCTCAGTCGGCTTTCTCCCAAGAATTGCTACATTGTGGAACAGTTCTGCGAAGATGCAATCTTAAGCAAGAAAATCTTACCCTTTTCAAGACTGGCCATGTGTATGACGTTAGACTACATCCGGTAGCAAAGCTTAATCGAGAGATTGGAGCTATTGAGGAGCGTGGAAGCATCTCATTTGCTGTTGTTCCCAGGTCCACCCTGACCAGGAGTAGTAGCACCTGTTAGGGTCCCGGCTATGGGCAAATAGCGAACACTCAAACACTATGTAAATGTAAAAATACATTTTTATAGAAAAATACCAGCAATACATTTTTATATAAAAAATTACCAACAATACCTTTTTTTCAGTGAAAATACCAGCAATATAGTTTATTTGTAGTTGAAGGCATATAATTGCATTCAAAATATTTACTGGTCCCATCATGTTTTGTGCACGGTGGAGTAATGGATAGTGGCTCGGATTGAGGAATCTTCTTCTCCCCCCCCCAGCTATGGGTAAATAGCAGGACAGACCGGGTTCTATAGACTTGGATGGCAACTGGTCTACCGCAGAAAGAAATGACAACCTAATGCGGGAAAAATCTGTCTCGTCAGTCATGTATCGAAGATACATGATCGCCTAAGCGTGTATCACGCATGGCACAAAACTGACTGATAGAGGTGCTGATACCATTGGGAAAGGCATGAATCCTCTTCTCCCTCCAGCTATCGGTAAATAGCAGAACAGACCGGGTTCTATAGTTTTGGATGGCAACTGGTCTACCGCAGAAAGAAATGGCAACCCAATGCGGGAAAAATCTGTCTCGTCAGTCATGTATCGAAGATACATGATCGCCTAAGCGTGTATCACGCATGGCACAAAACTGACTGATAGATGTGCTGATGCCATTGGGAAAGGTATGAATCCTCTTCTTCTCCGTCCAGCTATGGGTAAATAGTAGGACAGACCGGGTTCTATAGTCTTGGATGACAACTGGCCCAGCGCAGAAAAAATGGCAACCTAATGCGGGAAAATTTTGCCTCGTCAGTCATGTATCGAAGATACATGATTGCCTAAGTGTGTATCACGTATGGAATATAACTGATTGACTGGGCACGTCAGTTTAAACGGCCTTTCTCAGAAAGTGTAACTAAGATCTTCTCTGCATAGTCGCTGGATAAACCCCAGAAGAAGAATCGCATTGCGGGAAACTACAACAAGGACTGTCTAGCCATTGTAGAAGAGGAAGATGATCGAAAACGAGAAGTTCGCCATTCTATTTCTGATCACGTATACGTAGTGTACGCAACCTACTGCGAAAAAAAATCTCCCGTAACCGACATTTCCCAAATCAGGTTTTACGGGCAAATGTAAGCATCAAGGTTTCACCTGACCGTGGTGCTCCTTCCCCGACATCTTCTTTCATTCTTTTACTCACCAAAAAGGCATCAACAATACACACAAACAGCGCTGAAACTTCCAACCGACACGAAACAATCGCTTCGTTAGCAGTGCACGTCGTCACTTGCGGTCTTCTCGCTGCTAGCTCCATTTCGTGTAAACGATCCGGGGATTTTCGTGTCGATGTCGGAGACAAAAAAAAAAGGAAAAGAAAAAAAAAAAGAAATAAATCAACAACAAAAAAACTCGCCTTTTCTTTCTTACCTATCTTACCGCGTTTGGAGTTTCACCTCGCGTAAAAGAATACACACAGATGTGAACACTCATATATATATATATATATATATATATATATATATATATATATATATATATATATATATATATATAGTAGTGTATATATTTATATATATATATATATATATATATGAATGTTCACATCGGTGTGTATTCTTTATATATATATATATATATATATATATGTGTGTATGTGTGTGTGTGTATGTGTGTGTGTGTGTGTGTGTGTGTGCATTTGAGAGAGATAAAAAGTGGGAAAGTAGATGGCAATGCATATGTGTTCGCCTGCAAGCGTTTGTATTCCGAAAAAGTAGGATGGAAAGCATGATCAGCAAACGTATATATATATATATATATATATATATATATATATATATATATGATCAAATAAATACAAATATAATTATATATATATATATATATATATATATATATATATATATATATATATATATATATATATACAGACGTATTCTTATCTGGATATATAAGATATATATGTGTATGCATGCGCAAATGAATGAGCTTATTTGTACAATTAAATGACAAATTCAAAAGTATGTGTGTGTGTATTTGCGCGCGCGCACGCGTGTGTGTGTGTGTGTGTGTGTGTGTGTGTGTGTGAATATTCTCATATGCAGTGTATCTGTAGAAGAGACGAAAATTAATAAAAAGGGACAAGAGTAAAAACTATACTTAGGGACTTTATCAAGACAATGTAGAATTTATTGTGCTGCGCGTGTTTATATAAGCAGAGGCGAGGATGTCATTGGTTTATCAAGTTTTGTAAATTTATGAACGTTTATGAATATTCATCAGGTGGTTGAAAGGTCAGTCGAAACATGTAGAGGACAGAAAGCATTAATACTTTTAGGAAAGGTGAGATTGGAAAAAAACCCCCAAAAAAACAAAAACAGGGCGTAGATTGATATTTCGATAATATTCGATGGCGTCACTCCCGAGGATTTTCCTTCTGATTAAATTACATTCTCTTTTGATCAGCGTATCATTTTACATCACATTTGTGGTCGAATAGATTTATGTGTATGACTAGTATATTTGTTAAATTATTATTTATGAGGCACCTTTTGTATTCGGAGATAAGTATTTTAAACTTCTGCGTGTTTCCCCAATATATTGTGCGGAACAGTTTTGGCAATTTATTTTACATATGCCTAACCCTGAATTATTATTATTATTATGGGTGTTTTCAATACGGATTATATCCATAACAGTTTTGGAAGTGGTTGTGACAATCTGAATGTTATTTATATGGGATAAGTTGATCTGGGTAATGGATGTTACGGATTTGGTATGTAGTTTTATGTATCTGTTTTTGTTTAATTTATTATATGGATAATGTTGATATTTTTGTTGTGGTCATGTATTTTTGTACCTTTTACTTAATGATATTAGAAATCTTTGAATGTGTTTTCTATGTGCGTTTCTTCTTTGGGTAGGTATTGGGGGCTGCAAACTCTTAATGCTCTTAAGTAGAAACCTATAATTATACCAGATTTAACTTTATAGGGGTGCTTTGATTAGATGTTGAGTAGGTCGTTTTTGTTGGTAACTTTTCTGCAAGCGTAAAAATTGATTCTATGTAACATGATATCTAGGAAGAGAAGATTATATATGGTTTCAGGTTCAAAGGTGAAGCCTATTGTAAATTAAACGCTGTTAAGTTGGTTGACAAAATCTGTTAAAATATTGCTTTGTGGATATATTAGTAGCGAGTCGTATATGTATCTGACATAGAAAGAGTTTGGTGGTAGAATGGTTTTGAAAGGGTCACTTTCTAGAAATTCTAAAAATAGACAAGCGAGAATTTTGTTGAGAGGAGATCCCATAGGTAAGCCAAATTTTTTGTCTGTGAAAGTGGCTGCCGAAAATGAAGTAACATTGTTTGGAGATTAGCCGGCATATTTTATTTCTGTTTTTCTTTGTGTGTGTGTGTGTGTGTGTGTGTGTGTGTGTGTGTGTGTGTGTGTGTGTGTGTGTGTGTGTGTGTTTAGTAGATTTAGGCATTTCCCTATAGGGAAGGTTGTGCAAAGAGATTTTACGTCTAAACTGGCCATATATTTGTTTTTGATGTTTACGTTTTCTTTAATTAGTTTAGGTCACCAGAATTTTTTTTATGTGTGAGGGACTAATTGTATCGAGGAGTAGGGTGAGGATTTTGTTTAGTGGGCCGGCTAGTTTATGTGGGTCGCTGCCTATCTCTGATATGGTAGGTCTCATTGGTATGACCGGTTTGTGTGTTTTGGTAGTCCGTACAGTGTGGGTGTTTTTGGATAGTGTCCAATTCATTTTTAGTAGCTTCTTGATGTCGCTTATGAATGTTTGTGTCTCTTTCGGGCTTTGTTTTTGTTTAATTTTTTCGTAGATATTGTCGTCGTCCATGATTACAATTTCCCCGATCTTATTGGAAAGAGATATGTGGATGTTTTTGTTGTTTTCGAATCCCTTCAGAGCTTTTATATATCTGCGGTATCATTCATTTTTTTAAGTGTGGCTGTGATTTGGCCTTAGATATATGCTTCGGTGAAATCAGCGTCGTGGGGGGTTTTAATTATGAAATCTACGGTGTCGTTTTTCGGTAATCTGGTGGTAAATTTTTGACCGAAGCTGAGGGTTTCTAGTTGAAAATGTACAGGACAAACTTTCGTCTCATAGTATAATAATCTAATCACAATCCAAACGATATTCATTTTTTTTTTAAATTATTGAATTTTCAACCACCTGACCTTTCAACCCATTGATGAACATTCATGAACCGTCTTAATTTTTCTAAGCCTCGATAAACCAATGACATCCTCACCTTTGTGTATATAAATACGTGCAGCATGATAATTCCTACATTGCGTTGATAGAATCCCTCAATGGAGGAAACGCGCCGGCTAAGTATAGTTTATCCTCTTGTCACTTTTTATTCGTATATATATATATATATATATATATATATATATATATATATATATATATATATATTTATTTATTTATTTAAATATTATAACATAAATATGTTATAAAATCACTACAAAAATAACCATTTTGTTTCAACACTTCTTGTGTCTTATCAAGTGATGATGTTGAATGCAGAATAAATGGTTTTAAAAGTTTCAAATTTATTAACGATCCTTCGCTAGGTGTAAACGATGTTACATAAGCTAGAATGACCAACCAAATATATATAAATATATATATATATATATATATATATATATATATATATATATATAATATGTTTGTGTTATGAAAGGATAGTTCTAGTCATATACAGACGACGCTGAAGTCGTCTGAAGATCGCGGGAGAGTGTAACTCGAGTTACAACTAGGACCATCCTTTAAAAAGGATATAACGTTGATAATCGTTTTCTGCTTGGTCTAGGCAATCTGGGCTTCGAGCATTTTACTTTATATATATATATATATATAATTGTATTCTTGTTCGTCAACGTACCTAGATAGATATATTTAGAATGTGGATATTCGCGGCTGGTTGTTTTTTGCTATTTGAAAATTTATATGTATATGTGTGTGTGTATATATATCACTTGTATATCCTTGCTTGAACCGGCTCTTGGTATATACATACATATATATATATATATATGTATATATATATATATATATATATATATATATATATATATATATATATATATATAAACGTGAACATTTAAGTCAACAATCAGAGGCGACAGGCTATTTCATGCAAGACGCAGTCGTCAGGCCAACATTACGTCTAGCATGAAGCAGCCTGTTGCCTCTGAGTGTTGTCTTCAATGTTCACTTTTATATTTATATTATATATGCTCTCTCTCTGATATTGAGCACTTTATACCATAAATATAGCACACCTTAAAACTATATTTCTTCATATATATATATATATATATATATATATATATATATGAAAGGTTAATGGTCAGCGTTGAATAAGACCAGGAAAATGGTAAGGTTGAAACCAAATATATATATGAGATAACGATATATAAATGTTTATATATCAAGAACAATATTGGGTACAAAGTGTATGACATTGTGGATAAAGTTTATAAACACACACACATATAGTATTTATTAAAAAATTATAACAAGGATTTTAGCCATTTTGTTTCAACATTTCTGGTGTTTTATCAAGTGATGGTCTTGATTTCAGAATAAAGAGTTTAAAAAAAAATTAAAAACCAACCAAACTCTCCTCAATAGGGTAAACATTATTACGTAAGCAGCAATGACCAACCAAAATACAAGTATATGATAATTCAAAAAAACTTGGCAACAAACCTAAATTTAATTAATTAATGCCTTTATGCAAATGTTAGACTAAATTAGAAATCATTATAACTAATTTATAATTTCAAAATAACATTAAAAAAATAAAAAATACAAATTTAAATTTTAAATTTACGCTGCATTAAGTTCAACATATTATATAATTATTCAAAGAAGGAACGGAGTATATGTATTTTATGTTTTATGTATTTATTGCTTTCAACGAAAAGCTCATTTGACAGTTAAAGTCGACGCTAATATAAATGGGTTCAAATATCGTTAACAACTTAAATACAAATGAAAGGATTTGGATAAACACGATGGAAGGAAGAGGGGAAGTCTTACACATGACAAGGCAGACATAATCATATCTTGATACACCGATACGTAAATATATTTAAATATATAAACACGCAAAAACACGGACAACACATGGAGTATATAGAAGCACACCAGAGAAAATAATAACATATTCATATAGTTGAAAGCATATGCAAGCGATGACACACAAATATTAGTCTACAAATAAAAAACACGCATTAAGTTTTAAGCTTAAAATTATTATTAAGCGAGGATAAACCTACTATCAAAAAGTGTACATACAGGTGGTTCCCAACCTTTTTTACATGGCGGCACACTATTGAGTTCTTTAAATTTTCGCGGCACACCTACCACAAAAAAAAATACATATTTTCCACTCATAAAGCCTTTTTGCAATAAAATAATAAAAAACAAAGAATATTATATAAGAAGAATTTTTATTCACGTAAATCAACATATCCTGTATTCAATATCGGGTATAAAATAATAATGGTGAATGTCAGTAGGACAGTTGTGCATAAAGTTAGATTAGCCTGAAATTGAAAAGATTCAAAATGGTTAGGAAAAGGTAAAAAATATGTTTGGGAGTTAGGAGCATTACGTAAAACCTCACATAGTACAGTTCTGTGTTACAAGTTTTTGTCTTACATTCTGTGTATTTACAAATCGTTTTGATATCGAAATCTTGTCTGAATTATTCAGCTCCAATGCCGATTCCGGATACTTTGAAAAACTCCTGATATTCCGATTAATCGTCCCATGACTAATATAAACCATAATAACGCTTACCAATTCGTATGCGCGAAACGTTTAGATTCCAGAAAATCGGCGATTTTGAATTGAGTGGTGTCATCATGATTAAGAAATTGAATGTCATTATTAAACAAAATGAAATTAAATGACTTCTAGGTATTATCTCTTCACGGCACACCAGTAATCATTCCGCGGCACACTAATGTGCCGCGGCTCAGTGGTTGGGAACCACTGGTTTACATACATGGGCAAAGGATTTAATTGAAAAAAGTTAAAATGGGTTTAATTGAAAAACATATATTCATCTATGAATAAATCAAGGAAAAAAGACAATAATACGCATTCGCACAAAGGAACAGATCCAACGAATACACATAAGTATATAAAAATCAATAGTAAAATTCCTATGACCGAATAAAATATAATACAAATGATAAAACCAGCATAAATACATAAGTGAAAACTCATACATACACACACATATATGTACCATAAAAATACAAATATACAATCATGCATACATACATACATACATACATGTATATATATATATATATATATATATATATATATATGTATATATATATATATATATATATATATATAAATGTAAAATTGAACATAGAAGTCAACACAGAGGCGAGAGTCTGTTTCATGCTAGACGCAAACCTAGATTGCATCTAGCATGAAACAGACTGTCGCCTCTAAGTGCTGACTTCTATGTTCACTTTTATATTTACACACGCTCTATCTCTGATATTGAGCAATTTATCCCATAAATATAGCACACTCTAAGACTATATTTCTTCATTCATATATATATATATATATATATATATATATATATATATATGTGTGTGTGTGTGTGCGTGGGTGAGTACTCATGAATACATACAGGGACACATCTACGTAATTATATACGTAAAGATAAGCACACACATACACATACACACATAAACATATATATGCACATACATACATACATACACATATATACATATATATATCTACATACATATGCAGACATATGCATATATCTATACATACACATAGTTAGACGAACATGCAAACAAACATATCAACCCACACTCCTTCATACAAATAAACCGGGATTTATGTACACATGCGCACATATAGGTACCCGAGTACATAAACATAAGTAGAAACATATATACTAATAAACATAAGTACAGGCAAAGCTAACACACACACACACACACACACACACACACACACATATATATATATATATATATATATATATATATATACACATGTGCATATATATATATAAACATACATATACATTACATGTACAGATACACGCATATATACACACATAATTTATGCAAATTTAAATAAATATACAGATAAACATATATATACATACATATATACATACATATACGCACACACAAAAGAACACATAAATGCACACACACATACACACGCACACATATATATATATACATATACGTACATGAAGATAAATAGATAGGAGGACTAGCAAATAATAAAAGTAATAACAATATAAACCTTCAATAACCTTGGATTGTCTTTCAAAATATTACTACCCATATTGTAAGGTAAATTCTGAGCTTTACTTACAATTAACAGTAAGTTAATTCCTTTGATTTAAGAGATTGATATTATCTTTAAGCCTAATGATTTCCATTTCTTCATTAAGGCATAGATAACATTGGGCATATAGAGAATTGCAAGCTCTAGCTCTCTTAAGTAATTTCCATTTAACAATATGTTTTTTGTATTCCTCTTTTAAACTCCCAAAATACTTTGAAAACGAAGTCTTCTATTTATAATTACTGTTGTTGAAGGATTGTATGTTTTTAATATTGGGATTTTTCAGTGGAGAAATAGTATTGAGATAAACCAGAGAACTCGCTAAACAATTATTCTGTAGTGGGCAATTATTAGGATGCCTACAATAACACGTTATTATTAGTGTTATTATACGTAGTATTAGTCACAGCGACATTGATATTAGTCAAGTCTTTTAATTCTTATACCTGTTGAAGACTTTTATTATGCTTTGAGATTACTTTTTTCTAGGTTATCAGAACAAAAATAACTTAATTTAAGACTTTTGCAATTAAAAATTTTTCTTATTGGTCTTGGAAAAATGTTTTTTTGATAAGATTTGTATGTCCTAGTTTGGTTATATATATATATATATATATATATATATATATATATATATATATATATATATATATATATATATATATATATATATACCACTATAATGAAATCATATGTGTGAGTAACCTGGCTGTTCAGTTTTATCAGTACCCTCATACAACGAGTTGCAGTACCCTCATACATCGAAGACGACGGAGGAGGCAAATATATATATATATATATATATATATATATATATATATATATATATATATATATATATATATATATATATGTATTGATAATAATAGTGGTCAATACATACATATATATATATATATATTGATAATACTAGTGGTCAATATATATATATATATAATATAAAAGGCTGAAACACTAATATTCCATGGTTATAATTTATTACATTGGAATCGTAATCACGATCCAAATCATCAGACCTACAAATTCAAAACCTCAGGTGTGATTAATTGAATCGTGATTACGATTCCAATGTAATAAATTATAACCATGGAATATTAGTGTTTGAGCCTTTTATATTATATTCGTACTCTGTCTTGGACATTGAGTTCTACCTGGATTCTATACTCTTGGAAATTGATATATATATATATATATATATATATATATATATATATATATATATTCCTTTTGAATTTGTAGGTCTGATGAATTGGATCGTGATTACGATTCCAATGCAATAAATTATAACTATGGCATATTGGTGTTTGAGCCTTATATATATATATATATATATATATATATATATATATATATATATATAATATAAAAGGCTCAAACACTAATATTCTATGGTTATATATATATATATATATATATATATATATATATATAAATATAAAAGTGGACATGGAAGTCAGCACTTAGAGGCGACAGTCTGTTTCATGCTAGTGCAATCGTCAGGCGACTAGTGCTGTTATTTTTCTCGGCTATTTATATAAGGGTCAGTGGTGCATTATGGGTAGTCTATTTTGGCGGTTACTTTTACCGGAAGTGGCTTATTTGTTTATTTATTTATGTCAAATTGTTTTGCTTGTTTTTTGTTTGTTTTTTTATTTTTATTTTTATTTTTTATCTTATATATTTATTTATTTATTCTTAATCGTAGGCATTTACTTACTACACGAACTAAGCAAAATAATAGATAGAAATGACACAGGGCTCTACAGAGATGACGGTCTCATAATCTTAAGAAACTGCAACAAACAAAAGACTGATAAAACTAGAAAAGCAATAATTAAAATTTTCAAAAATAACGGATTCGAGATAGATATAAAAACTAACCTAAACGAAGTAGATTTTCTAGATGTCACCTTCAACCTAAGAAAAGGCACACACAAACCATACAGAAAACCGAATGATAAACCACAGTACATACATATATACTCCAACCACCCGCCTTCTATAATCAAACAGATACCTAAATCGATTAACCGCAGGCTTTCCGACAATTCTTCCGATGAATCTATATTTAACAAGGCCAAGAAAGACTACGAAACAGCCCTAAAAGATAGCGGATTCCCAGCAACACTCACATACTCACCACAGAACACAAAAAAGACCAACAGAAAAAGAAATATCATATGGTTCAACCCACCGTACAGCAAAAACGTAAAAACAAACATAGGAAAAATATTCTTCAAGCTTTTACACAAACACTTCCCGGAATCAAGCACCCTACACAAAATATTCAACAAAAACACAGTAAAAATCAGCTACAGTTGCACCGAGAACATGGCACAAATAATAAAAAAGCACAACAGAAAAATTATTAACAAACCACACGAACAAATTAAACCCACGTGCAACTGCAGAATAAAAAACGAATGTCCCTTAAACGGTAATTGTTTACAAAACAACGTAATCTACCAAGCCACGACAAAATCAGCAGATAATGAAGAAAAAGTATATATAGGAGTAACCGAAGGACCATGGAAACAAAGAAATTATGTACACAAAATGTCTTTCACAAATAGTAAATATGCGAACAGCACAATGCTTTCTAAGTATATCTGGGAAATAAAAAACAAAACACACACCACACCAAAAATATCTTGGAAAATAAGGAAAAAATCATCAGCCTACAACAACCTATCAAAAACCTGCAAACTTTGCTTGGAGGAAAAAATAGCTATCATTACCTTCCCAGATGAAAATAAATTATTAAATAAAAGATCCGAGCTAATCTCAAAATGTAGACATGAAAACAAATTTTTACTACGCAACTTAAAATAGAAAAATAAATAAATATATAAACAAACAACAATAAAATAAGCAAAATAAATTACTCCAAACAAATCATAAAACCACACCTGTTAGAATATACGAAACAAAATCAAAACAAAAGAACGGACGAAAGTTATAACTGTTATACAAAAAAAAAAAAAAAAAAAAAAAAAAAAACATTAATAAAAGATAATATACTACGTTACTTAAAAACCGAAAGCCAAAAAGATATAGTGTAACAAATAAATAACAACAAGTATAATAAATCGATCTAAATACATCCAAATATATAAATAAACTAACAACCGATTACGATAAACTAGCCGTTTAAAAAACAAAACAAAACAAAAACAAATAAAGATAACCAACCTAAATAGATAAATTAAAAACTGTTCCCACCTAAATAATAGTCAGAAAAAACCACAAATTCAACAAACAGATTTAATCAATGACAAATAAACGAATATATAAGATAAAAAATAAAAATGAAAATAAATAAAAACAAGCAAAACAATTTGACCCAAATAAATAAGCGAACAAGCGATTTCCGGTAATGACGGCCATTATAGACTACCAACAATAAGCTATATAAACAAATTTTTACTACGTTAACCAAAAACACCGATCAAAATAAAAGAATAAATAAATAAATATATAAGATAAAAAATAAAAATAAAAATAAAAAAACAAACAAAAAACAAGCAAAACAATTTGACATAAATAAATAAACAAATAAGCCACTTCCGGTAAAAGTAACCGCCAAAATAGACTACCCATAATGCACCACTGACCCTTATATAAATAGCCGAGAAAAATAACAGCACTAGTCGCCTGACGATTGCACTAGCATGAAACAGACTGTCGCCTCTAAGTGCTGACTTCCATGTCCACTTTTATATTTACACACGCTCTATCTCTGATATTGAGCACTTTACCCCATAAATATAGCACACTTTAAGACTATATTTCTGCATATATATATATATATATATATATATATATATATATATATATATATAAAGGGCTGTGGTGAAATAATTTATTATATGGAACCTTAAAGTGGTCTGTTTTTATTTAAATTATTAGCTCTGATTTACATTGAGCTCTCTGGATTTTATCCTCCTTGGGCCTACCCATACGGATTACCTAGTTTTTCGTAAACTAAATATATATATATATATATATATATATATATATATATATATATATATATAGAGAGAGAGAGAGAGAGAGAGAGAGAGAGATAGAGAGAGAGAGGGAGAGAGAGAGGGAGAGAGAGAAAGTGAGAGAACGATAGAGAATATTGAGACGTAATCAATTATATATATATATATATATATATATATATATAGAGAGAGAGAGAGAGAGAGGGAAAGAGAGAAAGTGAGAGAGACAGAGTGAGGGAGAGAGAGAGAGAGGGAAAGAGAGGGGCGGATATTGAGGAGATGTGATCAAGTATTATGTTGATCTCCAGAAAAGCCACCAATTGCGACGTATGTAAATCTTTGTCAGCATTTCTATTAATATTATTGATAAATAAATAAGAGATTCTCATTTTATTCCTCATAATGAGAAAGTTACCAAAGATATTCGTATCTGAAGAGTTAGCTTCTATTATGTTTTTGTGACAACATCATTAATGATCGAAAGATTGAGAAAACAAGTAAAAGCTTCAAGAACAACGTTCATTAATACAGGCATCAACCCTTCGTCATCAGTATCATCCTCCTCCTTCTCCTCTTCTTCTCCTTCTTCAAATGGTACTCCATCTTTCTTAGCGTTCTTCATCTTTGCCGTTTTACCCCTCCCTTATATACCATGATTTTCTTCCTCCTCCAAGTCTTAGCCGTCCATTTTGTTTTCATTTCTCTATATCTCTTCTATTTTTCGTCTTATTTTTCAGGCAAAAGTTTCTTCTAACTACATTGACGTTATCTCGCCAATTTTCACCATTAATCACAAATACCTCAACAACAGTTAGCCAGATCGACTGTAATAATGTTATTTTCAACCGCGGTAAACAAAATATAAGCTGCTTAAAATGTTTGATGCATAATTAATATGTTTAGACATTGATAGATATTTAATGCGTCATTACAGAAATCCTATAAAGAAATATATTAGATTTTTCGTGTTGCTTCAGCTGTTGTTTTTGTTTGTTTGTTTTAATACTTAAAATATATATGAATAAACATTTTTCATAAAATATACTTAAATACATTTCTCCAATAATCATTTTTGGGAGAGGCGCGGCGTGGAGCAATCTTTGGCGTTCTACTCTGGATAGCCATTACGATTGAGTAGTGAGTTCGATATTCACTGGGGGCTCTATACATGTGGCCTTGCGCCACATTTAAGTGTTGCTTTCCGTGTCGTCACTAGATTCACTGCTTCAGACCCCAACGCCACTTATCTATCGATTAATTTTTTCATATTCACTTTGTTACACGAGAGCTACGTGGTAGCATCGTTTGTAGTGCGTAGCGAGAATAAGATATTCAGGGGAACGTATTTCCACTCGTTGGTATAGCATTTCGCCACGTAAGGGCTATCCCAAATGATGAATCTGGGTGCGGACCGCGTGTCCATTTTTGCTGCCCATTGCCGAGAATTTTCAGAATTCCGCACCCAAGTGTTATTCTGACCAATCGCTCACCATACTGTTCCATCTTCCGCATTCTGGAACAATAGTTACGCTTACAGTAAATGACTGTATATTAACAATTTTATTATTATTAACCAAATAGAAAGAATACAGTTATTACCTTATAAAACTTGTACATGCAGGGTACAATGGGGGAAATTGTGCCATTTTATATTTTTAATTTCGCGCATGCGTGTTTATAATTTTATCGACTGCATATATTAGGGTCAGGTTGGCAGCGTCTGTGAGAAAAAAAGCACCCATGACACAATTAACTCCGTCAGAAATTTGGAAACGCGCCGAAAACACCAATACGAACACTTTGGACTACTGGGGTGTCAATCCGAGCAGAGGATTCGGTAAAAGTTGGATGAGTCTAATGGTGATTACGAAGGTGTTTGGAGTGATCACTAGTGATGGCGACGTTATGCCTCCATCCATCTTCCTACGGGGCTCAGGCTCAACACGTAGGCCTACATCGTACCCTGAGGCGGTAGCCCTGCCCTGGGTCAAGAGGGTGGCTGCTGGAAGACCTTAGGTCGCTCCACCATGTCACACAAGCGAGAGAACCTTATCATAGCTGTCAGACAATTTCTGCGACTACGTCACCCCTTACATCTGGCCGCCTAAATCTGCAATCTAAATTTTTGTGTGGCGCGCAGTTGAACGAGAACAAAACTCCTTGTAACACCAAATATGAAGGCAAGGATTATGGCAGCATTAACCAGCTTATACAAGGAGACCGTCCAGAAGAGATGCAGGAGATTCAAAAGTCGTCTGGAGGCTGTGGTTGAAGGCAATGGCCATTGAATAAATTTACTCTTTAGTATTTCATGATATTTTGATGTAATTTTGGTAAATATATTTCTCAAAATGAGATGTCTGTGTTATTTTCATTTTTGCGTAATTTAGGCGACAATTTATCCATCGATCCTTGTATCATGTTCAGAGTAGGTGGGCTGCTTATTTTTGTTTAGCCGCTTATCAGCTGCAATTGTTTATTTAATGCCGAAATTTAAATATTTTGGATGATAAATTCATGGCTTCAACAAAATATATTTCGAACGAAGTTTAAACCCCCCCCTCCCCAAAAGAAGACAGAATTAAATGGAAATAACTGGCTCACAGTCCTATATAAGATATAGATATCCCCGTAAACAAGGAATATTTTGACATTTTCTTTAGTCTTGAGAAGGGTCATTAATAATTCAATAGTTTTTCTGTATTAAACATAGCAAAAAATATTCGCTGAATTTTTTTAGTTGCTAGTAGAGTTTAGTTATTTTAATTTTATATCCATGGACAAAAGTTGTTTAATTTGTTTGCAACGCTAACTCTAAGCATAAAACTAAATATGACTATAAAACTAAATTATATATATAGTTTTCAATGGTCAAGTTTGCTTTGGTTTGTTCTTTAATACGAGAGTAGCAGCCACAGTCACCTGAATCAGCGTTATTGGTTAACTCCTTTTGGTATGTTTTATTACATCATGAAGTCAGTTTACGAACCAGTAACAAACTTTTACCAAATAATTTTAGTCATGATTTTGAATATTTAGTATACAGGTAGTCGGTTCGAAAGTTTTTCCAGGTTAAAATGGATCATTTTAACTGTTGGGTGGGTGATGAGCACCTGAACAGAAAATGAAAGTGGAAATTTTGGTTGGCGATATACGATTTTGAGTATTAAATTTGTTTAAATTATTTAATTTTTAAAAAAACTTTTGTAACACTATCCCAAACATAAAACTAACCTTGACCATAAAACTAAATTATATATATATATATAAAAGTGAACATAGAAGTCAACACTTAGAGGCGACAGTTTGTTTCATGCTAGACGCAATCATTTTTGTGATTGTGTTTTCATGATTGTGTTTAGCATGAAACCTACTGTTGACTCTAAGTGTTGACTTCTATGTTCACTTTTATATTTACACATGCTCTATCTCTGATATTGAGCACTTTATCCCATAAATATAGCACACCTTAAGACTATATTTCTTCATATATATATATATATATATATATATATATATATATATATTTCAATGTTCATGTTTGCTTCCTTTTTTTTTCTTTAATACAGTAGTAGAAGCACCATCCATTGAAGTCAGCGTAATTGCTTACCTAACGTTGGTATGTTTTACTGCATCATAAAGCCAGTTTACGAACCAATAAGAAACATTTATCAAACAATTTTCGTATGCTTTTGAATATTTATTGTACAGCTGGCGATGGAAAATTGTTTCATGCGAAAATGGCAATGATGTAAAAAAGATTGGGAACTCCTCATGTGAGTTTCAGTTTCATCTACCAAAATCCACAAACAATGCTCAGTTCAATCCAAATTATGATTATCTAAGCCTTCCCAGTAGCCTTGTATTCTAGGAAATTCTCCCTAGATCGTTATTATCAATTTATATTATTATTGACTGACAAATAGAAGAATTCGTGAGATTCGATCTCAGGTCACAAGATCGAAACAGTTATCATTATTATTATTATTATTATTATTATTATTAGTATTGTATTTCCTTTGGTTTCTGGTTTATACACATTTCTTTCCGGGTGCCGACCAGAGACCTAAGATCAGAAATGGCATAATGACATTTTCCATTGAAGAGTTTTGAAAAAAAATCGCACATATTTTACATAAATAAAGCCCTTCGTAAGGTGTGAGTTGTACTTATGAGTACAATTTTTTGCATTTCTATAAGGTTTGGGCTACCAGGGATTCTTTCAATGTGTCTATTGGAGTCTTTGACGATCAATCCGATGGCTTCAAGTTATTATTATTATTATTATTATTATTATTATTATTATTATTATTATTTCCTTTGATATCTGTCGTTTACACATTTCTTTCCGGGTCCCGCCCAGGGACTTAAGGTTAGAAATAGCATCATGGCACTTTCCAATGTAAAAAAAAAAAAAAATAAATAAAAATAAAATAAAATAAAATAAATTAAAAAAATAATTACATAGATATGGCCCTTCGTAAAGTGTGGGCTGTACTGGTCAGAACAATTTTTTGTATCTCTTTGAGGCTTATTATTATTATTATTATTATTATTATTATTATTATTATTATTATTATTATTATTATTTCCTTTGATTTCTGTTGTATAGTCATTTCCTTCCAGGTCCCAACCACAGACTTAAGGTCAAAAATGGCTTCAGGAGATTTTCCATTGATCATTTTTATAACCAAAAAAAAAAAAAAAAAAAAGAAAAATTAAAAAAAAAACAAACTACATTTTACATAGATAAAGCTCTTCGTAATGTATGAACTGTGCGATTTTTTTATTTCTTAAAAGCATGTTCTACAAAGAATTCCTTCAGTGAGTCTATCGGACCCTTTTTAAATCAATCCGTGGGCTCCAACTACAACTGGAATTATTGATGTCCTCGCGCGTCACCTTTTTGAGATTTCCATTTCAAGACCCCAGTATTTTGAGAATTTTTTTTAAGATCTTCAAAGATACATTGCAATCTGCAGGAACAGCCATGTCAACAAGAAAGCGCATTCTTTTTTGTGGCCATTGATCTCGATGTCTAGGCCCCATAAAACTGTTACTCGTCTTATCTCTGCAACTGGGTCTGGGTGATGTTCATAGCAGTTTCTTGCAGTTTCATTCCCGTAAAAGGAGCATATTTTCCAGTGCAGCTATTGACCTACTCTAACATGGCGAATTATTATTATTATTATTATTATTATTATTATTATTGTTGTTTTATTTCCTTTGGTTTCTGGCTTATACACATTTCTTTCCGGGTCCCGACCAGAGACCTAAGATCAGAAATGGCTTAATGACTTTTTCCACTAAGCAGTTTTGAAAAAAAAATCGCTCATATTTTACATAGATAAAGCCCTTTGTAAAGGGTGGGCCGTACTTGTGAGCACATTTTTTGTATTTCTTTAAGACATGGGCTACTAGGGATTCCTTTAATGAGTCTATTGGAGTCTTTTTCGATCAATCCGATGTCTCCAAGTTCTGTTCTGGGTGATGTTCATAGCAGTTTCTTGCAGTTTTTCTTTCCCGTAAAAGGAGCATATTTTCCAGTGCAGATATTGGCCTACTCTAACATGCCGAATTATTATTATTATTATTATTATTATTATTATTATTATTATTATTATTATTATTATTGTTCGTTACATAGCGAGTAAGTTAAGCCCTGTCATTAGCTCAGATAAGCAATGAACCATTTCTGTTTGCGAGGGTGGACGAAAAAATATATATCAAAGGCTATCATGTTTTATTTTTAAGAAAGAAAGACAATATAATGAGGGTGATAAATTAGATATATTATTTCAGTAAAATGGAAAACATTTTCAAATTTGAAACTTCTTATTTGTACCCTCTTACTTCTTTATATAATGACCTGCATTTTGTTAAAAGTTGTTAAGCGCAAATATTTAACGAAGCGACAGGGAAATTTGTGGGGGTATTTTATTCAAATAGGAAAGCCTGGAGATATTCACGGGCATTTCTAGTTGTTATTATAATTACTGCATCGTTTTCAAGCACTTTGCATTGTTGGCGAGCACTGGGATCGAACCTGCTCAAATTCGAAAGTGGGTCTCATGGTCACAATGCTAGCGTTCTAACTACACAGCCATGCGCCTATATAAATGTAGATGTCATTTTGGATGGTAAATAATGCGAAAACTAATTGGAAAGGTGTAAATTATTTTAAAATGAAAGAAAAACATGAAAATGAAACACCTTGAAATGTCTGCTAACCAAATTAGTGATCTATTGATGCTGTTTTCAAAATCGCAAGTTTAATCCCCCCCACAAAAAATATTTTGAAAGACACTTTAATTTTTCTATTTTATTTACGCTAATAATAGACATCTGTGCACGTGTAGCGGATAATGTAAATATATTTGTTTATTTGTACAGGCGCAAACACACACGCATATATATATATAGATAGATCGATACATTTGCTTAAATATATTTGTTTATTTTTGCATACACATATATTGTTTAATCATATATTATATATATTATCCTTTAATATATATATATATATATATATATATATATATATATATATATATATATATATATATATATATATATATATATATAGCCAAGTGTGGGATTGGTATATACGGAGTAAATTCCAATAACCAACAATTATTATTCTTTAAAGAGTGCTCAATACAGAGTAGAGCAGATATAATCATTTATTTAAATATTATAACATAAATATGTTATAAAATCACTACAAAAATAGCCATTTCGTTTCGACACTTCCAGTGTCTTATCAAGTGATGATGTAGATTCAACATCATCACTTGATATGACACTGGAAGTGTCGAAACGAAATGGCTATTTTTGTAGTGATTTTATAACATATTTATGTTATAATATTTAAATAAATGATTATATATATATATATATATATATATATATATATATATAGGGTGACCCAAAAAAACGGGAATTTTTGAAGTGCGTATTGCCAGACATGAGCAAGTGGCAACACTGCGAGACAGTGACCTTGAGCAAGTAAACATTTCGCCATTTTAGTAACGAGAATGAAATTCACAGTATTCCAGCTAAGATGGAATCTCAACACCGTATTTCAAGAATGCATTCGTACAGGAAAACGCCATCTACAGGACGTAATTGAAAAAAAATGAAAATTCCATCATTGTTTCTAAAATGGCATGTTTTATGGTTTCAATTACTATGAATTAAATATTTTTCTTCCATCACTCTTCGTTTTATTGGATTGCTAAAAAATTCCCATTTTTTTGGGGTCACCCTGTATATATATATATATATATATATATATATATATATATATATATATATATATATATATATATATATATATATATATATATATATATATACACAAATATACATATATATGTAATTAATATGACCTGAAGACTGCGTTCAAGCATGAAAAAGTCGGTCATCGCTATGTGTTGATTTAGTGAATATATCTTCGAATATTTTCAAATTTAAATTGGAACGCTTACTATAATTTTTGTCAACGAAAACTTTTTCTGTGTATATAAATATGGTTTCATTACAAACTTCTCCATACGCTTCACTGAACTTTCTCAAGAAACAAAACGCATAAATTCCTTGAGGGACGGTTGAGTAATGGATGTCGGCTCGGATTGGGGATTCGGAGAGCCGTGTTCGAATTCCGGTCGACGCCATTGCATTCACTTACGTGCTAATACCCTTGGGAAAGGTATGAATCCTCTTCTTCTCCCCTTCTTAAATAGCAGGACAGACCGCGGTCTATAGCTTTGGATGGCAACTGGTCTACCGCAGAAAGAAATGGCAACCTACTGCGGGAAAATAATTGAGGAAGTACAATTACAGTATTGAAACATGAAAGCTTTTGTGTAGTGATTTAAAATGTTTTTATTATAATCTCTTATAATAAAAATATAATAATAAAATAACATCTGCCTCCTCAGTCATGTATCGAAAATACATGGACGCCTAAGCGTGCATCACGCATGGCCTTTTAAGAAGATATATATATATATATATATATATATCTTCTTTGTCCATACGTTTGACTTCCACCAGTACATTAAACTGTTTTTCGCCAGGAAGCTAGATTCCTACTATATATATATATATATATATATATATATATATATATATATATATATATATATATATATATATATATATATATATATATATATATATATATATATATAAATAACTCTTATTTTAAATAATATAATTACTCCACCACGCTATTTAATTCCACCCCTCGGATCTACAGACTAGTTTGGCTGAGGGCAAACCAGCCTGAAGATCCGTGAGGTGAGACTGCATTAGCATTGTAAGGTAATTATATCTTTTTAAAGGTAAACATTATTAATATTTCTTTCCGGCTTAGGCATTGAACACCTTTTAAAATCTTATAGGACTGGTTAGTGTCGGGAGTAAATTTTGGCAGACAGAATTTATACACCTTTTCAACAAGTAGATATCTGCTGCCTGTTTTAAGACCCCATTTATTTTATTTGCGGGGTGGCATTTTTCCTTCTCTTCTCTTATTGTTTAGGGCAATGGCTAAAAATGAGCTCGTCTGAGGATTTAGGTGAATGACTTCAAGATCACAGTTCAATTGTCCGAACAAAAGTTAAAAGCTTAACCCTTTGAGCCCTGCGTCCCAGAACAATTTTAGCCCTTCTGAAATGAGACGTTCTTTGCATTATTTACAACCGGACTATTGTACTCATCTTTGTAGTGTGTCCATACGCATACAGATATGTCAAAGGCAGAAATTGCCCAGTCGCCGCGACACTGTCATGCTAGAAAATATGCTGTCATAGAAAATATGCGTCCTCCGACAGGAATCGAACCTGTATGCTATACGGAACCGTCATATAGCCTGACTATATGAAAGTTTCTCGGACATTCAGGCCGGTAATTGTCGTTAATACTGTTTATTATAAACAGAGCATTTACTTAAATATTTGTATCTATAAAAAGAACGTATAAACATAAAAACTGTCTTAAAATAATTGTCGGAATTTGCCCATTTCCTAATGTGTGACGTCATTTGTTTACATTTGGATATGCATCGAGCAGATATGAATGTATGAGAGAAAATCATCGAGAATTGTAGATTAAAATCGACTTTGCTAACCGAAACGCTCCTCTGTGGCTCAATCGGTAAAGCACGTCAGGCTATATGACGGTTCCGTTTAGGATACAGGTTCGATTCCTGTCGAAGGACGCATATTTTCTATGAAAATTTCTCGGACATTTAGGCCGGTAAATGTCGTTAATACTGTTTATTATAAACAGAGCATTTACTTAAATATTTGTATCTATAAAAAGAACGTATAAACATAACAAAATGTTTTTAAATAATTGTCGCATTTGTCCATTTCATAATGTGTGACAATAAATATTACCACTCTCGGTTTTGGGGGTAAAATTAACAAAAGTAATTTATTTTCAAAGGTTGCCAGGTTGTATAAATCATGATTGTAAATCCTCCTGTCCTCAGTAGATGCCTTTGCTAAATAAATCAACAGTTGGACAGATCCGATACTCTCAGTATAGAATGGAATCAACAGGCTCTATGAATGGCCGAGGTTTCGTTTGTCTATCGACCGCTGTTAAAATGGACACGGCTTTAGTGTTATTAGACTCACTTGTGGAGTATAAGACCACAGACTCACCACATTATCACACTAGCTTTGGTTTCTGCTGTAAGCAGATGGAATTGCCAGTCCTACGCTTATAGGGTTTTGAATTCAAAGTTATCTTCTCGACTGCTTGCTAATCAAATCTAGACAAATCACGCAACTCAAATATACATCCCATGAATGCCATTTAGGTGACATAAACATAATGAAATAAAATCTTCGCTATTGAGAAATTGAAAGATAAGCGGTGAACGGTGTGCCACGATTTCGTCCTCGTCAGGTTTGAATTCAGAGTTGTCCGTCTCCTTGACTTGTTACCAACCAAGACAACAGTTATCACAGTGTGGCTCCTCGATTATTTACTAAATCCCGCTGATTTTGGACATTAGACTTCAAATATGAGTCACCTAGTGCGGATTAAAATCATGACTAAATATCTACAAGTCTACTATACTGACCATTACACTACAGCCAGTCACCTTCATTGTTTATTAAGATTAGTTTGGTACAAGGTCACATATATGAGTCCCCTAGCGAGGAATGAACTCACTACTACTAATGAGCCTCAAGCCTTGTTTACTATATGAGCGCCGATTATTTACGAAGTGTAGATGACTTTGGGCACAAAGACACAAGTATTGGTCGCCCGATGATGTAAACGAATTATTGAGATGTACACGTCCAAATTGCTTACCACCGGCCTACGCTGAGAAGGCAAAAGGGCACAGATATGAGGCACACAGTGAGGAACAGACTCACGTGTAATGATGTATCCTTTCTTGCTTTTTTGTTTTCTTCCTTTTCGTCTCTGTTGCTTACTGTCGCTTCTTTCTTTCTTTTATTTTTTACTTTCTTTTCTTTGTTCTTTCTTTTATTTTTAGTTTCTTTTTTCTTTTTCTTTTAGTTTTACTTTCTTTTCCTTTTTTCTTTTTTCTCTTTTCTCATTTTTTAATTTATTTTCCTTTTTTCTTTCTTTTATTTATTTTTTACTTCTTTTCCTTTTTTCTTTTCTCTCTTTTATTTTTACTTTCTTTTCATTTTTCTTTCTTCCTTTCTTTCTTTCTTTTATTTTTAATTTCTTATCCTTTTTACATTTCTCTCTTTCTTTTATTTTCCCTTTATTTTTAGTTTCTTTTCCATTTTTCTTTTTATTTTATTTTTTAGTTTCTTTGTCTGTTTCTTTCTTTTATTTTTCACTTTCTTTTTCTTTCTTTCTTTTATTTTTTACTTTATTTTCCTTTTTTCTTTTTCTTTTTCTTTCTTTCTTTTATTCTGACTTTGTTTATCTTTTTCTTTCTTTTATTTTTTACTTTCTTTCCTTTTTTCTTTCTTTTAGTTTTCCTTTCTTTTCTTTTTTCATTCTTTTAAATTTTACTTTTTTCTCTTTCTTTTATTTTTTACTTTCTTTTCCTTTTTTCTTTTTTTTTCTTTATTTTCTTTTTTATTGTCTTTGCCTTTTTACTTTCTCTCTTTCTTTTATTTTTACTTTCTTTTCCTTTTTTCTTTTTCTTTCTTTCTTTTATTTTTTACTTTCTTTTCTTTTTTCATTCTTTTAAATTTTACTTTTTTCTCTTTCTTTTATTTTTTACTTTCTTTTCTTTCTTTCGATTTTTCTATTTCTTATTTTCTTTCTCCTTTTCTTTCTGCCTTTCCATTCTTTTTTTTCTCACTTCTTTATATCTTTCTTCTTGCTTTCCCTTTTTCTTGTTTTTCCTTTCATTTCTCTTTCTTTTTCCCGGTTTACCATTCACTTTTCTCTTTCTTCTCTCTCATACGTTTCTTTTCTTTCTTTTCCTTCCTTCTCATCTTTCGATATATCCTTGGACAGATATTGATTACCTGTAAATATTAATCGCCCTCCTATTGGCCGACATAAACTCTGTACCCTACAAGTTGTAAATCGTTAATCCCTTTAACCTCTCGCCATGTCTGTTACCGTCCCTCCTGAAATGTCGGTAAACAGATTAGAGTGCAAATGAGATCGATATATTTTAATAGAATTTATTTTATAGAGATTATATTAGTCTGAATGGAAATGACTGGAATTGGTGGCATTGGAAATGGACATTTGTCTTGCCAATTGACATTGCATTAAAATTTTTAAAGATGAAAACTGACTGGAATGCAACAAATCGGAAGAGATTTCCCCAAGAGAGAAATGCAAGGGAAGAAACTGTTAACACAGAACATACGGTCACGTCTAGTCTCGTGCCCTCAAACCTTACCACCTATTAGTGGAGTCTAAACTTAGTGATATTGGTCTCTTTCCTACGTGCTTTCTTATGACTAGGCTTAATATTTCTATCTACTGTATACACTCGGGGATAGGTCGCCCCACCGGATAGGTCGCACCACTACTTTATGGCTTAATAATTGATGATTTACTGTTGACTCGAAGATAGATCGCAACACTACTTTATGGATTAATAAGTGATGATTTACTGTTGACTCCCAGATAGGTCGCACCCTTATTGTTTTACGGCATATCAACCTCAATATGTATGAATAAAATATGTATTCTTTGGTTTAGATTAGTTTAGTTTATTTTGTTTTACGGCATATCAAGTTCAGTGGGTTAATGAATGCCGAAAACATTTTTTGGATAGATTCGTATGAATAGAATATGTATTCTTTGGTTTAGATTAGTTTAGTTTATTTTGTTTTACGGCATATCAAGTTCAGTGGGTTAATTAATGCCGAAAACATTTTTTGGATAGATTCGTATGAATAGAATATGTATTCTTTGGTTTAGATTAGTTTAGTTTATTTTGTTTTACGGCATATCAAGTTCAGTGGGTTAATTAATGCCGAAAACATTTTTTGGATAGATTCGTATGAATAGAATATGTATTCTTTGGTTTAGATTAGTTTAGTTTATTTTGTTTTACGGCATATCAAGCTCAGTGGGTTAATTAATGCCGAAAACATTTTTTGGATAGATTCGTATGAATAGAATATGTATTCTTTGGTTTAGATTAGTTTAGTTTATTTTGTTTTACGGCATATCAAGCTCAGTGGGTTAATTAATGCCGAAAACATTTTTTGGATAGATTCGTATGAATAGAATATGTATTCTTTGGTTTAGATTAGTTTAGTTTATTTTGTTTTACGGCATATCAAGCTCAGTGGGTTAATTAATGCCGAAAACATTTTTTGGATAGATTCGTATGAATAGAATATGTATTCTTTGGTTTAGATTAATTTAGTTTATTTTGTTTTACGACATATCAAGCTCAGTGGGTTAATTAATGCCGAAAACATTTTTTGGATAGATTCGTATGAATAGAATATGTATTCTTTGGTTTAGATTAGTTTAGTTTATTTTGTTTTACGGCATATCAAGCTCAGTGGGTTAATTAATGCCGAAAACATTTTTTGGATAGATTCGTATGAATAGAATATGTATTCTTTGGTTTAGATTAGTTTAGTTTATTTTGTTTTACGGCATATCAAGCTCAGTGGGTTAATTAATGCCGAAAACATTTTTTGGATAGATTCGTATGAATAGAATATGTATTCTTTGGTTTAGATTAGTTTAGTTTATTTTGTTTTACAGCATATCAAGCTCAGTGGGTTAATTAATGCCGAAAACATTTTTTGGATAGATTCGTATGAATAGAATATGTATTCTTTGGTTTAGATTAGTTTAGTTTATTTTGTTTTACGGCATATCAAGCTCAGTGGGTTAATTAATGCCGAAAACATTTTTTGGATAGATTCGTATGAATAGAATATGTATTCTTTGGTTTAGATTAATTTAGTTTATTTTGTTTTACGACATATCAAGCTCAGTGGGTTAATTAATGCCGAAAACATTTTTTGGATAGATTCGTATGAATAGAATATGTATTCTTTGGTTTAGATTAGTTTAGTTTATTTTGTTTTACGGCATATCAAGCTCAGTGGGTTAATTAATGCCGAAACCATTTTTTGGATAGATTCGTATGAATAGAATATGTATTCTTTGGTTTAGATTAGTTTAGTTTATTTTGTTTTACGGCATATCAAGCTCAGTGGGTTAATTAATGCCGAAACCATTTTTTGGATAGATTCGTATGAATAGAATATGTATTCTTTGGTTTAGATTAGTTTAGTTTATTTTGTTTTACGGCATATCAAGCTCAGTGGGTTAATTAATGCCGAAAACATTTTTTGGATAGATTCGTATGAATAGAATATGTATTCTTTGGTTTAGATTAATTTAGTTTATTTTGTTTTACGACATATCAAGCTCAGTGGGTTAATTAATGCCGAAAACATTTTTTGGATAGATTCGTATGAATAGAATATGTATTCTTTGGTTTAGATTAGTTTAGTTTATTTTGTTTTACGGCATATCAAGCTCAGTGGGTTAATTAATGCCGAAACCATTTTTTGGATAGATTCGTATGAATAGAATATGTATTCTTTGGTTTAGATTAGTTTAGTTTATTTTGTTTTACGGCATATCAAGCTCAGTGGGTTAATTAATGCCGAAAACATTTTTTGGATAGATTCGTATGAATAGAATATGTATTCTTTGGTTTAGATTAATTTAGTTTATTTTGTTTTACGACATATCAAGCTCAGTGGGTTAATTAATGCCGAAAACATTTTTTGGATAGATTCGTATGAATAGAATATGTATTCTTTGGTTTAGATTAGTTTAGTTTATTTTGTTTTACGGCATATCAAGCTCAGTGGGTTAATTAATGCCGAAACCATTTTTTGGATAGATTCGTATGAATAGAATATGTATTCTTTGGTTTAGATTAGTTTAGTTTATTTTGTTTTACGGCATATCAAGCTCAGTGGGTTAATTAATGCCGAAAACATTTTTTGGATAGATTCGTATGAATAGAATATGTATTCTTTGGTTTAGATTAATTTAGTTTATTTTGTTTTACGACATATCAAGCTCAGTGGGTTAATTAATGCCGAAAACATTTTTTGGATAGATTCGTATGAATAGAATATGTATTCTTTGGTTTAGATTAGTTTAGTTTATTTTGTTTTACGGCATATCAAGCTCAGTGGGTTAATTAATGCCGAAACCATTTTTTGGATAGATTCGTATGAATAGAATATGTATTCTTTGGTTTAGATTAGTTTAGTTTATTTTGTTTTACGGCATATCAAGCTCAGTGGGTTAATTAATGCCGAAAACATTTTTTGGATAGATTCGTATGAATAGAATATGTATTCTTTGGTTTAGATTAGTTTAGTTTATTTTGTTTTACGGCATATCAAGCTCAGTGGGTTAATTAATGCCGAAAACATTTTTTGGATAGATTCGTATGAATAGAATATGTATTCTTTGGTTTAGATTAATTTAGTTTATTTTGTTTTACGACATATCAAGCTCAGTGGGTTAATTAATGCCGAAAACATTTTTTGGATAGATTCGTATGAATAGAATATGTATTCTTTGGTTTAGATTAGTTTAGTTTATTTTGTTTTACGGCATATCAAGCTCAGTGGGTTAATTAATGCCGAAAACATTTTTTGGATAGATTCGTATGAATAGAATATGTATTCTTTGGTTTAGATTAGTTTAGTTTATTTTGTATTATGGCATATCAACCTCAATGGGTTATTTAATGCCGACAACATTTTTAGGATAGATTCGTATGAATAGAATATATATTCTTTCGTTTAGATTGGTTTGGTTTATTTTGTTTTATGGCATATCAACCTCAATGGGTCATTTAATGCCGACAACATTTTTAGGATAGATTCGTATGAATTGAATATATATTCTTTGGTCGAGATTGGTTTGGTTTATTTAGTTTTACGGCATATCAACCTCAATGGGTTATTTAATGCCGACACATTTTTAGGATATATTCTTATGAATAGAATATGTATTCTTTCGTTGAGATTGGTTTGGTTTATTTTGTTTTACGGCATATCAACCTCAATGGGTTATTTAATACCCACAAGATTTTATTGCTGGTAATATTTTTTTCAAAAAATTTTTTTTTTGAAGCTTCTCTCCCTAAGCAAGGCGGGAAGCCTCTATCACGCAAGGAGTTATAGATAATTGAAGTGACAGCAAATAGGTGTGATAGAGAAAAGGATGAAGAGAAGGATAGTGGTAGATCAAGGCATCTGGTGACGTCATTTGTATAATTGTAGATTATAGCTATCTGGGGAACAGGAAAAGGGGAGTGAGTTCCACAGGCGAGAGGTGCGAGACATGACGCTATTGAAGTAGAAGAAAAGGCTACATTTAATATTTTCGACAGTAAAAGGGTGAGAGAGAGATGCCAACCTAGTAGCACGCTTAAATTCATGAAGTCTGAGAACCAGTGAAAGTAGCTCGTCGGAGCAGTTATCATGAAAGTACTTGTAAAAAGGACAAATGGAGGCGACAGCACGTCTGTGAGATAGCGACTGCAGACGAGATGCCAGATCAAGGCCAATTACATTGCATATCCGTCTCTGGATCTTATCAAAAAAGTTGAGACAAACAGAAGAGGCACCAGACCATATATGGCAGCAATACTCCATGCAAGGGCGAATGGTTGATTTGCAGATTTGAAGGATCGACTCCGACGAGAAAAATTTCCTGGCGCGACACAGGGAGCCAACTTTCCTTGCAGTGGACGAAGCTATTGACTCAATGTATTTGTTCCATCTCAGATCAATGTGAGGCCGAGTAGTCGTAAAGAGCAACTTTCGAGGAGTTGACGGTCAGACATTCTAATGGGGGGCAGGGATGTTTCTCTGTGATGCGTAATATTGCTGCTAATATATGTTTTCTTTAAAAATGCATTGCTGACAAAAATTCCCTCTTCCAAAATTCATTTCTGGTGACAACATTTCACAAAAATATATTGTTGGAATTCGGAAAACTAAATCTAAAAACTATAGTCAACACTAAATTAAAAAGGGTAAAACTTCCTCGACGTAACTCTAGACTTAATAAACAACATTTACACACCCCACAGAAAACCTAACACTAATCCCTTGTATGTACACCCTAAGTCAAACCACCCTCCATCTATAATTAGGTATATACCCACATCAATAGAAAAAAGAATTAGCATGAATTCCGCAAATAAGGAAATATTCCGACAACACAGTAATTTTTACAACACAGCCCTGAAAAATAGCGGATACAAAAGCGCTGACATAAGCTATAGAAACAATAGTACCAATAGTAAGAAAAACAGGAAAAGAAATATCATATGGTATACCCCTCCATTCAACCAAATGGTCAGTACTAAACTAGGGCATAAGTTCCTAGCTTTATTTGAAAAACACTTTCCCACTAATAGCAAACTTAGCGAGATCTTTAATAAAAACACCTTAAAATTAAGTTATAGATGCACTGAAAATCTAGAAAGAATCATAAAAAACATAATAATAAAATCCTGGAAAAACACGCATGCCAAAACAGTATCAATAAAACTCCTAAACTAAAATTAGACAAAAATAATGAAAAATTATGTGATTGTAGAAACCCTAATGATTGCTCGTTGGAAAATAAATGCCTCACAAAATCTGTGGTATACCAATGCACTACCTCATCCATTGAGAGTCCTAACACTGATAGGATATAGATTGGGTCAACAAAGAATAAATTTAAATTAGATGGAGACAACACAAGAGCTCCCTCAACAATATTCAAAATAGAAATCAGACATCTCTATCCCAATATTTCTGGCATTTAAAAGAAACGAATAAAACACCAAAAGTAAAATGGAAAATAATAAATAGAGCAAAAACTTGTAAGACCTGGGATGACCTAAGCCCTTTATGCCTACATGAAAAAGTACACATCATTAAGTTTTTAAATAATGAAAAGTTATTAAACCATAGGCAGGAGTTAACGGTCTTTTGCCGACATCAACAAATTCTCGCATTAAATAATTAGCATAAAAATAGATAAATAAATAAATTCCTTAGTTTATTAAAAGTCTTAAAAGCTTAGACCAATCATTAAATAGAAAAACCCTTTGTGAAGTCGTCAAAAAAACAAATTGTAGTTCAGTGCAACGCGTTTGGATATGAAATATCTATTTGAATAAACAAATAAATAAATAGATTTATAGATAGATAATAATAAAACAAAATCCTCTCGAGACTTAACGACTTGCCGTCTCGCCATGAAATATCTTTCGCTTTAAACTAACTAGACGGTGACCGCCAACATCAGCTTTGAAACAGATACACCTCCATAACCTGGCATAACCTTTCCGAAGGTGACGGATATGTAGATAAGAATTAACTCTTCGACCAACCAACCAAAATGGCCGCCCCCAGCCGTTTCCATAGTAATTAATGTTACAAAAGACCATACTTATAAACACGCGCAAACCACAAGATAGCTTATTCCTAAATTTTCGCTTGAGGATGAAACGGGACTCGATACCTTAATTCAACTTAATTTCAATAATTATATTGAGGGTTTCGGCTCTCGTTTTTGAAACATGAGAAGTCTTACGTAGCGAAGGAATCATATTTTTAAAAACAATATTATAATATAAGCTCTACTTCCGTATAGAGCACTGTCTTTAAAAAAATAAAAACAAAAATACTAAAGAACTCCGGATTATTTACCAAACGTGTTCTTTCCTATTTTTCTGCATACCTGAACACACACACACACGCGCACACACACACACACACACACACACACACACACATATATATATTCTGTGTGTGTGTGTGTGTGTGTGTATAAATGGTGGTACCTCGTTTGGAAAAACCTCGGATAGCTCAACTTTCAGAACAAATCGTTACCCGAGGAAAAATGGGGAATAAAAAAAAGAAAGAACCAAGAACATTAAAACAAGGCAAAATCAATCGTCTAGTGTTCAAGCTCCTAGTCCAAAGAAAAAAAACCAAAATGTGTAAAAAGACAACTACTTAAAGGGCTCAATACACTAAGTAGAGCAAAATCTAAGATAATCCTATGGAGCCAGGCAAACCTACCTAGGTTTCACCTAAACGGATCTTCAGGGTTTGCCTGGTTCCATAGGATTATCTTGCACACACACACACACACACACACACACACACACACACACACACACACACACACGTATATATATATATATATATATATATATATATATATATATATATATATATATACTTGCAAAATGTTGGTACCAAAAACAATATGAATTTTTTGCTTATCTTTTTGGTTTGTATGAACCTGGAATTTTGTTTCATGTTGCTATAACTGCATTCAGGTCACGTGGCTGCTTTTTTATTTCCATGAATATTTATAATTAATTATTATTGCTATTTTTTGTTTTGGTTTAACTTGTCTCTCGTTACGCTACTTTATGGCTGTGGAAAAGTAACTGAAAGTGACGAGATGACAGGTTAAGACGAATGCCACTGCACATTGTTCTTTGTATTTTATGTAGTATCTCTAAATATATATAACAGAAGCACCAGCCCAAATATTCAATGTATTGACGACTATTACTCTTATAAATTAGTCAGTTATATTCTGACGAGAAAAAATGTGTAGCACCTCAAAGTGAATCAACATTCCAACAGCACACCTAGCAACTGATTCAATATAACCTTTTCCATTTCATATCAATGGAAATCGTTACCCTTGGGAGGCGCAATGAATCACTCTTCTGGAGGTTAGCATCGGCCATACGGATTGAAGGCAGAAAATCTTCTCTCAGATGATTAACTGAGAACCATATCAGGCAAATAGAATCAAACACATCTAGATGATGGTGTGAATAAAATATGTTATAATACTGAAGAGGGTGCTGGATTACTGAAGATTACTGATTTTCTTGTTATCACATGATCTCTATTGAAAATCAGCCAATACAATTGGCGTGAAAACACAATAAGTTAGTAAATAATAATTTTTAACGATAATAACAATAATAAGAGGAAAGAATTTTCTTTCCAAAATATTGAACTGCATTGCATAATTAGTTTGATGTGAAAAGAAAGAAAGAAAGGAAGAAAGAAAGAAAAAGGTAAGAAAGAAAGGAAGGAAGGAAAGAAAGAAAGTAGAACGAAACTGAAGATGAGAAATAGAGTCGAAGAAGCAAAAGAAATAGAAAGAAATAAGTGTAATAAGGAAGATGAAGAAAAAGACCAAGAAGAAGAAAGGGGTGGAGAAATAGATACAAAAGAAGAGAAAAAAACAAATAAGAATGTAGATTTCACGGAGAAGAAAGAAAGAAAGAAAGAAAGAAAGAAAGAAAGAAAGAATCAAACACATCCAGACAACGGTATGAATAAAATATGCTATAATACTGAGGAGGGTGCTGGATTACTGAAGATTACTGATTTTCTTGTTATTACATGATCTCTATTGAAATTCAGCCAATACAATTGGTGTGAAAACACAATAAGTTAGTAAATAATAATTTTTAGAGATAATAACAATAATAAAAGGAAATAATTTTTTTTCCGAAAATATTGAACTGCATTGCATAATTAGTTTGATGTGAACTCCTATCCATTAATTTTGAAGAGCTTTTAAGTCGTGAATTGCAGCGTAGGTCGCCAGAAGACATTTTAATAACGTCGCTTAGTGATACGGAATTTCCACTTTCTTTCATTCTGTTAGACGTAGTTTGTTTGCGTTCCACATTTTTATTTGTTTTTCGTTTGTTTCCATGCGAAAGTTGTGCTAATTTGCTGACGTTGTCTTCGACCGATGCCGTGGTCGATGGCATCGTTGTTCCGCTAAAATATTTTATTATTTCTATATTTTTACTGTTATTAAACAGCCAATCGAATTTATTCCATTTTTTATTCGTCGTTTTGAGAGAAATGGATTTTGTTGTATTGATGGAGAACTAATGTAGCCGAGGTTAACAATGATCTGGAACAGAATTTGAGTTACATGAAGAGCTGAAGAATTCGGAGAAAAGAAGTGAGAACGAAAGTCGCTGATAAAGCTAATCTTCAGGATGAAGAAATAAGAAAACGAATTCGGTAGAGAAGAAGAAGAAAAATAAGAATAAGAATAAGAACAGGAATATATAAGAGAATATCTAAAGCAATTTCGTTCGGCATTGTTGGGAGATGATTGCTAATGAGGCTCGTGAAGGAAACAAGAATAGATTATTATTAAAGAAGAGGAAGGTCAAGCAAAGAATAGAGGTTGGGGAAAGAGAATAGAGAAAGCGCAATGAAGATTCAGAAAGAAAGAAAGAAAGAAAGAAAGAAAGAAAGAAAGAAAGATGAAAAAAAGAAAAGGAAGTGAAATAAGAAAGTAAAGATGACAGAAGAAAAAGAAAAGAAAAAAGAAAGAGGACGAGAAATAGATATAAAAGAAGAGAAAATAACCAAGTAAGAAAATAAATTTCCCGGAGAAGAAAGAAAGAAAGAAAGAAAGAAAAAAAGAAAGAAAGAAAGAAAGAAGGAAGGAAGGCAGGAAGAAAGAGAGAAAGAAAGATAGAAAGAAAAGGAAAGAAAATAAGAAAGTAAAGTTGAAAGAAAAGGAAAAAGAAAAGAAAAAAGAAAGGGGAAGAGAAATAGATACAAAAGAAGAGAAAATAACCAAATTAGAAAATAGATTTCACGGAGAAGAAAGAAAGAAAGAAAGAAAGAAAGAAAGGAAGGAAGAAGATAGAAAAAAGAAAGAAGGAAAGAAAGAAAGAGGAAGAAGGAAAAAGAAAAAAAGAAAAACGACAAAAGAACAAAAAATAGCCGAATAATAACATAATTTTTAAGAAAGTGGGTTAGAAGGAAAGATGAAAAAAGAAAAGGAAGTAAAAAAAGAAAGTAAAGTTGAAAGAAGAAGAAAAAGAGAAGAAAAAAGAAAGTGGCGGAGAAATAGATACAAAAGAGGAAATAACCGAATAAGAAAACAGATTTCACGGAAAAGAAAGAAAGAAAGAAAGAAAGAAATTAAAAAAGAAAGAAAAAAGAAAGATGAATAAGAAAAGGAAGTAAAATAAGAAAGTAAAGTTGAAAGAAGAAGAAAAAGAGAAGAAAAAAGAATGGGGAGGAGGATTAGATACAAAATAAGAGAAAAAAACAAATAAGTAGAAATAAATAGATTTCGCGGGGTAGAAAGAAAGAAAGAAAGAAAGAAAGAAATTAAAAAAGAAAGAAAAAAGAAAGATGAATAAGAAAAGGAAGTAAAATAAGAAAGTAAAGTTGAAAGAAGAAGAAAAAGAGAAGAAAAAAGAATGGGGAGGAGGATTAGATACAAAATAAGAGAAAAAAACAAATAAGTAGAAATAAATAGATTTCGCGGGGTAGAAAGAAAGAAAGAAAGAAAGAAAGAAATTAAAAAAGAAAGAAAAAAGAAAGATGAATAAGAAAAGGAAGTAAAATAAGAAAGTAAAGTTGAAAGAAGAAGAAAAAGAGAAGAAAAAAGAATGGGGAGGAGGATTAGATACAAAATAAGAGAAAAAAACAAATAAGTAGAAATAAATAGATTTCGCGGGGTAGAAAGAAAGAAAGAAAGAAAGAAAGAAATTAAAAAAGAAAGAAAAAAGAAAGATGAATAAGAAAAGGAAGTAAAATAAGAAAGTAAAGTTGAAAGAAGAAGAAAAAGAGAAGAAAAAAGAATGGGGAGGAGGATTAGATACAAAATAAGAGAAAAAAACAAATAAGTAGAAATAAATAGATTTCGCGGGGTAGAAAGAAAGAAAGAAAGAAAGAAAGAAATTAAAAAAGAAAGAAAAAAGAAAGATGAATAAGAAAAGGAAGTAAAATAAGAAAGTAAAGTTGAAAGAAGAAGAAAAAGAGAAGAAAAAAGAATGGGGAGGAGGATTAGATACAAAATAAGAGAAAAAAACAAATAAGTAGAAATAAATAGATTTCGCGGGGTAGAAAGAAAGAAAGAAAGAAAGAAAGAAATTAAAAAAGAAAGAAAAAAGAAAGATGAATAAGAAAAGGAAGTAAAATAAGAAAGTAAAGTTGAAAGAAGAAGAAAAAGAGAAGAAAAAAGAATGGGGAGGAGGATTAGATACAAAATAAGAGAAAAAAACAAATAAGTAGAAATAAATAGATTTCGCGGGGTAGAAAGAAAGAAAGAAAGAAAGAAAGAAATTAAAAAAGAAAGAAAAAAGAAAGATGAATAAGAAAAGGAAGTAAAATAAGAAAGTAAAGTTGAAAGAAGAAGAAAAAGAGAAGAAAAAAGAATGGGGAGGAGGATTAGATACAAAATAAGAGAAAAAAACAAATAAGTAGAAATAAATAGATTTCGCGGGGTAGAAAGAAAGAAAGAAAGAAAGAAAGAAATTAAAAAAGAAAGAAAAAAGAAAGATGAATAAGAAAAGGAAGTAAAATAAGAAAGTAAAGTTGAAAGAAGAAGAAAAAGAGAAGAAAAAAGAATGGGGAGGAGGATTAGATACAAAATAAGAGAAAAAAACAAATAAGTAGAAATAAATAGATTTCGCGGGGTAGAAAGAAAGAAAGAAAGAAAGAAAGAAATTAAAAAAGAAAGAAAAAAGAAAGATGAATAAGAAAAGGAAGTAAAATAAGAAAGTAAAGTTGAAAGAAGAAGAAAAAGAGAAGAAAAAAGAATGGGGAGGAGGATTAGATACAAAATAAGAGAAAAAAACAAATAAGTAGAAATAAATAGATTTCGCGGGGTAGAAAGAAAGAAAGAAAGAAAGAAAGAAATTAAAAAAGAAAGAAAAAAGAAAGATGAATAAGAAAAGGAAGTAAAATAAGAAAGTAAAGTTGAAAGAAGAAGAAAAAGAGAAGAAAAAAGAATGGGGAGGAGGATTAGATACAAAATAAGAGAAAAAAACAAATAAGTAGAAATAAATAGATTTCGCGGGGTAGAAAGAAAGAAAGAAAGAAAGAAAGAAAGAAAGAAAGAAAGACATAAAGTAGAGGGTGTTGAATAAGAAAATAGAGGAAGAAGGAAAAAAGAAAAAGATAAAAACGACAAAAGAACAAAAAATAGTCGAATAATAACATAGTTTTTAAGAAAGTAGGAGAGAAAGAAAGATGAAAAACGAAAAGGAAATAAAATAAGAAAATAAAGTTGAAAGAAGAAGAAAAAGAGAAGAAAAAAGAAAGAGGAGGAGAAATAGATACAGAAGAAGAAATAACCGAATAAGAAAATAGATTTGACGAAGAAGAAAGAAAGGGCATATTGTTGAATAAGAAAATAAAGTAGGACGAAACTGAAGATGAGAAATAGAGTCGAAGAAGCAAAAGAAAAAAGAAATAGAAAGAAATAAGTGTAATAAAGAAGATGAAGAAAAAGAGCAAGAAGAAGAAAGGGAAAAAGAAAAAGATAAAAACGACTAAAGAACAAAAAATAACGGAATGAGAAAATAGTTTTAAGAAAGAAAGAAAGAAAGAAAGAAAGAAAGAAAGAAAATAAAGTTGACGAAGACAGAATAAAAGAAAAAGAAGAAAAAAGGGTATTGACAAATGACGTAATTTAATTTTCTTGGAAGCGTTAATAATTTCATTTACAAAAATGTATTGCTGCTTTTTTTCTTCTAAGATATATTGCTGCTAATTTATTTTCCAAAAATGTCTTGCTGGTATTTTTATTATAAAAATGTATATTTATACTTTCATAGTATTTTGCCTCCAGTTTGAAGGTTAACTATTTGCCTATAGCTGGGACTCTGACAGGTGTTTCCACCCTGGATGAGGCTGGACCAGGGAACAATAGAAATTAAGAGGTGGTTCCCCCTCAATCCCTCCCGATCAGAGGCCTTGTTGCCCGATGTAATTAAGATCAGAGAAGAAATTAAGAAGAAGAATTAAGTTGAAAAAAGATAATAAGGGCCATTGTCATTACTGTATCTGTCTATATTTCTGAGATGAGGTATAATCTACATTATTTACATTATTCGGACTATTGTCCTCATCTTTGTCGCCATATTTATTACAACGTTTTGGACGTTGTACGTTCCGGCCTTCTTCAGTATCTGTCTATATTTCTGAGATTAAGTATTATGTACACGTTGTACGCTCCGGCCTTCTTCAGGTGGTTGGAATGTCGAACTGAACTTTTTATTTCGCTCACTGGGGTAGACTGTTCTAGTTCCACGTGCCATGTTTAATGGATGTCAGTTATCAGTTATCTCCTGTTAATTCCCCTCTGAAAGTTCTCAACTGCCTTAACCAGTTATTGAACTCACACTCTTTGGGTCCTGTCACTGGATCTAACTAACGCCTTTATCCACTGTGCCATGTGTCCTCCAGTTCTAAGGCAGGGGAGAACTTTCAGAGGGAAATTAACAGGAGATAACTTATAACTGACATCCATTAAACATGGCACGTGGAGCTAGAACAGTCTACCCCAGTGAGCGAAATAAAGGGTTCAGTTCGACATTCCAAACACATGAAGAAGCCCGGAGCGTACAACGGCCGAAAAGTTGTAATAAATCTGGCGACAAAGATGTGGACAATAGTCCGAATAATGTAAATAGTGTACATAATACTTCATCTCAGAAATACAGACAGCTACTGAAGAAGGCCGGAGCGTAAAACGGCCGAAACGTTGTAATAAATATGGCGACAAAGATGAGGACAATAGCCCGAATAATGTAAATATTGTACATAATACCTCATCTCATAAATATAGACAGATACTGAAGAAGGCTGAAAAGTACAACGGCCGAAACTTTGTGATAAATATGGCGACAAAGATGAGGGCAATAGTCCAAATAATGTAAATATTGTCGTTACATTTATGAAGATAGGAATTGACTAGAAAGAAGGAAGCCGGAAGAGAGTCTCACAAGCGAGAAGAGCATGAAATACAACTGTTAGCAAAGAAATTACGATTACAACTAACCATTTCAACTATAAAATGATGAAACCCTGCCGCTAATTCTATAGTATGCTTAAATTCATAAAGCCGGGTTACCAAAGAAGAAAGATTGCCAGAACAAGTATCATTAATGTATTTATAGAAAAAGGCACAGGAGAGCAATATTACGGAGGTGAGAAAATGACTGAAGCCGAGATGCCAGGTCAGGACCAATAACACTGCAGATTCTTTATCTAGAATCTCTAAATACAATAGAAGAGCAGGCCAGATGAAACAGTACCATTAAATGCACGGACCAATGGTAGATTTATAAATTTTAAGATAGATTCTGACGAGAAAAAAATGTCTTGCACGACGTAGTGAACCTTCTTTAAGAAAAGAATTAGATACATTTCAGTTCTAGAATTTTGGCAGTTAGGTATTGTTCAGTAAGATAATTCTATTCCAACATTGTTAGGGGGGTAACATTTGTGCTGCAATAAATCTGAAACATCCCAAAAATAAATTTGTAAAACTAACGATATATTTAACTTTGATATTCGACACTTTTACTACAGTAAAGGGTGTAAAGAGTAAATTGTTGCCATATGATATTTTAATTCCGCGCATGCGTGCTATTTGTCTGTCTGTTTTTTTCGACTGTTTCATGTTAGATGCAATCGTCAGACCTGACGATTGCATCTAGCATGAAACAGACTGTCGCCTCTAAGTGCTGACTTCTATGTTCACTTTTATATTTACACACGCTCTATCTCTGATATTGAGCACTTTATCCGATAAATATAGCACATCTTAAGACTATATTTCTTCATATATATATATATATATATATATATATATATATATATATATATATATATAGGGCTTGGGCAAAATAATGGAAACACCTAGAATCTTAGTATCATGATTTTGAAACTCCTATAAAACCATCAAACGTTTGTTATTTTCATGTTTTTATATTTATTATTAATTTTTCTTGTCTTATTTTACTAAAATTGTTGTTTTTTTTTACATATATAACATCAGAGTTAATTAATCAAAATGAATTAAAATGGCAGATGTATCCAACTTTAAAAGAGGTGAAATTGTTAGTGCTCGTATGGCAGGCGTTGGTGTAACAAAAACCGCTGAATAATTTGGTGGAGCAAGGAGTACTGTCTCGAAACTAATGACAGCATTTGAGAAAGAAGAAAAAACTTCTCACTGAAGCAAACCTCTGGAAGAATGCGAAAGCTGTCTGATAGGGATCGTCGGAATGTTAGGAAGAATCACAAGAATACAGCTCCGAAAATTACAGCAGAGCTTAATGAGTATCTCGAGAACCCAGTTTCTTTCAAAACTATAAGAAAGAAGCTGCACAAAGTCGGATTTCACGGGAGGGCTGCAATCAGAAAATCACTCCTTTCACAACGCAATATTGTAAAGCGTTTATAGTGGAGAAGAAACCTACAATTACTGTGCCTTAGACAAGTTGAAGTATGTCGTTTTCTTGGATGAGTCATCCTTTATCTTATTTCCGACATCTGGTCTAGTATACGTGTGGGGACAGCCTAAAGAACCATTTGATCCAGACTGTCTTCTTCCAACTGTTAAACATGGAGGAGTCTCTGTGATGATCTGGGGAGGAGGGTATATATCTTGGATGTCTGCCGGCCCAATGGTTTCCCTTAATGGCAGGATCAAAAGTCAAGACTATTTTAAAAAAATTATCAGATCAAATTCATCCTATAGTCGCTGAACTGTTTTCGAAGGAAAACGCAATCATTCAGGTTGATAATGCACACAGGTAAAATTGTGTCTGAGTGGCACGAAGAACATTCTAGTGAAGTAGACTATCTTATCTGGCCACTACCACAGTCCCCAGATCTCAATATTATTGATAAGTTATGGTGCATTTTAGAAAAACAAGTAAGGATTCGATATCCTCTACTGTCACTGAAAGAACTTGAGATTCTTTTGGCAGAAAAATGGACAAAAATTCCTCTCGAAACCATTCAGATTTTGTATGAGTCCATACCTCATAGAATTCAAGCTGTAATTACTGACAAAAGCGGTCCTACACGATATTAAAATACATTTGTTTGAAATTTCCAGGTGTTTTGATTATTTTGTCCAACCCTTATATATATATATATATATATATATATATATATATATATATATATATATATATATATATATATATATATATATATATATATATATGCGCGTGTGTGTGTATTCAGGCAGCAATCTATCTTTCATACAGATTTCATTGAATATGACAGATAAGATATTTTGATTTAGTTTTTATATAATTTCTCATGTGATCTAATATTTCTTTTCTTTTCAGATGATAAATTATATAAAAACTGTCCGAAATTTTTTTTTTATCCGAGCGTTTTCGGCTATACATTTAGCCATTTTCAACGTTGAAATATTTTAACTGTTAAATAAGAAATAGTTTGTTGCATGTATGTATTTTTATGTTTTCATTTTCAAAATATGGTCAAGATATTGAGTCCATGTTCATATTTGATATTACTGAGTACGGTTTTTTTCATTTTTATTAATAAGTCTTCCATTATTTTTTAGCCTTTTTTGCATGTAGATGAAGCTATTATATTTGTGTTGTTAACAAGTATGTTACGAATAGGGTCCGGTAGGTCTCCATGAATATTTGAATGAGATCTAATTGAGCTATGGTCAAAAAGGTGTAGTTTGGTTTGGTTTGTCTTGGTTTTACGGCATATAAACCTAAAAGGGGCAATTAATGCCGACAAATTTTTTTTTTGTTGGTAATAATTTTTTTTTAATCTATTTCTGGGAATATTTTTCCTTCAGAAAATCTATTTCTGGTAAAATTTTTCCTTCAAAATATCTATTTCTGGTAATAATTGTTTTTCAAATATGTATCACTGGTAATATTTTTCTTTGTTTTCAAAAAATGTTTAGCTGGTAACATATATTTTTCCTTTTTCTTTTCAAAAATATATTCCTTATTTTTTCAAAAACATATAGCTGGTAATATTTCTTTTTAAAACGTATAACTGGCAATATTATTTTTTCAAAAATGTATAGCTGGTAATATTATTTTTCAAAAAATGTATAGCTGGTAATATTTTTCAAAAACGTACAGCTGGTAATATTATGTTTTCAAAAATGTATATTTGGTAATATTTTTTTTTCCAAAAACGTATAGGTGGTAATATTATTTTTTTCAAAAACGCACTGCTGGCAACATTATTCTTTCAAAAACGGCCTCAGAAAAGTGTAGAGTGAGTCTTCGTGTCAAACATGTTGTAGTATAGCCTATGTAATTATTTATGAATTTTGATTGATCAGGAATACAATTCCTTAATGGGCATTGTATATATATATGATGTATGTGTGTGTGTCTAAAAATTGAGATATGACTAAAAATGTATCTATAGAATGACAATACAAATAAAGACAAACGGAAAACTTCACATTTGCACTGATAAAGTCCATCTCAGGACGAAACACGTCAGCCAAGAAAAGTTGTCACTTCGCTGACAGATGTTATATTCACCAACTCAACTCCAGAGTTTAGCAGACGATTTTTTCGTAATTGTCCTCAGGAGGTTTCAGTGATTGACTGTGAACTTTTTCATTTTTGTTTTAAGTTTGACGTAAATAATTGATATATATATATATATATATATATATATATATATATATATATATATACAAATTTTATTGAATACGACAGACAAGGTGCTTTTATTTAGTTTTTTATACAATTTCTCATGCGATCTAATAATTTTTTTCTTTTCGGATGATAAATTATATAAAAATTGTCCGAATGTCCTTTTAATACGAGAGCTCTTTAATTCTCCTCTCCAAGTTCTCCACTACCTTAAGCGGTTATTGAACTCACACTCTTATGCTCCTGTCACTGGATTTAACCAACGCCTTTATCCACTCTGCCATGTGTCCTTGAAGATATCTGCATGAATTCCTGTGAATTATAAACCTAATGTCTTCAGCAACCTTTTTTTTACCAGTGCTCATAAAACAAGGGTAAGTGGAAAAAATCAGGCGTGGCTCACCACATATGGAGAGAAAAGGGAGATCACCGCCCTAAGTGGGATCAGGTTGAGATCATAGACAAAGAACACCATTGGAAAATTCGTAAACTTAAGGAATCAGCACATATGCTAGGCCACAAACATCAATTCTATTCTATCCTCTATTACATTACGGATCACTCTTTCTACACTATCCTCTATCTCTGTACTATTCAATATACTATTTCTCTATACTGATCCATATACTACTATTCGGATCACTATTTGGTGGTTACTTTTCGATCGAGTATTATCGATCAAGTACTATTAGTGCGAGTGTTATTCGAAGGCGTCTGACACCAGTATTGTTCAACGGCGTTACTACAGTCGTATCTGCACTTTACAAAGCCTCTACTACAACGAGCATTACGAATGTGACGACGAGTGTTCGTTGAGATCACAAAACTAATTAACCCATAGTTGATGAAAGAAGAGGCAGATTTATAAAGATTCATATAAGATTAAAATATATAATAGAATAAAAGAATATAAGAATAAAATATAGAAAAGAATATAAGAATAAAATAATAATGGAATAAAGAATAAATTATTGTTATATAGGAATAAAATGTCGGTGCCGACACTTGAGTTTGAACATAGATCGCCAGTGAGCGTTACGCAAGTGACAACGAGTATCCGTTGACATTACAAAAGTGGCAACGAGTGTTCGCAGACATCACAAAAATTTTGAACACACTTCAATATAATATCTCCAGCGAAGAGATATGAGTACAATGTTTCTTTTGTATTATAATCCTTCCTAGATTTTTCAATCTTGCCAGGCAATGAGTACTCTAGTATATTTTACTATTATCAATAAATATCTGTCGAGTGGTGATAGAAGTTTCGTTGATCGCGATGTCATGATAGATATGTGCACGATGTTAGCCTACGAGAAAGCGTGCTGCTTGTGTGACCTATGTAACAATTTAATGTAGTTTCTTCATTATTGATATCAGAAATGTAATCTATCGAACTGAATTCATAAACAACATAGTTTTTACCTAGTGGAGATATTTTATGACTCCGAAAAATCAAATGGACCTCGTTACTTGAATTGTAGAATATATATATATATATATATACATATATATATATATATATATATATATATATATATATATATATATATATATATATGAATGAAGTAAAATTAATTAATCCAAATCAGTAAACAAGTAAACAAATTCAATAAATAATAAGCAAATTAACTAACTACGAATGTACACATAAACACAAGTAAACATTATATATATATATATATATATATATATATATATATATATATATATATATATATATAGTGTCACTATTACTGCTGATAATGAAAGACTCTTTCAGTGATTAAGTTACCCGAATGACTGGTGTGTTTATGAAAAAATAAATACATAAATATTCGCCCTTTTCTCTAACGCGATAGAATCTCCGACTGATACCAAATCCGTCGGGTTTCGGTTCCGGCCTGAAGTCATCAGATGTCTAGCCAAACTGATGAGCTGTGATACAGTGAAACAGTCTGTCTGTGGATGATGGTATTAGCTCTTAATAAAATAATTTAATCGGTCGAGCACTGTGGGGAGTAAGGAACGAATTCTGTAAACAGTCACTATTACTGCTGATAATGCAAGACTCTCCTAGCGATTGAGTTCTCTGAATGACTGGTGTGTTTATGAAAAAATAAATACGCAGAAATTCGCCTTTCTCTCTGCCGTCGATGACGGAAGGGTTAGAATCTCCGACTGATACGAAATCAGTTGGGTTTCGGTCCCGGCCTGAAGCGATGAGATCTCCAGCTACCATGATGAGTTGTGATACAGCGAAACAGTCTGCCTGTGGATGACATATATATATATATATATATATATATATATATATATATATATATATATATATATATATGTAGAGAGAGAGAGAGAGAGGGAGAGAACGATACATATATATATATATATATATATATATATATATATATATATATATATATATATATATATATATATATTATAAGGAACAAAAAGGAAACGTTTCTAAATTTAGCATGTTTAGCATTTATTTATCTTCATCAGAAATCTAATCTAATGGAATGACGATTTTAATGAATGAATTTACTCTTTAGTATTTGTTTTTTTTTTTGTAATTTTGGTAAATATATCTGTTAAAATGAAAAATCAGTGTTATTTTCATTTTTCGTAATTCAGACGACAATTTATCCATCGCAATCTGTATAAGTATTTATTGAAATCCTCTGCTGTGTCTGTCTTCAAGGACACATGGCACACTGGATAAAGGCGTTAGTTAGATCCAGTGAAAGGACTAAAAGAGTGTGAGATCAATACCCGGTTAAGGCAGTGGAAAACTTTCAGAGGGAAATTAACAGGAGATAACTGATAACTGACATCCATTAAACATGGCACGTGGAACTAGAACAGTCTACCCCAGTGAGCGAAATAAAAGGTTCAGTTCGACATTCCAACCACGTGAAGAAAGCCGGAGCCTACAACGGCCGAAACGTTGGAATAAATATGGCAACAAAGATGAGGACAATAGTCCAACTAATGTAAATAATGCAACAAAAACAGTCTATTATTATTGTTTCGTCCGTGTATTGTTTGATATATTGTAATGTAATTGTCATCTTTGATGATGGCTTATGTTACCTGAATGACTGGTGTGTTTATGAAAAAATAAATACATAAAAATTCGCCTTTTTTCTCTGACGTGATAGAATCTCCGACTGATGCCAAAACCAAATTTGATAAGATTAAAAAACATGTATCAATATGGTGTTTTTATTTCATCTTTCAACGATAATGTGATTTAGCTTATCAGACAATACGAAAGGAACTTACTTAAAATAAATAGACACAACTTGTCTATATTATTTAATGAAACATGTATCTCTACATATATATATATATATATATATATATATATATATATATATATATAGATAGATAGAGAGAGAGGGAGAGAGAGAGAGAAAGAGAGAAAGACATAGATAGATAGATAGATAGATAGATAGATAGATAGATAGATAGATATCCAGTGACAGGGCCCAAAGAGTGTGAGTTCAATACCCGGTTAAGGCAGTGGAGAACTTTCAGAGGGAAAAATAACAGGAGATAATTGATATCCATTAAACATGGCACTTGGAAATAGAACAGTCTACCCCAGTGAGCGAAATAAATGGTTCAGTTCGACATTCCAACCACCTGAAGAAGGCCGGAGCGTACAACGGCCGAAACGTTGTAATAAATATGGCGACAAAGATGAGGACAATATTCCGAATAATGTAAATAATGTACATAATACCGCATATCAGAAATATAGACTGATGTTTTTGTTGCATGAAAAATTTCAAAGCAACGACAAATTCGTGTATACGAGACGCGGAAGCAAAAATCGCATCGCAGCTCGTGACGTCACACATCACCGCGCGAGAGTGAAACCGTGAAGTATTAAGTATGAGAAGCCGTTGGTATAAACCAACGGCTTAAGTTATCGATTATAGGCATTTAAGAATATTTGTGGAGATTTCGTAGTTTATTTTATTCAGGTTAGGTTTCAACTGTTTTATATATATAGCTTCAAGGATTTTGAGTTTTTGTTTATGGTTTTCATGTTTAAGCATATATATATATATATATATATATATATATATATATATATATATATTACTCCACCGTATATGCATAATATCAAAACAGTAGTGTTTGGGGATCTAGCGATTCTCCGTTTTATAATACTTTTGACATAATTCGTCTAATATCAACGTTGCAATGCTATTTTATATTTCTTTGCGCATGCGTCCTGTGTTCATCAATGGCAGACGAGTAAATCGAATTTCTATGGGAGTTATATTCTTCTAATCCTTAACTGCGCCATCTGATTCCGGCGCCAAACGCTATAGCCGGGCGATTATTTTGGTCGAAGACTCCTTCCTGATTTTATTACGCATCGCAAAGCATTGTGGGAATTCTTCGTGCCCGAATTTGATATAGGAAATTAGATCAGATTTCACGATCCACTTGAATTTTTTTTTTGTTGTTCCAGAGTTGAAATCTTATAATGCTGAGTTATTTACATGGACGACTACGGAGGAGAAGAGGGACGACGATTCAAATGAATTGGAAAAGATCTTTGAAAAAAGAAAAGAAAAAGAATTCAGGTAAGACGGACAGGAAACTAAATAAGGAGACAGAAAGAAAATACAACGACTGAATGAAGAGTGGGATTTGGAGGTGGGGAAAGGGAAGGAAGGGGAGTTAATAATAATAATAATAATAATAATAATAATAATAATGATGATGGGAAAGAAAAAAGAAAAACATCGAATATTTCTACAACTGTTTGCTTTATTTCTATTACTTGTATTTTTCCGAATTCTGCAACAAAGACGACGGAGATAGAAAATGAAATTGAAAATGGGGGAATCGTTTTAGAAGATATTGGAGAATGGAGACGATGAAGGCCGACAAGGAAACTGATAAGAAAACAGGGCGATAAAACTAAGAACGAATGAAAAGGAAGATTTGACGCAAAAAAGAGAAAATAGAAAAAAGATAATAAAATTAATAGCAAAGAGAATGGAAAGACGCCGAGTTCAACAGAAGGAAAAACAGGAATGAAGGAGGTACTAGGAGAAAGGCGATGAATGAGGGAATAAATAAAATATAGAAATATGAGAAAATGAAAATGGAATAAAGACACCTGAAGGCAATGAGACGATCAGCCAATCGCAAGAAATTGGAGGCGTTTCAAAAATAAATGAAGGAAACCAAATTTACAAAGAGAAAAACGATCGTGTAAAGAACAAAACCAGGGAGAGAAGGAAAAAAAAAGAAGAATTTATTAAAGGTGGTATCATTGTTGACGTTATTTTCATTTAAACTAATATCCCCATCTTTGTTGTTATTATCACTGGATTACTTTCTGACTTGTATTTTGGGGATCAGGAATTATCATTACTTCAATTCAGATTAATATCCCCATCTTTGTTGTTATTATCACCCGATTGCTTTCTGACTTGTATTTTGTGGATCTGGAATTATCATTATTTCAATTCAGTTTAATATCCCTGTCTTTGTTGTTATTGCGGATCAGTATCTCCATCTTTGTTATTACTATCACCCGATTGGCTTCTGACTTGAATTTCCGGAATGCGGAGTTATTTTCATTATTTACAGTCAGAACGAGGTCATCATCTTTGTTGATTTTGTAAAATTAATGGAACAATATATATTTAGAAAGAGAAAGATATGATTGTTGGAAAAAGCAAATTATTAAATGCAGAAAGAGAAGAACTCAAGAAGAAGAAGAAGAAGAAGAAGAAGAGGAAGAAGAAGAATGTAGAAGAAGAAGAAGAAGAAGAAGAAGAAGAAGAAGAAGAAGAAGAAGAAGAAGAAGAAGAAGAAGAAGAAGAAGAAAATTATTATTATTGCTACTTGATATCTTCTCCGGCTCCTAGATGTTTTGACCGGTTGTTGATGATTTCATCTCATCTCTTACTCGCAGTATTAAAAAGACAGGACTCTTTACTCAGCATCTGAACTGTTGAAACAGCGCAGCCACATTTGCACTCCTAATGATATCAAGTACACCTAAGGCTTCTCATGAAACATTCCTGGATATTGTCTTGTGTTCGCCAACTACAAAAGGGGCAAGTTGAACTGCTTCACACTACTCTTCTCTGATCTGCCCTGTCAATTCTTGGTACCCCCCGTATTTTAAAAAAAATACGGCAACGTCTATGAAGATTCATTCATGGCTGCTCTTGTGCACAGATGTAATAACAGGGCAATTGTTTTTCCAAACACTTATCATTTAAGATGGTGAATCACAGATGTGCTTTAGTATTATTATTATTATTATTATTATTATTATTATTATTATTATTATTATTATTAAATATAATTTGACAAAGACAAATATACTGTCGAAACACTGTTTAACATTGCCACAGTGTTTTTCTTTTATTTTTATTTTCTTAAATAGCACTTCTCTTTAATGTTGAAAAGTATTTGAAGAGTTACGTAAACTATTTTGTTTATTATTATTATTATTATTATTATTATTATTTCCTTTGATATCTGGCGTTTACACATTTCTTTCCGGGTCCCGCCCAGGGACCTAAGGTTAGAAATGGCATCATGAAACTTTCCACTGCAAAAAAAAAATAATAATTACATAGATAAAGCCCTTCGTAAAGTGTGGGCTGTACTTGTCAGAACATTATTATTATTATTATTATTATTATTATTATTATTATTATTATTATTATTATTATTATTATTCCATGAATTTATAACTTCTTCTCCATTTCCTCTTTCCAGCAGTAGTAACATTGCAAACTTAATTCTACCCTATCGCTATTTGTATGGCAAATTTTCGTCTGAGTTGGATTCTTCTGGGTTGTTTTTTGTTTTATCTTTTTAATCGTTTCACCCCGAGAAAGGTGATAATTAAACTGGAATGCAGGGGGATACTGGGAGTGAAAGTGAAAGTGAAAGTGAAAGAGAAAACTGGGCATAGGGAGGATTGGGGAAAATGATACCGAAATGTATATGGTTCAATAAGTCGATTGTTGCATTTAAATTGTTGAAGTTTGTAGTTATCTGGGAAGCAAGAAATCGAAAGGGATTCCCACAGGTGGTAAATGCGAGAAAATAAACTCTTAGAATAGGACTGGCGATTGCATCTAGATAGTTCAAAAGTAGAACGGTGATACCTGTTTGTCAATCAAGCAGTTCCATCTGTTCCGGCGTTTAGAGCTAAGACACGCCATGCTACTTCGGCGGAGTCGAACCACTCTCATTCTCCCCGTGCTCGGAATATGAGGATAAAGTTCCACTTAGATTTTTCCTATCCTCATATTTTCGATTTCTACGTTCAGTCATATAACATGCCTTATTCATCATAATCATTTAACACTAATCCTCTGTCTTGGGTGAAAGACTTGTATTGGGTGATGTTTCATAAAAGAAAATTACTTTTACTTCTAGTACTTTTGAATATTTTTGCGATGTCAACGAACACTCGTTGCTACTTTTGTAATGTCAACACATACTAGTTGTCAGTTTCGAAATGCTCGTTGTAGTAGAGACTTTGTAATCGCAGATACAACTATAGTAACGGCATTGAACAATACTGGTGTCAGAGGCTTTCGAATAACACTCGCACTAATAGTACTTGCTCGATAATACTGGCACAAATAGTAACCACTGAATAGTGATCCATATAGTGATTAGTATAGAGAAATAGTATAGTGAATGGTATAGAGAATAGTGATCCGAATAGTAATAGAAGATAGAATAGAAATAGTGAGATATTCACTAACCATCCCACGTGGTCAGATGCGGTACAATGCCAAGTTCATTGCGGGGTATCCGAGAACATAGGCTCAGCCAAATATCCCGCAGACTCCCGTAAAAATGGGCTCGGGTAGCTGTCTCCCGAAACCAGATTCTGTCCTTCGACATAGCCTCGTCTGGTGATCCTACTGCCTGGAGGCAGAGAGTTTGACCAGCACACTTCCGAAGTAATCCGTATAGAGTATAGTATAGTGAATAGTATAGAGAATCAGTATAGTAATAGAGGATAGAATAGAAATAGTGATCGTTTAGACGTCTCGCTAATTCCCATATATACATTACGATCACGTGGTCTACTTATTAGAAATGGGATCGCCTGTGTTTGCTCCCTGGTGATCTGTGTTGAAACCCCAGTGTCGGCAGCGACACTTTATTCCTATATAGCAATATTTTATTCTCATATTCTTTTGTATATTTTATTCTTATATTCTTTTGGTATATTATTCTTATATTCTTTTATTCTGTTATATATTTTAAATATGTTTTCAACCAGGCAATAAAAATGTGATATTTTCCTAACAAACGAGACTACATGATCCATATATATCGGGATATCTCGAAGTGGTGTAATGGTTAACAAGCTTGTCACTCTAGAATAATTACGACTGTTCTATCCTCACTTGCTGCCCCATGTTTTCAGCCTTGTGCCACATCTAAGCTATTTCAGAAAATAGCCATATTCCGTATATACTCGAATATACATCGAGATTTATTATCAGCATTTTACACCAAAATTAGAGGTACCCACTATACACTGGTATTTTTTTTTTTTTAAGGGGTTAAAAATCGTGCATTTTCAGTGACCGCTTGCACTATACAGAGGTATTTTTTTCTGGAAGGGTTAAAATTCAGGCAAAATACTTCAGAGGTCGCGATATATACATAAAGTCGAGTATATCTGATATACATTTTCATTTGTCTTGAGAGAGAGAAGAAAATGGTTCCGGAATGATGAAGAAAAATGTATTTCCCTTATAACATAAATAAATAAATAAATAAACAATTACTGAAAATCACACGAGAAAACGACCTATGAATGCCAAAGAAGGCGCTCAGAGGACGCCATAATAACATTTCGAAAACTGAAACGAGGAATATGAATTCAATAAATAGATTCTGAGAAGTTGGTGTACGGCTGTGGCCGCATTGGCGCCAGTGGAAAGTGGGGTCGGTGGAAAAGAGAGCAGAAGAGAAAAGAGATTGAGAACGATTAAGAGACTGCTGGAGCAAAAAGGGGAAAGGCGAATGGAGATAAAGAGAAGAAACCTGGGCAAAGAATAGTGAAAATATAATCAGACATTATGGTAATAAGTTAAGATAATCGGGTCGAGAAAGATGATGGTAGAAAACCGGAAGTGAAGTCGCACAGTGCAGAATGATTTGGAAAAGAGATTATATAAGCCTTTCCAAATTAATGAAAATTAAAGAGAGATATGTCAGAATAATATAGATATATATACATAACAGGATATATTTTCGTTCTTTTTTTAAAAACGCTATATTCTATCTGAATTTCTGGGACGAGGAGTTACCATTATTTACGTTCGGATTAATATCCTCATCTTTCTGATTATTCTATTTGAATTTCTGGGATATGGAATTATTATTATCAGTTTCTTTCGGATTAATATCCTTTTCTTTGTTGTTATTCTATCTGTCTATAATTCTGAGATGAGGTATTATGTACATTATTTACATTATTCGGACTATTGTCCTCATCTTTGTCGCCATATTTATTAACCTACTTTATTGTACACTCTGGCCTTCTTCAGGGGATTGGAATGTTGAACTGAACCCTTTATTTCGCTCACTGGGGTAGACTGTTCTAGTTCCACGTGCCATGGATGTCAGTTATCTCCTGTTAATTTCACTTTGAAAACCAGGTATTGAACTCACACTCTTTGGGTTCTGTCTCTAGATATAACCAACGCCATGTGTCCCTGAAAACATATGTCTATGAAGTTCTGGATATTATAAACCTAACGTCTTCAGCAACCATTTCTACCAGTGCTCATATTGCAATTTTTGCTGTTATCATTGGATGAATTTACCAGAGCTCATATTGCAACTTTGTTGTTATTATCGCTTTTCTCTTCCTTTATTGTATTCATATCTGTGCTTGGTCGGCTCAGGAGATTTTTGTAGCCTATCATATATGCTGATTCCTTAAGTTTACAAATTTTCCAATGGTGTTCCTTGTCTATGATCTCAACCTGATCCCACAGAGGGCGGTGATCTCCCTTTTCTCTCCATATGTGGTCAGCCACGCCTGATTTTCCATTTCCCTCGTGTTACAGCTTTCTGGTGTTCTTGAAGCCTTACCTTAAGGTGGCGGCCTGTTTCCCCTTTGTATTTCTGTACGGGATGGCGTATACACAGTCTTTAGTCATGTTCTCCTCTATGGGGGGTCTTACTCGGGAGAGATATCTGCGAAATGTTGTCAAGCTTTTGAAGGTTGTCCTGATGTTATATGGACCGCAGATCCTTTGTATTTTCTCTGATAACCCTTTCACATAAGGCAGGCAGACTGTTTTCTGAGTGTGGTTGTCCTCCTCAGTGGATAAAGGCGTTAGTTAGATCCAGTGACAGGACCCAAAGAGTGTGAGTTCAATACCCGGCTAAGGCAGTGGAAAACTTTCAGAGGGAAATTAACAGGAGATAACTGATAACTGACATCCATTAAACATGGCACGTGGAACTAGAACAGTCTACCCCAGTGAGTGAAATAAAGGGTTCAGTTCGACATTCCAAACTCCTGAAGAAGTCCGGAGCGTACAACAGCCGGAACGTGGTAATAAATATGGCGACAAAGATGAGGACAATAGTCAGAATAATGTATATGAAATTATTATTATTATTATTATTTTCTTTCGGATTAATATCCTCATCTTTGTTGTTATTATCACCTGTTTGCTTGAATTTACTTCTCACTTGAATTTCCGGGATGAGGAATATTTTCGTTCCTTGAATTTCTCATTATTTTCATTATGTAGATTCGGACAAATGTCCCTTTCTTTATTGTTGTCATCCCAACGTTTCAACCGCTATGCCTTCGTCAGGTGCTTGTTGGACCGTGTAACCGTCACGGAATTTGGTATTCCAAATTCTATACCTTGATTATTAATTATATCGATGTAACACGTATATACGAATATTTCAGGTGAACAGTGACTTATGTGCATGCAATTCTTTCTGGTGGAACTATTTGAAATTACTTTATAAAAATCAGAAAAATAGAAATGACGTTTCGAGTATCCATAAGACAAAAAAGCTGTTTGGAGAATTTAACACTCACAGGGCTATTCGAATATAAGTGAGACAAAAGAAAGTAGCAGGTAAGCTATTTTGCAAGTTTTAACTGAAAAAAGTGTAACAGGAACCTCATTAAGATCTGGTCAGCAAGTAGAAAAAGAAAGTTATAGCGAAGCAGGATCGACAGCATCCTGAAAAAACTTGGTATATGAAGAGAAAGAAAAAAAAAGCGCGAATGAAAGAAATATTAGCGATTCGTCAGTGGTACCACTTTTACCCATATAAAACATTTTCCTCTCGAGTTGTTTCCCTTTGTTGTTATTATCATCCTCGCCTTATTTACATAATTTACACGCGAAAGATTGTCATCATTACAAAGATTCGGTCAATTTGCCTTCCGGTCTTCATCAGGAGCTTGTCTATCCCGATAATTTTCAGTAAACCCTTTATTACTCTTTAAAATATTGGTTGTTCCTTAATATGTTCCAAAGTAATCCCAAAAAGAGTTCCTTAGTTCCCAACCATTTTCCCTTCGTTTTCGCAGTTTTTCCATTTTTCTTTAATTTTTTCGTTAAATGCTTTTTATTTATTTTGAGTCTTGTGAAAATGTCTCCCTCATCATTCCTCATTCTTCTTCCTCTTCTTCTTCTTCTTTTTCCTCATTGTTCTTCTTCTTCTTCATTTTTCCTCTTCTTCTTCTTCCTCATTTTTCTTCTTCTTCCTCATTCTTCTTCTTCTTCCTCATTCTTTTTCTTTTTCATTCTTTTTTTTTCTTCCTCATTCATCTTCTTCTTCATTCTTCTTCTTCATTCTTCTTCCTCCTCATTCTTTTTCTTCTTCATTTTTTTCTTCTTCCTCATTCTTCTTCTTCTTCTTCATTCTTCTTCTTCATTCTTCTTCTTCATTTTCCTCATTCTTTTTCTTCTGCATTCTTTTTCTTCTTCCTCATTCTTCTTCTTCTTCCTCGCTCTTCTTCTTCTTCTTTCTTCTCCTTCCTAATTCTTTTTCTTCTTCATTCTTTTTCTTCTTCCTCATTCTTCTTCTTCTTCTTCATTCTTTTTCTTCTTCCTCGCTCTTCTTCTTCTTCTTTCTTCTCCTTCCTAATTCTTTTTCTTCTTCATTCTTTTTCTTCTTCCTCATTCTTCTTCTTCTTCTTCATTCTTTTTCTTCTTCCTCACTCTTCTTCTTCTTCATTCTTCTTCTTCTTCCTCATTCTTCTTCTTCATCATTCTTTTTCTTCTTCCTCATTCTTCTACTTCCTCTTTCTTCTTTTCCTCTTCTTCTTCTTCTTCTTCTTCTTCTTCTTCTTCTTCTTCTTCTTCTTCTTCTTCTTCTTCTTCTTCTTCGTCCACTACTACTACTACTACTACTACTACTTCTACTCCCGCTACTCGTCCTCCTTCAGAATTCAAGGCTTTCAATTCGCTTGACACGTTGATTTCATACGTCTCTATTTCTTCCTTCCTCGGCTATCAATGGCGGCAGATTTCCTCTCTCATTCTCCCTTCACAGATAATCATTCTTTCCAATAGGCTTTTACGTCGGCCTGACCTCCTTCAGTTTATTTTGTTTTTGCTTCTTAAATTTCTTGCTTAGCCGTAGGTTTTCTATCTATCTATCTATCTATCTATCTATCTATCTATCTATCTATCTATCTATCTGTCTGTCTACCGGTTTATCTCGACTGATATATCACTACCTGTTCGCATTCATCTCTCTATCTCCATGCTCCCTAAGCTGAAATTCTTTTGTTGCTGCTTTGCCTACCTTGAATAACAAACAAAATATTACAAATTACATCAAACCGACAGTAATTTAATGTTCTATCAATTCCCGAGATACGCCGTTTTTGACGACAGATAGAACTTAATAAAAATCTAGCATGATACAAAAAACGTTTTCGAGCGAGTAAAATAGAAAATAAAAATACGCAAAAACCATTGTTTGTATTGGCAAAGAATGCTACACACGTTGGTGTGAACAAAATTGCCACCATTTGCTTTACATCACCATTTTCGCTCACAAAAACGATAACGAGTCCCTTAACACATTCTACTGTACTTGGTACGACATGGACTGATATTAATTAGTACGCCTGAATTTGAATTCAATGGTATGTTAATCCTACTATGTTACTCCTACAATGTTACTCCTGGTATGTTTCTCTTGCTTTGTTACTCCTGGTATGTTACGCCTGCTATGTTACTCCTGCTATGACAATGTTACTATGTTATGTTATTATAACTAAGTTACTCCTGCTATGTTACTCTTGGTATGTTACTCCTGGTATGTTACTCCTGGTATGTAACTCCTGTCATGACAATGTTACTATGTTATGTTATATTATTATGACTATGTTACGCCTGCTATGTTAATACTCCTATGACAATGTTACTATGTTATGTTATGTTATTACGATTATGTTATTCCTGGTATGTTACTAGTGGTATGTGCCTCCTGCTATGTTACTCCTGTTATGTTACTCCTACTATGACAATTTTACTATGTTATGTTATTATGACTATGTTACTCCTGCTATGTTACACCTGCTATGTTACTCCTGGTTTGGGTGTTCTGTTATTGCCCAGTCTGCCTATTTATTTTTAGTGAAATATTCCTTCAGAAAATAGACGGTCAAATCTAAATAATTTTTTTTCACTCTAACCCCATTGATTTAATAAAGTGTTCAGTTCGAACGTCCCTGGTGGCCACCCAAATTGAAAGGCATCTATCTGATCAATACCGGAAGACACAACATTTGAAACATTGCGATAAGAACAACAAGAATGAGGAGAAGAATACGCGAGCAAATAATGTAAGTAACATCTCATCTCAGAAATTCAGGGAAAAGAAAAAGACACTCTCGTTCCCAAGAAGTAATAGCAATTCACATAATCAGAGACGCTATCTAATTCTCAATCCATTCTTTTAACGTTGCTGAAGCATTAACAAGCTTAGTATAGTCGGGCACAGAAGGTTGTGGCTAAGAACATTGTTTCAGTTAATCTTCTAAATGAGTAAAGCTTACCTGCCTTGGATATCAGCATTATCTCAGGTGCCCGTGGATAAAAAGGCAATCTATTAATGACCACACAGGCTTACGTTTATTTTTAGTGTTTTCGATTGTATTTGTGGGGGTTTTCGATGCAGATTAATGAAGTTCCCGCTCATCAGCTCACAAAGTAATCCGCTCTTGAATAAGTAAAACACTTTTCGATAATGTTTACCACGTGGCTACTGCAGTGTTTATGCATGCAAGTGATGACCCGGTGATAGGTTTCTCTCCCCCCTTCAAAGAATTCAATTTATTTTGTAAAATGATATCACTGACCGATCAATCACAGACTCGGCCTGATGAGTTGAAACAAACAAGTTGCGGGGCCAGTAAACTGAGACATAAAAATGTTAGATCGTTGTCTGCCAAATAATCTTTCCACTGATCCTCCAAATCCAGGTTCAGGGATTTAACAGACAATTACGATGTCACCGCATTTACGGACCAAAACTTTAATTCATTAGACTATTTTTCCTTGGGGTTGTTGTTGCTATTATTATTATTATTATTATTATTATTATTATTATTATTATTATTATTATTATTATTATTATTATTATTTCCTTTGTTATCTGGCGTTTACACATTTCTTTCCGGGTGCCGCCCAGGGACCTAAGGTTAAAAATGGCATCATGACACTTTCCACTGCAAAATAAAAAATATAAAATAAATAAATAAAATAAAAGAATAATTACCTAGATAAAGCCCTTCGTAAAGTGTGGGCTGTACTTGTCAGAACAATTTTTTGTATCTCTTTGAGGCATGGACTTCCAGGGATCCCTTCAATCAGCCTACTGGAATCTTTTCCAACCATTTCCAAGGGTTCCAACTACAACAGGAATTGTTGATGTTCCCATGTGCCAGATTTGTGAGATTTCGATTTCAAGGTCCTTGTATTTTGACAGTTTTTCGAATATCTTCAAAGATATATTGCAGTCTGCAGGGACTGCCATATCAATAAGGTGGCACTTATTTTGTTTGTGGTCTTTAATAACAAGGTTTGGGCGGTTGGCTTTGATTGTTCTGTCAGTGTGTATTGTGTAGTCCCATAGAATTGTAACAGGTCCGATCTCAGTAACCGGGTCAGTGTGGTGTTCGTACCAGTTTCTTTCAGTTTCCTTCCCATAGGAGTTACAAATTTTCCAGTGCAGTTATTATTATTATTATTATTATTATTATTATTATTATTATTATTATTTGTGCATGTTATGTTTACTGCTTTGTATCCTGTGAAGCCGGATTCAAACTATAGTTTTTAGTTCCTATAGGAGAATTGTCATTTAATTGATAGCACTTTTCTTAGTATATGGGATGTTCTTAATAGGATGATCTTCTAAGCAACCTGTATGTTGAGGTTACCTGGGAGACTGTTAGTAAAATTGTCCGTTCCTTTTATCACGCGGCCCAGAGCTCCGATTACTATCGGTACAGTCTCAGTCTTCCTTCCCCACATCCTGTTAATCTCGATCTCCAGGTCCTTGTATTTGGATTATTATTAACCTAAAACCTATCATGCAAACATTTTTATTAATAAATTTATTCACAAGTAAGGGTGTAAACATAAAAAGATTTTAAATTGACATTCCCCCCCCATTTCATTGAAACAGGTACTTCTATCTATCTATCTATCTATCTATCTATCTATCTATCTATCTATCTATCTATCTATCTATCTATCTTTCTTTCTTTCTTTTATTCACTGAAACCCAGTAACGTATCTATGTCAGTTCCGCGATTTCACGCGGTGAAAACTGAATAGTTCATTATTTATAAAGTACTGGCAGGGTATAACGGGCATGCGAACTAAACTAACAAATGAAGGGACAAGAATTATTATTATTATTATTATTATTATTATTATTATTATTATTATTACTTGTATTTCTGCATCCATTTGAAACTCCATTTTGAATTTGTTGGCTTCTTTTATTACGGAATAAAGGCGCTTACTACTTTCATGTTCTTTGACACATACCATCATACAGTCTTCTGTGGTTTCCAGGTATCTTTGAAGGCCAATTGTTGTAGTTTTGTAGGACAGTCCTAGTTGAAGTAATCCTCTGCCTCCTTCGGATCTGGGCTCATAGAGACGATCAACATCAGCTTTGGGATGATGCATGCGTTAGCAAGTGAGAAGCTTTCTCGTTTTTGGCGTCTATTCGCTTAATATCAGCTATGGTCCAATGAAGTATGTTAAAGCTGTATTGCACCACAGGGACATCCATGGTGATTTGGGCTGATATTCTGTTTTTTGAGTTTAGCTCGGTATTTTTTATTATTATTATTATTATTATTATTATGATAGTGTCGAAAATTGACGTAGTCAATCTAAATTCTGTTCTTGAGGCACAAGACTGCTCACAACACAAGAATGTTTCGGAGAATTCTACGAGAGGAAATTCCGACAGCTTTCTGGAGGTTTACAAACATGGTCTCAATTCCAATTCTCCCTAAACGCTCTTTCAGTTATTATTATTATTATTATTATTATTATTATTATTATTATTATTATTATTATTAATAATAATAATAATAATAATAATAATAATAATAATAATAACAATGCTACTATTCATTCATTGAGAGTTCAGACCAGCAGAAAATGGTGATGGCTTCCACCAGGGGTCAAGTGTCTAAAATCTCTTCATTGATCCCAGAACTCGTAAATGCTTACAGAGTGAAAGATAAATGACCTATAGTCCTTTTTCTTCTTGTCAAGCTGAGATGGAATAGGCTTTGACCCAATTTGACCCAATGAGGATCTGAAGTTCTTAGGCGATCAATGTCTCTTATTGATTTATGTTCGCTCAAGGGTATTTACGTAGTGACTGCAACGAACTGGACTCGAATTCGTAACCGGCTTTCCAATTTCCTATTCAGAGCCATTATCCATTACACCACCCGCACATCCATCAGGTTCGGCTTGGCTTAACTTTGGAACTCGTCTCTACGCTTAACAATTCCTTTCCATTATCCATCACACCACCCGTACATCCAAACTTACAGTACCTGGTTTCTCCAAGCGGTCACCCATCTAGGTGCTGATCAGCTTCGGCTTTGCTTAACTTTGGAACTCGTCTCTACACTTAACAATTCCTTGCCATTATCCATCACACCACCCGCACATCCAAACTTACAGCACCTGGTTTCTTCAAGCGATCACCCATCGAGGTAGTGATCAGGCTCGACAGATCTAGCGAGAACTACTCTTTCATCGTGATATGGCCTGAGCAATATTTACCTATCCTCGAACCGAGTACATGGTTATAAACTCAAATATAAAAAAAAATACTAATATTTACGTATTCTCGAACCAAGTAAATGTAAGATTTCGACATTAAATAACCCAACGAGTGTTCATATGTAGTAAAATAAACTTTTGAGGATAAAGATAAGGACAAGAAATCTTGTTAGAAACTCTTTATATAAGATAACAGTTCCCAGAATTCAACAGCTATTTCGATTGATTCTTCCAGTTTCCGATTTCAAATTAACTGCTATTCAAGCGCTTTTTTAACTTGCCTTTCTTCCTTATATTGGCTCGGTTTCCCGTTACAGCTCCGACTAATAATTGCTAGGATTTCCCGCGACTGCCATTCGAAATTCTTCTTACAGTCTAACTTAATTGCTGAAAACAATCAGGTGGTTATGCATTGCGATCGGAGAACCAGCCTCTCCTGGAGTCTCGAAGTAATATCCCTTTCTTTACAGCTAATTCTATTCGACTTCTCGTATTTCCTAAGAGATCTCTCTTAATTAAACTCTTACCTGTTCTTTACTTGCAGAAAATATACTCAGAGGCGCGCACGCACAGCAAGCGACAAAAGTATGCACAAACATACTCACGAGTACAATATAATTGCATAGAGCAAGAAGAAAAATGTTAAAAGTCAATATATATATATATATATATATATATATATATAAAAAATATATATAAAAGTCAATATATATATATATATTATATATATATATATATATTAAAAGTCAATATATATATATATATATATATATATAAATATATATAATAAAAAGGCTTATTGCATATGTATGTGTATATTTACCACTAATATTATCTCTCTCTCTCTCTCTCTCTCTCTCTCTCTCTCTCTCTATATATATATATATATATATATATATATATATTAATAAATATACATATTACCTTACGACGAAAGTACGACTCTGAATTTCAGTTTCTCTAAAACTTTGTCGTTGCTCATGTGTTCTGTCCATGGCATTCTCACCATCCTTCTGTAGAACCGCATTTGTGTTACCTCAAGTCCCTTCTTCTTCTGTTATAAGATGATTCTGCATTCACTACCATATAGGAGGAGCGATATTACAAAACAGTTCAGTAGTCTTTTCTTGATTCTAATGTACCGTAATTCACCATGTATAATACGCCTTCATCCATAATACGCATACCTAAAATTGTGCTGAAAGTGTGGGGAAATGCTTATACTCATGCATAATACGCACCCCTTGTTCGGTAATCAAGCCTTATAAATTGTACCTCTCCAATTTCATTACGTCCAACGTTTCCTACTCTTATTAAAAATGGTTTTAAACATAGAATAATATTATTCCAATTTAGTTTCATGATAATTCTTATTTTATTTTACATTTGTAAGTATTGTTAGGTACATATGATTAGATTTGACATCCTTATGGGGTCGCAATCGCCAAATTTTAGTGTCGGATTGTTGTATGTTTGTGGTGAGCAGTAATTTCACAACTTAAATCGACCGGTGAGACGGCAACTTTTTAATGATTTTGTTTGTAGCTGCGCATAATACGCTCCCCCTACTTTTGCTTATTATTTTTTATGAAAAACTGCGTATTATATATGGGAAATACGCTATTTTTCCTGTTTACGAAAAAGAACTTCCCTTATAAGGATTTTTCTACAGTATGTTTTTAGTATCGAAATGGATGGGGAATTGGACACTGAATACTGCAATCAGAAATAATTATTTTTCAATGTTTTGTTTCATATTTGTAAAGGAACCTATAAAAGGTCCCACACAAGTTAGCGAAGGTAAGCGAGAAAAAGGACTAAACAAGCAGACACGGAAGTTTAAATACCTGGGAAGCGTCTTGACAGAGGACAGTAAGTGTGACACTGAGATCTGTAGGCGTATTGGAATGGCAAAGGACACATTCCAAAAGTTGGGCAGGGTACTGCGAGACAGGAGGATATCTTTGGCAACAAAGAAAAGAATACTGAAATGTTACGTGACATCTGTTTTTCTTTATGGCAGCAGATGATGGACAGTCTCCCCAAAGATGAAGAAGAGACTCGAGGCGATAGAGATGTGGTTCTATAGGAGGATGCCAAGGATATCGTGGACCGAGCGTGTGAGTAAGGATGAGATCTTAGTGAGGTTTCAAACAACGAGGAGGCTTATACTTAATATCAGGAAGCGGCAGTTGAAGTTTCTGGGACACATAATAAGGAAAGAGTGTCTGGAGAATCTGATACTCACGGGTCGAATAGAGGGAACGAGAGATTGTCTCCCTTTTCCTCTATTCGAAAGCAGCGCGTGACATACCTGGCGAACTTAAGCAAGTGGGTGACAGAACGTGGTCTCGGGGAGGAAGCAGAGGGAAGGAACTTGTTAAGAGCTGCAAGGGCTAGAGGGAAGTGGAGAGCCATGATCGCCTACGCCCTGAAAGGACATGGCATATAAAAAGAAAGAACACAAGCGGGCCAATTTGTTAGCAAATGAATGTGCCCAAAATGCAGATAACAAATCAAGGATATTAGAATCGAACTGATACAGAAGTTTAAATATCTGGGACGTGTTCTAACAGAGGACGGGAACTGGGACACTGAGATCCGAAGGCGCACCCGGGTGGCCAAAGATACATCCCAAAAGCTAATCAGAGTATTAAGAGACATAGAATAAACCTCGTTTGAAACAAAGAAAAGAATAATGAAATATTACGTGATATCTATATGGCAGTGAAAGCTGGACAATCTCCTCATCGATGAAGAAAAGACTTGAAGCAACATAAACGTGGTTCTACAGAAGGATGATGAGGATGCTATGGACCGAACATGTGATCAACGTCGAAGTTTTAGAGAAAAGGGAAACAGAAAGAAATTTGTATTTAACATCAGGGAGAGACAGTTGAAATCTCTGGGGCACATAATGAGGAAGGAAGGCTTCGAAAATATAATACTCACGGGGAAGATTAAGGAAAAAAGGCACAAAGGAAAATAAGGCGTAACAGACTTGATAGGAATGGTACAACAGAGATTGGGAGATATAGGAAAAAAACAAAATTTATTAAAAGCTTCAAGAGACAGGAAAATGTGGAGGGCCATCATTTCTCAATTTAATTTATGAAATGATGGTTTGAGCATATTTAGTTTTGGCTTTCGTAAGCGGACCAAGCAGAAGGACGTGTAACTCTGTATCGTAGAGTACGCAAAGGCCTTCGATAAAGTACGCCACAAGGATCTCATGGAACTGCTCAGCAACCTCGATATATTCGGGAAAGATATCAGAATAATCAAGAACTTATACTGGCAGCAAACAGCATACATGCGCATAGGGAACGAGTTCAGTGAATATACAAATTAGTAAGTGGCGTAAGGCAAGGATGCGTCTCCTCACCCGACTTGTTCAACCTATACAGCCGAGTAATTCTGAGAGAATTGGAAATCCTACCGGGATTTATCATCGGCGATCACAATCTTAACAGCATAAGATACAAAGATAGCAAACACGGAAATGAAATTAAAAAATTCCTACAGAAGTTAGCGACGGAGAATGAGAAGAAGGGACTAAGCATAAACTACAAGAAAACGGAGTGCATGGTCGTCAGTAAGATGAGTCCGAAATGTGATCTGCAGGTCGAGAACACTAGAATCAAGCAGACGCGGAACTTAAAATGCCTGGGAAGCGTCTTGACAGAGGACGGTAAGTGCGACACAGAGATCTGTCGGCGTATTGAGATGGCCAAGGACACATTCCAAAAGTTGGACAGAGTGCTGCGAGAGACGGGAATATCTTTGGTTACAAAGAAAAGTATACTGAACTGTTACGTGACATCTGTCCTTCTTTACGGCAGCGAATGTTGGACAATTTCCTCAAAGATGAAGAAAAGACTCGAGGCAATAGTAATGTCGTTCTACAGGAGGATGCAAAAGGATATCATGCGCCGAGCGTGTGAGCAACGATGAGATCTTAGAGAGGTTGCAAACAAGGGGGGGACTTATAATTAACATCAGAAAGAGGCAGCTGAAGTTTCTGGGACACATAGTGAGGAAGGAGGGCCTGGAGAATCTGATAGTCACGGGTCGAATAGAGGGAAAGAGAGACAAGGGAAAGCAGCGCGTGACATACCTGTCGGAGTTGAGCAAGTGGATGACAGAACGTCGCCTGGGGGAGGAAGCAGAGGAAGGAACTTGCTGAGAGCTGCAAAGGCTAGAGGGAAGTGGAGAGACACGATCGACTACGTCCTGAAAGGACACGGCACATAAAAAGAAAGAAAAGAAGCGAACCAATTTAGAAAAAGAAAACTAGTCCACCCAATTTTCGTTCTTAAACCTGAATGATTATTTTCGACGTTTGAGATCTGGAGTGATTAATCACCGGTAATGAAAAAAAAAATTTGTTATTTCTGGTCGCAGTGATTATTATTGTAGATCACTACCCCAAATGAATCGATAATGAAGAAGAATGGGATTGTCAATGGTCAGGAACGAATGGAAGAAGGTTATGTAAACACTGATAGTGATTTTCTTATAGAAACACAATGCAAATGAAAAAAAATGCATTATCAGTGGTCATGAATAAATGCAAGAGTTACTGGCAGATAAAGAACGTGAACAATTTGAACGGAAGTGAGTTGAAGGATGAAAGAAAGGGAGAACGTGATAGAAAGAGATAATCAAGAAGAGAAAAAGAGAGAGGTAATAAATAGCAAGGAAAGAAGAAATAAATGAGAACAAAAAAAAGGAAGAAATATATAGAGAGACAACGAGAGAGGGAGACAGCGATAAAGAGAAAGAAGGAAAGAATGTGATTGAAATTTAGAAAGAGAGGAAAGAGAGGAAGCGTGTGAAGAAGAGAGTGATAGCGAGAAAAGAAAGAGAAAAACGTGAAAAAATATAGAGAGATCAATGAAAGAGATGGAGACAGTGATAAAGAGAAAGAAGGAAAGGGGGAAAAATGATTGAAAGGTAGAAAGAAAAAAGAGCGGAAAGAGAGAAAGACTGAGTAATAGCGATTCGAGGAGAGAGACCAAGGATGCGAATTTGAATTCTTCAACATGAACAACGAAAAAAACCTTCAGCTTCCGTTCAAAACTTGAAGTGTCAGAATCCATAAAAATATATTTAAAAATGCCAGAATCTATAATTCAAAGAAGCGATATTTCTTTTTAATCCAATTATTGATTTGCATGAGATGATAAATTTTCAATAACTAACGCAAGCCTCGAACTCAAAAGAAAGAGAAATAATCTTTATTTATTTTTTTTTAAGCGTTTCACCCCAAGCAAGGCGGGAAGGCACTAGCACACAAGGGGTTACAGAGAGTTGGTTTGGTTTGGTTTGTTTTACGGCATATCAACCTCAACAGGTTATTTAATGCCGACAAAATTTTTTATTGCTTGTAATATTTTGTTTTGTCAAAAATCTGTTTCTGGTAATATATTTCATTAAAAATTGTATTGCTGGTAATAATTTTTTCCAAAAAGGTATTGCTGGTAATAGTTAACTATTTGCCCATAGCTGGGATCCTAACAGGGGCTACCACCCCGGGTCAGAGTTGACCTGGGAAGACAAGCAATTAATAGGTGGTTCCACGCTCCTCAAAACCTCCTGATCAGAGACTTTGCTGCTGGACGTAGATTAACGTCTTACCCAGGACGATACAGAGAGTTGGAGCAAGGCGGGAAGCCACTAGCACGCAAAGGGTTACAGAGAATTTGAGTGAGAGCAAATAGGAGTGATAGAGGAAAGGATGAAGAGAAGGATAGGGGATGGATCAGAGCATCTGGAGACGTCGATTGACATTACATTTGAATAGTTGGAGATTATAGCTATCAGGGAAACAGGAAAAGGGTAGGGATTTTCACAGGCAAGAGGTGCGAGACATGAAGCTATTGGAGTACAAGAGACGGCTACACTTAACAGTTTCGACAGTGAAAGGGTGTGAGCGAGATGCCAGCCTAGTTGAACGCTTAAATTCATGAGGTCTGGGAACCAGCGAAAGCAGCTCATCAGAGCGGTTACTGTGAAAGTATTTGTAAAAAAGTCAGAGGGAGGCGACGGTACGTCTGTGAGAGAGCGACTGCAGACGAGATGCCAGATCAGGGCCAATTACGTTGCATATCCGTCTCTGGATCTTATCAAAAACCTTGAGACAAACAAAGGGCACCAAATCTGAAAAAAAAAATAATAATACTCAACAGCCATTTTGTCTTGCCCTACTTCGTTCTATAAGTAGGGTATTCCTCGAGTGTAGGATGTTGTTGTAAAGCCTAACTTTCAGTCCCATGGAAGGAAACGGAGATCTGAAAGAGTAATATGAAAAACGAAAAACAAATATAATTAGAACAAGCAGATTAAGTTGCCTAAAGTGGAGTGATGCTTAATAATCGTGTCGAACAAAGTTTATGTGCCAGTTTAAGTAAAGCAAAATGATATTTCGGAGAGCGGTTCGTCTCGCTCATCGGGTTGGGCAAAGGACAATTAAAAAGCGAAATGGAATCACATATTGCCCCCCAAAAAGAAACTAAGTTTATTAAAAATAAATAAATTAATTAATAAAGAAAGAACAGCAAAATAATAAACACCATCTCCATGAAGAATGTGACAAGATTAAAGCTCCTCATGATTGTAAGTAGAAAGATCTATATGTGAGAGAAATTAGGAGAATTTCAGATAATTATAATTAAGTAATTCATCTCGTCTAGAATAAACCTCAACATAATGCAGAAAGCACGGCCCGAGTTTCAATTCTCGCTAGTGGATGCGCACTGCTGATGAATACCAGATAGAGGACGAAACGGTCGTCCAGTGCTTCCTGCATTCTGTTGAGGTTTCTTCTAGGCTCGATGAATTAGTTAATTATGATTATCTCAAATCCTCCTTATAACTTCTATCACTTGTATATCCTTGCTTGAACCGGTTTCTAATGCTCTGGGTGAAGCGGCTTGGTGATAGTAGTCGTGGCTCGTGGAGGGGGTAGTCCTATGGGTAAAAGAGAAACTCGGATGAGTTCCACCACGGAATATGTGATCGAGAGGTGCTATATCGAGTCTGATTCGCTACCTCTTCGTCACCGAGGCCCATTGGAACAGTTGGTATGATGTTTGCCTGATAACGCAACTGTCCGGGTTTAAATTCTCGGTAGTGGATGCGTACTGCTGATAAGTCCCAAATATTGGACGAAACGGCAGTCCATTGCTTTCTGCATTCTGTTGAGGTTTCTGCTAGACTCGATGAATTAAGAAATTATAATAAATATATTAATGCACTAGGAACCTCAAGATCATCAAATTCTTAAACATAAAAGACTATACAACAAAAAAGAATTTTAACGAAATGACATACATGGCACAGCCTATCAGAACTACAATTGAAAATAATTTATCTTAATTTAACATATTTGTTAAAAATATTCTAAATCAGTAAGAGGATTATTTAATTCAAAATAAAATAATGATAAGGTAAAACTTGATGGAAGAATTTGTTCTTTCGCCCGTAATAATTGCCATATAGGAGAAACATCGAATAATTTAAATGAAAGGTTATATGAACATTGATGGAAGGAACAGAGAGAAGGTTCCAAGATGATGATGATGTTTCGGGTAGGTACGAAAATAAAGCTAACAGATATAGATTCGAAGAAGTCCCAACGAGAGATGTGCATTCCATATATATATATATATATATATATATATATATATATATATATATATATATATATATATATACAGGTAAAATGAGAACAAAGAGAGTATAATTCCACTGTATATAACATTTAATTTAAAAGAAGGCTCAATACAGAGTATAGCTAAATATTATTTATTTTAGGATATTAAAAAATAAAACAGTGATAACCTCTGAAAACAAGTACCCACTAAAAATAACATTTCCAGTAATAACAAATAATGCCTGATAAAAAAAAACAAAAAAACTCCATTCAAAATTTATTGTTTTTTATGTTTCAGTTAATCGCTGGTCGTCTCCATTCTCCTATATAGATGTGAGACATGAGCACTGTTGGCAGATACAGAGAGAAGGATCCAAACGTTTGAGAAGGAATGCATGAGAAAACTCCTTCGCATCTTCTATCGGGAACATAAAACCAATGAGTTTGTGCAGAAAAGGGTTGAAAGTTTTGTGGGCCACCAGGAACCTCTTCTCGCCATTGTCAAACTGAGAGAAAAATGGCGTGGTTTAGACACATTACAAGGCACGGCAGCCTGTGCAAGACGATCATGCAAAGCACCGTTGAAGGTGGACGCAGGAGAGGACGTCAACGCAAAAACTAGTTGGACAATGTCAAACAATGGACAGGTATGTCTACACCAGAATTGTTGATGGCTGCCGTTGATGGACTGTTGTGTAAGAGATTCAGTGGGACTTCTGCATGCGGATCCTCATTACGATTACAAAGGTCAAGGGGAAGATGATGATATATGAACCCAAAAAGAAATCTATTAAAAAAACAACTCAGTTGCTGTCATGATTCTGGGTATAATTTCGATGTCAAACATGTTATTTAATTAAAACAGACAGCATTTTAGTAAGACGAAAGGACATAAAAAGTGTATTAATCGCTATATTATCCACAGTATATTCGTGTCCAGTTTCTTATGATATTACCCATTTTTTGACAGAGCTTCTGTTTTTACAATTTAGGATTCATTAAAGAAAATATTAAAAAACAAAACTGAATGATATTGACTTGACTCTGTCTCCAGACATGTCTAATAAAAAAATAACCTAAAAAATTTAAAACTCAATAATTTAAAATGTCAGCTTCCCCACATCTTCAGCGTTTTCTCTTGGTACGGAATTACAGCCGACGCTCACGTTTTATATCCTCCCGTCCATCCCCTGAGTATATAATTCCACCAATAAAAACATTAGTCTGAAAACGCGTTACTTAAAATGTTTCATTTGCCTAAGAATTAAAGTAAGGCTTTAGGTTATCTATTCATACAAGGCAGAAAACTGCTAATAGTAGACACGGAAAAGAAGACATGCCTGATTTTTCTCAATCCCACAAAGCGCATGTGATCTAAAAGTAACTGATTGAGAATTTACATGATCATGCCATACTCCCATTGTCTCCCGAATTGCTTTTGCTATATATATATATATATATATATATATATATATATATATATATATATATATATATATATATTTAGTTTACGAAAAACTAGGTCATCCGTATGGGTTGATCCAAGGAGGATAAAATCCAGAGAGCTCAATGTAAATCAGAGCTAATAATTTAAATAAAAATAAAAACAGACCACTTTAAGGTTCCATGTAATAAATTAATTCACCACAGACCTTTTTGAAGGACCGCGGATCATCAGACTTTACTTCCAAAGGTTGAAACGAAAAAAGAAAAGAAATTTACACATTTTTGATGGGGAGTACTAAGCATATGTAAATTAACGAAGTAAGGAAGTGAGGTGAGACATGATTGAGTTAGAGTAATTTAAAATTTCTATACTTTCAAATTTAATATTGCTTGAGGAAGTCCAGACATTGACACATTTAATCGGTTAACTTAACGGAAGTTATATATTGATATAGAAAGGGGAAGAGGGGAAAAAAGACATAAAGGGAAATAGAGAGAAGGACGTCATGAGAGAAAGTGTCACTAACTTTCTTTGGAATGAAAGGCCCGAAATAGACACTGTTGTTTTGCTTTACTTTGAGAGTTCATAAATATTATAATGTTTGATATAAATTTGAATGTTTAAACAGTCTATAAGGAATTTAATTTGATGTTTGTTAGCAAATTTAAGTTTTTTTTAAAATTTATTACAAAAATTTTGGGGATTTAATATGAAATAGTCGTTTAGAAAAATATTCATAGAATTTACATTAAAATACTAAAATTTTATTTTAAAATATAAGTTTACTTCTAGTTGTAATTGATTATTAAGGTGATATCTCTATCAGTTTGAATTTTATTCATGAATTTAATTTGCGACTATTTTTAGATTGGTAATTTCTCTTACTTAAAGTTTAGTTATTAAGTTAATATGGAGTGATATTTGAAGGTAATATTAGAGATCTTGCTCTGTCATTTATTGTATACACATCCATGCAAGTTTCACATATACATACGATAAAAAATAAAAATAAAAATAAATAAAAACAAGTAAAATAATTTGAGCCAAATAAATAAACAAATAAACGACTTCCGGTGAAATAACCGCCAATATTGACTACCCACAATAAGCTATATAAACAAATTTTTACTACGTTATAAAAAACATCGATCAAAATAAAAAATAAATAAATAAATATATAAGATAAAAAATAAAAATAAAATAAAATAAAAATAAGCAAAATAATTTGACACAAATAAATAAATAAACAAATAAACTACTTCCGTTAAAATAACCGCCAAAATAGACTACCCACAATGCACCACGGACCCGTATATATAAATAGCCGAGAAAAATAAGAGCACTCGTGGCCTGACGATTGCATCTAGCATGAAACAGACTGTCGCCTCTAAGTGTTGACTTCTATGTTCACTTTTATATTTACACACGCTCTATCTCTGATATTGAGCACTTTATCCCATAAATATAGCACACTTTAAGACTATATTTCTTCATTATATATATATATATATATATATATATATATATATATATATATATATATATATCATTGGGACTTCTCCGAATCTATATCCGTTAGCTTTATTTTCGTACCTACCCGAAACATCATCATCATCTTGGATCCTTCTTTCTGTTCCTGCCTTCAATGTTCATATAATCGTTCATTTAAATTGTTCGATGTTTCTCCTATGTGGCAATTATTACAGGTGAAAGAATAAATTCTTCCGTCAAGTTTTACCTCATTATTATTATTTTAGTTAGCCTCTTACTGTTTTAGAATAGTTTTAAAAAATATGTTAAATTTAGATAAATCATTTTCAATTGTAGATCTGATAGATAGTGTCATGTATGTCATTTTGTTAAATTTTCTTTTTTGTTGTGCAGTCTTTTATGTTTAAGTATTTGATGATCTAGTGCAGTAATATATATATTATAATTAACTAATTCATCAAGTCTAGAAGAAACCTCAACAGAATGCTGTAGATGGCCGTTTCATCCGTTTTTTTATTATTACACGACATCAGGTTTTAATGTTTCTACAAATAAATGAAAAAAAAAATATATAAAAAATTAAATAAATGATTATAGTTTCTTAAAATGAACAATAAAAATTGAACTTTATAACCATCCATAATTTACTTGAAAAAAATTTACACAAATCTGACATCGATTCCACTAATTTAAAAGTCGGATAGTTTTAATAAATTCTGAGCAAACAGAAAAAAAACCCCCAAAAACAAAACAAAAAACTACCATTTCCCGTATACTATATATAGCTCTATTTTGTGGTAAATGCTTACACCTATTTCTACCCAGTGACTATAAATTACTTTTTAATATTTATTACATGTCTACAGTAAATAAGTCCGACATAGTAAAACTATCAGTTATTCACGAAAATAACTTCCAGTTAATTGTTAACTGGGGCAAGAATTGGCTTGTAAATTTTAACGGCTCCAAAACGAAACTGCAATCTTTTAATCATCATAGAGAACCATTTTTGCCATCCATCAGCATGACTGATTCTAACCTCCAGACGAAAAATTCTTGGTCTCACTATTTGCACTGACATGAAGGGAAGTGGTTATATGGAATAAAGTGCTAAGTCTGCTGCTAGGAAAGTTAATTCGCTGCGACCTCACAGAGAATGTTTCTCAGCAGAATTGCGCATTTATAAATCTACCATTCATCTGGGCATTTGGCCGACGGACATTTAAACGAATGGACATTTAGCCAAAAAATGTAATGGCGTACTTACATGTGTCTGTCACACTCTTTATCGTAATCTGCTACAAATATTTATATTTATTTACTGTATTAATTAATAATTTTTCGTTTTTTTTACAGTCTGTTTTAAAAATCTATTCTGTATATATAATATTTTACTTCCAATATTACTGAACATTTTACTACATTAGGCACATTTTACTACAGCAAAAATCTTAAGCTTTTACGATATTCAAGATCTTTGAATTTCTCTTTTAATGAACATCATCTTAAAGGGATGAACTAGCTTTTGTCTTACTGTTAAATATGAATTCAAATAATTAGGTGCTACTTTTTATCTAAATATATTAAAATATTTAAAAAAATACTAATTTCAATAAACAAATATTGAAATAAGAAAACTTATACTTTTTCGGTGAAATGTCCGTTCGGCCAAATGTCTCTCGGCCAAATGTCCGTCGGCCAAATGTCTCTGGGCCAAATGTCTGTCGGACAACTGTCTCTCGGCCAAATGTCCGATAGGCAAAATGTCTCTCCGCCAAATGTCCGTCGGCCAAATGTCTGTCGGACATATGTCCGTCGGCCAAATGTATCTCGGCCAAATGTCTGGTGGGCAAATGTTCGTTCGGTCAAAAGTCTGTCGGTCAAATATCCGTCCACGGAATATTACTGCCATATCTGGTCTGGTACTCTTGCTATATATCTCGAGATTCTCGACAAAATCCAAAGTAGGGTGTGTCATGTCGTGGCATCACAACTACTGTCACTTTCTCAACGCCGGGACGTGCCTTTTCTCTGCATTTTCCGTTAATATTTTCATGACAGTTGTTCTAATAAACTTCCATCCTGGAAGCGGTCACTTCAGCGGCCAGCTGCGATTTTGGAAGTCTTGGACAACCGGGGAGGGTGTTGTATGATTATACATGCATTTCTATCACAAATTGATTTACAATATTCTTCTATGTGCCGTTTCCTTTCAGAACGTGCGTTATCACGTCCCTCCGTGACCAATCACGGGTAGCTCTTAACAACGTTTGTTACTTTGCCAAGCCTCTCATACCGTTGTTCGGCCATCATTTCACACAAGATCACGTAGCTTGCATACGTCCATTGTTTCTTTTTGCCTTCCATATCTTCTGTAATTATCAAATTCCCAAGGCCCTCCTTCCACATAATATGTCCAAGACATTTCCGGTGATATTTGAGGAATTTAAACAGCAACAACAACTAAAATGGTTATAATATGTAACTCGAACTTGTAAGATCGAGACATTCACTTAGATATTAGTCATGGCGCCAAACCCTTTCAGCGATTTCTAAACTGTCAGCTGTATACAAACGCTTTCTAAGATCAATGGTTAAAAATGGCTGTGCGTGGGTGGACGCTGTGGAACCTGACGGGGACCATCCATCTTCAAACCTAGTGGAATGATACTACAGAATCAAAAACTAAGAGCTGTGTCAAATAAGAGAAACCACATCATTGGAGGATTTTCAACAACAGCAACAAACAAATTGGATACCACATTTAAATCGAAGAGAAAATGACTGCCTATATCTCTGAGGTGAGGTATTACTTGCATTATTTACATTATTCGGACTGTTATTCTCATCTTCATTCCCACGTTCACAACGTTTCGGCCGTTGTACGCTCCGGCTTTCTTCAGGTGACTGGATCTTTAAGACGAGGTATTATGATTACTTGCATGATTTACATTATTCTGACTGTTATCCTCATGTTCATTCCCATATTCCCAACGTTTCGGTCGTTGTACGCTCCGGACTTTTTCAGGTGATTTGACCTGTGAGATGAGGTATTATGATTACGTGCATTATTTACATTATTCGGACTGTTATCCTCATGTTCATTCCCATATTCACAACGTTTCATTCGTTGTACGCTCCGGCCTTCTTCAGGTGATTGGAATTTCGAACCGAACTCTTTATTTCGTTCACCAGGGTAGATTATTCTAGTTACACCTGCCATGCCTCTTCTGGATATCTCAGTTATTTTCCCTTTAAGTCAATTCTCTATGTTTGGTTTTGGATAGTTAAAAAAATAATGACATTATCAAGATGTTGACATGCGACACTACATTAAATAAAATGTTTGAAAGGAAACCCCCATCAATACTAAAAAGACTGATAACAGCTAGTGGACTTGTATAGTCTATTCTCCTGAAAAAATGTTTTGAGAGAAGGATTTTTATAAATTCCCAACCGCCAGTAGTACTGGCCTTTCGCTCAATGAATCTTAATTGTTAGCTTATAACAAAACGGGTAATGTTACCATAAACATTACAATTTGTGACCGCGTCATTGACCGAAACCTGGATGAAATATCTGCATTAATTAGAATAAGACTTTTTATATTTACTTTATATTAATAATATGCTAAGCTTACGGCCATATCATGCTGAAACACCGATTCCCGTACGATCACCGAAGTAAAGCAACGTTGAGCTTGCTCAGTAGCTAGATGGGTAACCGCTTGGGAATACACTGTTTCTTGTGATATAATGGTTAATGGCTCGTAATTGCTAATTGGAGAGCCGAGTTCCAATTCAGGTTGGTTTCATTATCTTCACTAAGTGTCAACGACGAAATTATTCGTACACTTATCAATTTTGAATATTTTAATCCATTTCTCAGAAAGTAATACCCGTATGATGCTAGCTTTTTTATATGTTAATAATCACAAAAAAGTTGTTGCATTTAAGATATTGTTCTGGAAATTGAGTTTTATATTCCTTTGTCTTCACTAACATATAAAAAACTGGCATAATACGGGTATTAGGTTCTGAGAAATGAGTAAAAAATATTCAAAATGAATGAGTGTACGAATAATTTCGTCGTTGACTGTACTTGCAAATACCCTTGCGATAGCTATGATTCCAACTCTTCTCCCCTCAGCTATAGGTTAATCAGTAATACTTGCATCATTAAACAAATATTATCTCCAAAGAAATTCTTACAATTTTAAAATAGTTTTTTTGGCTTTAAATAATCTACAAAACGTTGATAAGCCTTAGAAAACGAATCAATCAATCAACATTAATATTCTCCCTAGTAGTAAACAATTTCCACACGGTGAAATCATTTGAATCTCTTATGAGACAGGGACTACCACCGGAACCTGTTAAGTTTCTGGTCTCTACGTTCTTAGAGCGTACCAAGGTATACCAATAATCCAAAAAGCTTAGGACCCGATCTTCCACTGATGCAGCCACATCTACCCCGTGACAGGCTATATTTTCGAGATAAATTTAAAAGTGTTCTCGCTTTGTCGTATAATTATTTACACTGTTTTCATGCGGACTATTGTCGTCATCGTTGTTGCTGTTGTTATCACAGAGTTTCGGCCCCGTTATGCCCTTCGGCTTTCATCATATGTATATCGCGACGAAAATTCAGAACTGGGGCACTTAGACTATTCACGACCCCTTGCCTATGTCTTGTGGCTCAGTTTGGAATTAACTGCATAATAACCAGATCGGTATACACCTGATAAAAGTCGAAAGGCACAATGGCCAAAGGCCACAATGGCCAGAATGTTGTTGATAAGAACAACAAACTTGAGGAGAGTAATAGTGTAAATAAGGTTAACTCCTCAACCCGGAAATGCAATTATAAATTAAGGAAAAGGTTACTGTAGGTACCTCCACTTCCAATAGGTCCCAAACTCAATATAATCAAAGTTTTGTCATTAAAATGTTTATGTTATTATTAAAAGGAAAGATCAAAGCATTTTTTTAAATTATTTTTTAAAATTTTTACTCCTTTGCAGCACGTTCGAAATTTTGGTTTAAAAATCTTGCTTTTGACGTCAGAGGCATATCAAAGATAAAGGTTTGATTTTTTTCCCGCTTTTTCCGGTGAAAAACATTAATTTGGAAATTTTTTCAAAAATCAGATAATTGTGGGATTTTAATGAAACTTTCAGGACAAATTCAGAAATAAATTAAATGCTTTTGAATTTTATTTTTTGGGAAAATCTTGCTAAAAATATTTTTTTACATATATTACCACCCACTTACTTAATTTCGTGAAGTTTCGAGAAATTAAATTTTTAGGGTTGGTATTTTTTAGTTAAAAGCAGGAATTCTCTAAGAAAGTAAAATATTAATTTTTTTGTAAAACATTTGGCCCTCTCACCAAAATCTGCTCTGAATTGTAAAATAAAAAATGCAATAAAACTATGACATTATTTAATTAGAAAAGCTTTTAATTGCTTTGATAAAAATGATTTATTAAGGGATTATTGTCTTAAGAAAATATTTGTCGGTGAATAATTAATTTTTATAAGAATTGTTTTCATTTAAAAAAAAAATTAATTAAACAATGTATAATATTTAACAATCGTTTAAAATTCTTCACTGCTTTCAAGGTGGCGCTTTGCTGATACTGTTAATTGAAAATTAATTTTACGAATCCAAAATTGAAAAGTACATAACAATCGTTTGAGCCAATATATTTTTAAAAGAATTAAAAAAAAAATTTTTATTGTATAGATCATTCCCAATTTCTACCTATGGGAAGCTATACACGACATAATACTTAAAAAAGTTCACGGCTTGTAAGTGTCACCTGACACTTACCTTATTCAGTTATGTTTTATCATTAATGTCTTTACAAAGTTTTAAATTTAAAGTGCTATAAAAATTTAATAATAAGATAACCATAATAATAACAATTAATATTAAATAAAATACCTTAACATTTAATAAATTATTGATTTTTACTTATATCATGGTATTTTATATTGGTTATTAAATTTTAAAATTAATCTAAGAAAATTTTATATTATTATTAAATTTTATTATTTTTTTCGCAAAACATCTTCAAGCGTAACTAAAAGTCAATAAAATATTAGATAATTGCTGAAAATATTATGTTAATTTGGTAGTTAAAACTAAAAAAAATGAGTTCCCTTAGATTTAGTACATATGTCAATTCTGGTCAACCATATTAGCTGTCATCACATCGTAACTTTTCAGTGATGTCCATAACGTCAATAATGACCTGATCAAAAGAAGATCCGTTGTTAAGAAATGATTGTATAATATATTTTTATGATATAAGTAAATAATATTTGTTTCAATTCAGATTAATTGAACTTTAAATTTGCAAATTTTACTCAAATAACGCGTCACAAATAAATATATTATTTTTGGAAGATTTTAAAAATCGATATTTTTGTTTTGTTTACAAATTTCTTAAAATTAACAAAATGGCAGCCTTTAAGAAAATTTTCTTAAATCGGCCGAAAAGTTGAGATTCTAATTTATATAATTTTTATTTAAAATAGGCCAGAATATTTTACTTACTGGAAATAGTAAATTTAATCATTTAGCTTTCAATTAAAGCTAAAATGAAATCTTTTAGAATGCTTTTCCATTTAAAAAAAATAATTTAAAACTTTAGGTATCGAAAATTCAGTGGAGGGGTACCGAGGATTCTGAAATCTTATACTGGGTGTAGCAGCAAAATTTTCCATTTGTTAGATTACAGTTTGAACCGTTTTATCTTAGAAATGATTAAAGATATCTTACTGGAATTTTTTGAGGTTTTTATAACACCACTGGACTCAACTTTGAACAATGAGACTACGATTACTCTCCAATCTAAACAGAAGAATCGTGAAATCGATCATAAAGGAAAATGCCACGATGTTCATCATTAATAAATCATAATTAAGAATCGGAATTTGATAAAGTTCATATATATATATATATATATATATATATATATATATATATATATATTAGTGCAGAATTATTTCCCAACTCGGTAACCTTCTAACTTTCTGTCCTGGAGTAACAAGCTGCCTCACACATTTCACATACGATTTCATTTTCAAGTTTTTTTCACTACTGCTCTTTAGATTGTCATAGCTGAAACTCTTCCTTCACGTGACAAACGTCTTATGGACTGAGTTGGATCTTTTCTAATTAATCTTTTTCGCTCTAAGTTAAAATGATGATGCTTCTTCCTGTGGTGACCTCCTGATCCAGTTTTCCTCTCTATTATTCCCTCTTTTCTAAACTTATTCACCATTCTCTTGATGGTTTTTGCACGGATTTGAAGATGGAATCCAGGGTCTTAATGTTGGTACCATTACTGAAAGTCTGAATGATTTTTCCTCTCATCAGAGCTCAGTTGAGAAGACAGTGGGGCGGACAAAAAACAATTTTAAAATGTTTTACCGCGACACTTCAATACCAAGACTGTATATATATTATTGCTACTAACCCGCATTCCTGGATCTACTAACCCGTATTACCAGTTTGTATTATTACGTTAATACCTTTTTTCCTTAGAAAGAAGAAGAAGAAGAAGAAGAAGAAGAAGAAGAAGAAGAAGAAGAAGAAGTAGGAGGAGGAGGAGGAGGAGGAGAAGAAGAAGAAGAAGAAGAAGAAGAAGAAGAAGAAGAAGAAGAAGAAGAAGAAGAAGAAGAAGAAGAAATACAAACAATATCTCTTCACGTTTTCTCTAGAAATTTTTTAATTGACCATATGAATATACAACAGCGAATTTGCTAGGTATAGGATAGTTAGTGAAGAAGAAGAAGAAGAAGAAGAAGAAGAAGAAGAAGAAGAAGAAGAAGAAGAAGAAGAAGAAGAAGAAGAAGGAGACGAAGACGAAGGGTAACCTGGATTTTGACATCCCAGAATATTTTAGATCTTTTTCTTTTCTTATCCTAGTATCTATTTATGGTTTTCACAATACCCATTTATGTAAAAAAATCTCAGAATTAACCTGTAGAAGAAAATGATAATATGTATAAAGGATAAAAGTATGTAGCTGTAACCGATGCGTTTCGTGAACTTTTTCCAGGCAAAAAGACGACATGAAACAGTCTGTCGCTTCTGAGCGTTGAATTCAATGTTCACTTTTGTATTTACATACGCTTTATCTCTGAGCACATTATTCCTTAAATATAGCACACCTAAAAACCATATTTCTTCATATATATATATATATATATATATATATATATATATATATATATATATATATATATATATATTAAAAAGACAATAGGAAAACTGTAGTTTTAGCCGACGCGTTTCGTCCAATGTGGACTTTTTCAAGGCAAAAAAAACGAAATAAATTTATTGAAACAAAGTATCTATAAATTGTAGTTTAAATTCAAGAGACTGTCTTAAATTCCTTCGTAGACGCTAATTCTGATTGACAAAATAGATATGTTGTATTTGTCGTATTGTTTTGCTGTTTGTAGACTAACTTCCTCTTCTCTCACCGTCTTTCGTACATTCAATATTTTTTAGCTTTTTCAACCCACATCTGCTGAACGCCGTGATTTTTCGTTAATTTTTGCCAGCTTAAAAACAATATATAGCTTCATCCCCACGAGACTCTTTTTACGTACAGACGCCAATGAGGTAATTCTTTTTAAAAAACTACATAAATGACAACCAAAATGTCGTTAGCAACTAGATGAATTTTGAAACGATGTTGTATATTCATATGGTCAACTAAAAAATTGCTTAAGGTTTGAAGAGAACATTTTCACGTGTAGAGATTTTGTTTGTATTGTTGTGTTGACGGATTCAACCGGTTTCTTTTCATTTCTTGATATATATCTTTGTTTATTATCCAAGTTGAGATTCCCAGCCTCCCCAGTTTGTTTTGGCCCCATTTTATCTCGACTGGGTCAGCTTTTTCTTTCCCATGTCCGCGTATATCTTCTGCTTTTCCCACTCTCTTAGCGAGAGAGCTTCTTGATTTTGTCCAATGGTTAGAATACAGCGACCTCTCTTTTTTGAGGGTTGGGCGGGCCCTACTAACATCATTTATGTTTAGTTTACTTTGTGTTCATGTTTAGTTTGTTATTGCGTTCATCTCCCTTCCCTCTCATTTTTCATCTTTAGAATTGTATATATAAGTTATTATCATTAACTTTTATGGCATGGGGCGCGTTTCGTAGGCCCCCACACCTTAAGAGGAAGTGGTATTATGGTTTATGGAGAATAGGTTGGCGACGGACGAGTTATTGTGGTGAATGTACAAATTGTAATGAGTGAATGTGTCGTGAATCGAATTTGCTAGGTATAGGATAGTTAGTGAAGACCAGCCTCAACCCCTCCTCTTTTTCGGCCTTGTGCCATAATTGTATTCTTATATACAATAAATATCCATTTCTTGATATATTTGTTGTGTCCGTTGGCTTGGGAGTGGATTGATTCTATTAGGAAAAGGTGATGTTGGGAAAAACTCTGGGCGTAGATTAATATTTGAATCTCTCCGAGGACAATGTACACAACAATATATCTCACAACACATGCCATGTCTAATGGATGTCAGTTATCTCCTGTTAATTCCCCTCTGAAAGTTCTTCACTGCCTTAACCAGGTATTGAACTAGAACAGTCTACCCCAGCGAGCGAATAGGTATCCCGACTAGAATATTAACCAACGAAGAAGCCGGGAACGACACTCACTCATATTAACTAGGTACACAAAAGTGATGTATCCTAACTATGGGGAGGGCTCCACAGGAAACCACCCCTATGTGAAGTAGTTGGATTAAAAAAAAAGAAAATCAAGGCTAGCTCCGTTCACACGAACCAAGCTCGCCTCAGTCACCCACATCTAGCTGAAGTCTGTCGAAATCAACCGTTTCCTATCAGTTCATCTTGAGCTGGTGCTCAAAGAATCGGATCAGATCCTGATGAGAAAGACGGTTGCCTCGCAAGACCTCCTCCTGTCGGGTCGTCCAAATCACCATTCGGGATGTAGCCAGCAGTGATAGTAACAAAATTCTTTTCAACCCCAGAATACGGAGGCGACACATTATCACACGCATACGCACAATCAATGAGCACGAGCTTTTCAGGAGGGATACGAGCCGTCAACCCGTCGACATGCTGCCATAGGCAATTGACTCGAGGACAATAGTAGAAGGTGTGCTCGGCCGTTTCCTTCAGACCAAGGTCACGTTGTTAGCGGTCTGGCAAATCTTCTAGCTGTTAACGACATTTTGTTTGTTGTTTATGGATATTTTTGTTTCAATAAATTCTTTTTACCTTGAAAAAGTCCACATTGGACGCAACGCGTCGGCTAAAACTATAGTTTTCCTATTGTCTTTTTTCCCCCTTTATACAATGCCCATTGTTTACGTGTCACTACCTTTGATAGTAGATTTCTTATTCTATTTCTTCTATGTCTTCTCACTGTACACAATTATCTCGCATTTTTATCTCCAAAGACGAAAGACGAGACTTGCCACTTTTCTTCCATTGGCTTATTTTTTCTATGACGTAACTTGTTCAACTGTAGCTGTTCTCTGCTACAATTTTTATTTCTTCATTTTATATATCCTCAACGCTAATTTTTTTTGTCCTCCGCAATAATTTGTCATTCTTAAAATGTTTTTCTCTCTAATTAGTAGGGTTTATTTTTGTTTTTGCGTTTTGCGTTTTGCTCCATCATTTTTTTCGTACTTGCCGTTTTCGAATTCATTTTATTCGTTTCCTTCTTTGCAACTTTCACTATCTCCCCTTTCTTCTGTCCTCTCCTCATTTTATCATTATTCCTCCTCCTCCTCCTCCTCCTCCTCCTCCTCCTCCTCCTCCTCATCATCATCATCATCATCATCATCATCATCATCATCATTTTCTTCTTTGTTTTCTTTTTCTTTTATTATTATTATTATTTTTAAAAATTTCCTTTGATTTCTGGCGTTTACACATTTCTTTCTGGGTCCCGCCCAGAGACCTAAGGTTAGAATTGGCATCATGACACTTTCCACTGACAAAAAAAAAAAAAAATTACATAGACAAAGCCCTTTGTAAAGTGTGGGCTGTACTTATGAGAACAATTTTTTGTATTCCTTTGAGGCATGGACTTCCAGTAATCCCTTCAATTAGTCTACTGGAATCTTTTCCAACCAATCCCATGGCTCTGCAACAGGGATTGTTGATGTTCCCATGTACCACATTTTTGAGATTTTTCAAGGTCCTTGTATTTTGACAGCTTTTTGAATATCTTCAAAGATACATTGCAGTCTGCAGGGACTGCCATATCAATAAGGAGGCACTTTTTTTGTTTGTGGTTTTTAATAACAATGTTTGGGCGATTGTATTTCTTCAAGTTCTTTTTCCCTTTACTTTATTTCGTTCCTTTTTGTTCATTTACACCGTTTTTTTTTCGATTTTTCATCTTCGTTTTCCATATTTTTTCCTCTTGAATTCGTTATTCAATTTTCCATTTGTTTACATCTTAAATTGTTATCTAAAATATTTTTGGGAACTGTCTCCCGGCAGAAAGCTACCGTCTTGAGATCTCCAACTCCAGAACTATTTTTCTACACAACCTAATTCTTACCGTTTCTTACGCTCATACAAAATCACATAGTAAGCCTCTAACTTGAGTGGCTGTTGCGCCTTATATTGGGTGAATATTACTATAAAAAATGAATTTGCCGCATTAAAGATAGAATCGATGCAAAAATCCAGTGTGCGGTAGAAATACCTGTCACATATACCTCTCAAAAATATCTCCGATGTAATGGTAAGATGTCTTACCATTATGAGGGTGGTATAACTGGAGGGTATATGCCTCACTCACTATTATTATTCCTATAATTTGGGACTAAAACTCTTATTGTCACTTTTGTGATTTATTCTTTCCACACACACATACTCTCTCTCTCTCTCTCTCTGTATCTGTGTGAAAGAGAGAGAGAGAGAGTGAGAGAGAGAGAGAGAGAGAGAGTTTTGGTTTCACTTCGATTAAGAATAAAAATTTAGCAAAATTGTGGGTCAATAAACATAATCTGATTTCGAGATTAAAAATTAAGTGAAGTGTAGGATGAGAAAGAAAGAAAGAAAGAATTATAGATAGAAGGGAATATAGATAGGAAGAAAGGTAGAAAGATAGAAAGAAAAATAGAAGGAAATATAGATAGATAGATAGATAGATAGATAGATAGATAGAGAGAAAAAATATGGATAGAAAGAAATATAGAAGAAAGAAATATAGAAGAAAGAAATATAGAAAGGAAGAAATGATTTCAGGTTTAATGAAAAGCTGAACCAATTGACAAAAGAGAAAGAAATATAGATAGAAATATAGAAATATAGGAAGAAAAAAGAAAGAAAAAAGGTAGATAGATAGAGAGATAGAGAGAGAGAGAGAAAGAAATATAGAAACAAATATAAATAGAAAGAAATATAAAAAGGAAGAAAGAAAGAAGTGATTTCAGGTTTAATGAGAAACTGAATCAATTGCAAAGAAGAAAGAAAGAAAGAAAGGAAGAAAGAAAGAAAGAAAGAAAGAAATTGTGGATTGCCAAAAGAAAACAGATAGAGACTGAGAAAAGAAAAAAGAGAAAGAACTGATTAATGAACGAAGAAAGAATAAAGACACAAAGAAGCGAATACATGTTGAATGAATGAAAGAAGCGATTAGAGAAAAAAAAAGGTGAATGAACGGATTACGGACCAAAAGAAAAGACAAAAAGAGACAAAGAGGTGACGACCAAATGAATGTAAGCGTGAACCGATTAGCAAATCACAGGATGAAAACAAGAAAAAAAAAAGATTATGAAATCAAAAGAATGGAAGAAAGAAAAGATTACCAAAATAAAAAAAGAAGAAATTTTTTAAACAACCATTTATTCAAATAAGGAAAGAAGAAAAAAGATACAAAAGTCATTGCAAGTCGAATGAAAGAAGGAACCAATTACTAAAAGAAAGAAAGAAAGAAAGAAAGAAAGGAAGAAAGAAAGAAAGAAAGAAAGAAAGGAAGAAAGAAAGGAAGAAAGAAAGAAAGGAAGAAAGAAAGAAAGAAAGAAAGAAAGGAAGAAAGAAAGGAAGAAAGAAAGAAAGAAAGGAAGAAAGAAAGAAAGGAAGAAAGAAAGAAAGAAAGAAAGGAAGAAAGAAAGGAAGAAAGAAAGAAAGAAAGAAAGGAAGAATACACGGGCTGGCAAAAGAAAGGCCTGATTAAGAAATGAAGAAAAAAGAAGATACGAAGAAGAGATTACAAATTGATTGAAAGAAAGAACCAATTACCAAAAAAAAGAAAGAAAGAAGACATAGGTTAACAAAAGAAAGGTCCGATTTATAAATGAAGAAAGAAGGAAGATACAAAGAAGCGATTACAAGTTGAATGAAAAAAAGGAAGTAAATAGAAGTGGAGATAAGTGAAGAAGTTGAAAGAAAGCATGAAGAAATTCATGAAGAAAGAAGAAAAAGAAATAGTAAGAGTGAGTAAGGAATGAAAAAAAAGAAAGAAAGAATTAGAGATGAAAGAAAATAAAAGGTACCAAAAATTTGAAGTTCGTGATGAATGATATTTCATCTGATTGAAAAAAATCTTTCCAAGTTAAAAAAAAAAAGTCGTTATGAGAATTTCTTATTTCAAAGTAAATGCAAAATCTGTCGTATCTGAAAATTGTTATATTTTGGGCGAAACGAGGATTTGTCTTTTTGCATACAATTTCTCTTGAAGAGTCAACGGTATGATTTTGATTTTCGATATTTAGGTTGGAAAAATGACTTAATCCATGACTTAATCCATGAATAAATATGAATGATTGGAGTCATTGTGCGAATAAGAACTAGGAAGGTGGACGGAAGTAATAAAAAGGATTGAAACGCGCAAATAGACTTTAGAATAAACGGGTTTTGAACAGAAGAAAGATGAAGAGATAAAAAAGAACAGAAAAATAGTTGGAAAAAGAAGAAAAAGAAGAAAGAGAAGAAGAAGACGAAAAAGAAGAAAGAGAAGAAGAAGACAAAAAGAAGAAAATATTCTCAAACCAAAGAATAGAAAGCTGGAATGAAAGAAGAAACCGAAAAAGATTGCGAGAGGAAAACCTTTTAACTGCTTCTCTATGCATAACATTTAAATATTAAATTCTACTTGTTTTTTTTTATTTGTTTCGAATTTGCTAATAGAAGGATCGGCTTTTTTCTCGCTGCTGTTACTACTATTAGCAAACTCGACACAAATGGAAAGAAGTAGAATTTAATATTACAATGCGAAGACACGATATTTGAAAAGGATGAGATCGACATATTAGAAAAATAAAATTTAGGTAATGGCTTATGAAATCTAGAAGCACTTTCATATGGAATAGTTTTTATTTAAATTTTCACCAAGGAACATCATAAAGATTCCAAATGTAGGAAAAATCCTAAATAAAATACATTCGTTGGCTGGTGTTTAACGAAAGTTGCATAAATTTTGCTTTAGAAATATACTCACAACCCCTGCAAAACTGTTAAAAAGCAAAAATAAAATCATCCTTGATAATGACTAAAAGTATAGCCGAAAGCGCTCGGAATTACGGAACATTGGGACAGAAAAGAAAACACTAGTTCGAACACAAGAATAATTAAATAAAAAGCTTAATTGACGTACCTTGCCTATCGTCTTCAATGAAACATAAGATCCGGGTTCTAATCTCACCATGGTCGATTTGTCAGGAAGGAAACTTCCTGATGTTATTGGAATGGATCTAGGTCGATCCCAGCGTGTGGCACCTTTGGAAAGTGCCTGCAAACCATACCACGGGTTGGTCCAAGCCTTGTGAGGTAAATTGGGTAGACGGAACACTTGAGAGCCGTCAATTGCTGCTAGCCCAAAGCCACAAGACCGAGGTCGTGACCGTGCTGGCCTTGACAAATTGTTGATCACGCTAGATAACACGCTCTCTCCTAGAAACTATAACTAAGGTGTGATGCATTATAAACCACAGGTGGGATCTGTGGGTGTTGAGCAACAAAAAAAATGTGCCTGAGCGAGCGTTTGTAATAGGGATTGGCTATCCGGCCTTGTAGACGGGTTTCCTACATTTTAAGGAATAATATTACCAGGAATACGTTTTTATAAATAATTATTAACAGCAATACATTTTTGAAGAAAAATATTAGCAGCAATACATTCAAAAAAATATATTACCAACAATAAATTTTTGCAAAAATATTACCAGCAATAAATTTTTGAAAAAATATTACCAGCAATAAATTTTTGAAAAAATATTACCAGCAATAAATTTTTGAAAAAATATTACCAGCAATAAATTTTTGAAAAAATATTACCAGCAATAAATTTTTGAAAAAATATTACCAGCAATAAATTTTTGAAAAAATATTACCAGCAATAAATTTTTGAAAAAATATTACCAGCAATAAATTTTTGAAAAAATATTACCAGCAATAAATTTTTGAAAAAATATTACCAGCAATAAATTTTTGAAAAAATATTACCAGCAATAAATTTTTGAAAAAATATTACCAGCAATAAATTTTTGAAAAAATATTACCAGCAATAAATTTTTGAAAAAATATTACCAGCAATAAATTTTTGAAAAAATATTACCAGCAATAAATTTTTGAAAAAATATTACCAGCAATAAATTTTTGAAAAAATATTACCAGCAATAAATTTTTGAAAAAATATTACCAGCAATAAATTTTTGAAAAAATATTACCAGCAATAAATTTTTGAAAAAATATTACCAGCAATAAATTTTTGAAAAAATATTACCAGCAATAAATTTTTGAAAAAATATTACCAGCAATAAATTTTTGAAAAAATATTACCAGCAATAAATTTTTGAAAAAATATTACCAGCAATAAATTTTTGAAAAAATATTACCAGCAATAAATTTTTGAAAAAATATTACCAGCAATAAATTTTTGAAGAAAAAAAATATTACTAGCGATAGATTTTTAAAGGAAAAAATATTATCAACAATACATTTTTGAAGAAAAAAAATCTTACCAGCAATACATTTTTGGGGAAAATATTACCAGCAATAAAAATCTTGTCGGCATTAAATAACCCATTTAGGCTGATATGCCGTAAAACAAAACAAACGAAACCAAACGAAAAGGGAACAAAAACTACCCGAAGATTAAAACGTTCATTTTGAAAATTCTTAAAGTTTACTCGGATCAACAAACACCTGAAGTCGCCTAATGTATTCAACGACCAAAACGTTGTGGTAATAGGGAGTAAGATGACGACATTAGTCTTAAGGTAAATGCTGCAGATAAAAGATATTTTTAATCGATTGGCCTGATACTTTTACGGATTTCAATTGCAACGAGGTTGACCAGAAATTCGAAATACAAACTTCTGACTCAACAGAACAGTGGGTAAAGTGAAAGTGCTGTCCAGTAAATGCAACGACAAGCAAAGTCGGCAAAAAAGCGGGCGGCGCTACCCTTAGACACACAAAGCAAAATCATAAGGTAGAAGGTGTCTCCTACGGACACAGATTGGACACACCGTGTCTCTAGACGAGTCAAGATTAAGTCATTGAACTTCACACTCTCTCTAACTGACCTCTGTTTGACCGATTTACGACATCACACTGTCACTGAAAACGAACTCTCTTATATCGGGGAGGACGGGACCAGAGACACTATATCTTATATCCGGGTTTCTCTTATATCCGGGTCTAATTTATATACATTAACACAGGCTCTAATTTGGGACCAGAGAAAATCTCTCTTATATCCGAGTTTCTCTTATATCCGGGTTACACTGTACCGAAGAGAAAAGCGGATCAGAACAATATTGTTGGATAAACGGATCTCTGTTGCAAACTCTGTTATGTTCCCACTTGTTTATCCCCTGTACTAAATTTGTCATAGCTGATCTAGATGTATTTGTTTAGAATTTATAAATTATACATTTTGAAGTTTTATAATGGATTTTGTGTAGGTGCTATCATAACTCCACTTCGAATTCAGAGTTCGAGATACGTGGATGTATATGCTTCTTAGAGTTTCATTTTATATTTCCCTTTTCCGCTGTTGACAATCAAATTTAGTCAGTTTCAGCTGTCCGAGCGACATTTCGTAAATATTACAACCTTGTGTAAATTAATTGAAACAAAACGAATAATTCCGTTATTATTTCTTTTTTTTTCTATTTTACCTTGGCATTTTCTATTGAGAATAACAAAAAAAAAATACGTTTGTGCGGAAAAGGGTTGAAAATTTTGCGGGACACCAGGAACCTCTACTCGTCACTGTCTGACGGAAAAAATGGCGTGGTTTGAACACATTTACAAGGTACGACAGCCTGTGCAAGACCATCATGCAAGGCACCGTTGAAAGTGGACATAGGAGAGGACGCCAGCACAAAAACTGGTTGGACAATGTCAAAAAATGGATAGGTATGGCTGTACCAGAATTGCTGATATCTGCCCTTGATAGACAATTGTGGAGGAGATTCAGTGGGGCTTCCGGATTCGGACCGCCCCCCCCCCTACGATTACAAAAGTCAAGCGGATGATGATGATGATGATGATGACCACACGTCACGAGATTTTCTTTCGTCGTACAATCCGCTGTCGCTCTGTAAGGGTTGCTAGTGTGTTCGTGCAGCGTTACAATTTTCGTATACTTCCTTCTGTCGCAGACAATGGCCGTAGACCAACTAATCAACAGTCGAGACAATAGTGTTTGCGCGTGATAAAAATTTGATGCAATCACGGATGACGCAATATTATTCAATATATATATTATTATCTATATTACCCCGAAAATAGATTCATATTGTTGCACACCATTGCAAATGACCTTATCTGAGAAAAAATAGAAATCGATTACACCCTTTCACCCCAGTGGGTCTAAAACTGACCATATGGGAAAAAAAGGAAACTAAAGCTGTTGTTTAAATTAATTTGCACAAGAGTGTAAATGTGAGGGAGCTTTCGTAAAAATTGAATCGAATCGATTGAATTCAAATTTGCTACTCAAATGGAAGCAGGTCGACTTAACACTGCCAACACAATACCGCCGCCTCATTTTCATGACAATTCATCTCCGGGACAACTCACCGCCAGCATACTCAGCGCGAAGACAACTCACCGCCAGCATACTCAGCGCGAAGACAACTCACCGCCAGCATACTCAGCGCGAAGACAACTCACCGCCAGCATACTCAGCGCGAAGACAACTCACCGCCAGCATACTCAGCGCGAAGACAACTCACCGCCAGCATACTCAGCGCGAAGACAACTCAACGACAGGCAAACTATGAAACTTTTTCGTCGTCATTTTAAAACCGAATAAAACTAATTTTTAATATATGACCTTATTTATAATTTAAAATACCTTGGCCATTTAGAGCCTGGGTCGCAATGCCAAAAACTGCACGCTGCTGTCTCTTACTAAACTTATAAAATACAAATAGATCGTCTTTGTGTGCAATGTTTTCTTTTCCTCTTTGAATAAGAATTTCCATTTTGGTTTTGATGAAAAAATTGAAAATTATATACCAGTCAGCCAAATGAAATCGCTAAGAAAAAGAGCCACACTTTCAAAATCTCTACGACACAAAGGTGATCTGAGAGACGTAAACTTTATGATATCCAGCACCGGTCTAAAGCTATGAAATCGACGTCAGAGTCCTCGCGCTTGTGGTCAGTTGTCCTGGGGTGGTAACGGAGATGCGTTGGCCGCCGGTTGTTGAATGAGGGGTTTTGAGACGGTGGGCGATGAAATGTTCCCTCTCGTAGTCAAATAAAGCTGAACTTTTGTCACTAAAAGCCCGACTCTTTCACCTGAAACCAGCGTTGGCCAGAACAAAAATAAACTTCTCTTCCTGGCTGGCGAAGACGTGTCTGTGGGCAGCTTAAGACGTTGGCTAGTATGATCAAGTATGACCTAGCAGTACTATCGGGTCCGCAAGTAGCTGGTCTCCGATGATGGAATCGCGAGTGGCTCGCCATTTCGTGCACCCTGGCTCAGGATCGGCGGACGTGGGCAGCGATGGTCCGAGATACTGTACTTGCTCGGGAGGAAGCCGGTTCAACCCGACCAGGGTGAAAACCGATACAAGTCAAGTCAAGTCAAACAGGTATCAAGCTTCAGCATATCGCATATCGTTTACTATTAATGCTTAGGTGTTGCTTGCCCTGTTTCCACTAAGTCTAAGCCTGTACGACCCACTCCAGGTGCTGTAATCTTGGATGTGCATGTGGTGTAATGCATAATGTCTCAGAATTGTTAATCGGAGTGTTGTGTTCGGATTCCAGTAGGGTTCGTTATATTCACTAACTCGCAAATACTCTTTGCGAAAGATATGAATCCACATCTTCTCCCCCAGCTCTAGGTTAATTAGTAAGACTTGTATCACTAAATTATTACTAACACCTGCCAATCTAAAATAATTTTCTGGCTTAAAATAATCTGCGAATGTTTGATAAGCCATAAGACACGAATCAATCACATACATCAAATCTATCAATCCAGGGATTGAACTCACAATTCTGGTGTCATGGAATTAATCGCTCAACACTTTAATCCATGAGGTTTTTGTCGCATCAACTTGCTGGAATCGTAATTGATTTCAAGATAAAAAAAAAAAATTAAAAAAAATATATGGAATCTTTTGTCATAGCTTCTGTACACATTTTTCAAACAGCTGGAAATTACCTCATTATAAATGAGTTGCTGTTCTCTATCTGGTCATTTGTGTGACGCAGTACACCTCAGTTGCAGATCGATGAAGGACCAATATATTAAAACCCAATTACTGCAAAGTTATTCCGAACCTTCTCGATTAGATTGTGTACTGGTCCCTGATTCTAATATCATATGCAACAAGTACAGATACCTGGGGAAATTTCTTTCTACAATCTCTAACAATTCACCTGCGAACTGTGTCTGCCTCTACCCCATGTCAGCTGAACTCTAATGTTTATTTAATTACGTTACCTGTGTCCTTGCTTTTCGCCCACTTTCAATTTCATTTTTTTTATCCATTCACCCGTAAGCCCCAGACATATTTTGCTGATCTTATCCAATATTGTATTCGATTTGATTGTTTAAAGTCTTTTCGGTGATAGCAGGAGTGTCATTCTTTGAGTTTCCGGTTAACGCGGTTTCAGGCAAGAGTAAAAAAAGGTGCCAAGCTTGCCAAAAGTTTTAACACCTCAGATCTGCACCATTATTTATATTCAGACGAATATCCTCGTTTTTGTTGTAGTTACCTCTACTGACATCGCGTCTTATTTAGTACTTAGTTATGTGATACACGCTGAGGCGATCATGTATCGAAAGATACATGACTAACGAGGCAGATTTTTTCCCGCAGTAGGTTGCCATTTCTTTAGCGGTAGACCAGTTGCCATCCAAGGCTATAGAATCCGGTCTGTCCTGCTATTTTACCCATAGCTGGCGGGAGGAGTAGGAGTTTCATAACTTTCCCAAGGGTATTAGCCCGTAAGTGAATGTAATGGATTCGACTGGAATTCGGCTCTCCGATTCCTCAATTCGAATCGCTATCCATTACCCCTCGTACCAATCTAATACTGTAGTTAAATTCGTAAAGTCAAACTACCAAAGAGGAAAGTTCATCAGAAAAGTAATTTTGGACAAAAGGATGTCGATTGTAAACCATTCGATGTCCAGCTTATCACCTGCACTCAATTTGTTATAACTGACCCAGACTACGAGGTAATTAAAGTTTTTAAAATTTATTAATTCCACATTATAGATTTTTCAAATTATAGTTTTGTATGAAGGCGAGGTGCTATCAAAACTCCTTGTTCTATTCAAAGTGCAAGATACGCGGAAATACAAAATTCCTTTTCTTTCCTATTTCCTTTTTCTTCTCCAGTTGACAATCTCGGTTTAATCAATTTTAACTTCTCTGTGATGAGGACATTTCATAAATTGTAATTAAGTTTTAAGGATTTGGACGATTTTCAAAGATTGAATGAAAATGAGGAGCAAATTTAAATGATGCTGATCTTTTGTAAGTAGAAAGTTCTTAATGACAAGTAAACAAGTCCAAACCTAAATGACATCTTCTTGGCAAAGCCTACAATATACAAGTAAGGATAGGCCTTCCTTTTCCCATTCTCACTCTGTCTGCCATTCTCTTTCCCAGTATGTATCCATCTTCCTTTCTCTTCTATCATATTATTTCTTCCTCTTTGACTTTCCCATTCATTCATCTCACCAGTTCAAGTTCTCTCTCCATATTCTTTTCTCTTTCAAATTTTCTTTATCTCTCCCTTTCACAGTATCTCTCGATCTTCCTTTTTATTTCACATTCTTTCTTCTTTGACTTTCCCATTCTCAATCTGTCTTCCTTTCTCTTTCCAAGTATGTCTCCATCATCATTTCTCTATCACATTATTTCTTCCTCTTTCACTTACCCATTCTCATTATCTCTCCTTTTCAAATTCTCTCCCCATCTTCATTTCTATTTCACATTCTCTTTATCTCTCAGTTTCACATTCTCTCTCAATCTTCCTATCTCTTTCATATTCTTTCTTGTTCTTTGACTTTCCCATTCTCACTCTGTCTTCCTTTCTCTTTCCCAGTATATTTCTACCTGTCTCTTTCTATTCACGCCACATTTTTTCTTTCTCCTCCATAATTCTCCTCTACCTTTTCTCTCCATCACCTCGTTTCCATTCTCTCTCACTCACTTTCTCATTCTCTCACCATCTTTCGCATTCCCTCTATATCTTCCTTTCTCTTTCCTATTCTCTACATCTCTCGTTTTCCTTTTCTCTATCAATCGTTCTATTTCTCTTTTTCTCGCCGTAATTCTTTTTCTCGTTCTCCCTCCATTTTCCCCTTTCTACATTCCTCTTTTTCATTCATTCTTCATCTTTGATTTTCCCCTTTGTCTCCCATCGCTCTTTTTTCCAATTCTCTCTTTATCTTCCTTTCGTTTCTCAATCCCTCTCAATCTTTCTATTTCT